>JAHLSL010000085.1:3137864-3212220 GCA_025920805.1 Petroica traversi | reverse complement strand
GAATTCTGTCACCTTGCACAGCATTGTTAGCAAGAGAATTTGAGGGAACTAAAACAATCAAGCACCAGAGAGTTCCTCCTGCAGTTCCCACCTGGGGCCCATCTCTCAGGACAATTCCCATTGTCCATCACAGACAATGGAAAGGGACAGGGAGGTGTGTGGGAGGGCACACACAAAAACCTGACTATCCTTTCTTGCAGTAACACTATTCTAAATTGTTCTTTGAGGATGAAGATATCAAGTCTAAGTCCAAAATTAGATTCTTGTAGTCTTTCAGGAAAAAAAAAAGAAAAATGATAAAAAGAAAATCTCCCTCTTATCCAGCAGAAATTTGTGACTAAAGAGCTTCCTCACAATAGCAGAAGTATTTATTTTTGCTCTTTCCTAGCAGAAGTGATTCAACTATAAAATATTGGTAAACAAGTTGCTGTTTGTACAGTAAACATTTCCCTCACGAGTGCCATCTGACAATAGGAAGGAGGAACAGAGAATTTTTATTATGTTTAAGTATCACTTACATCTATTTCAATTTCAGGAGCACCTTTACAAGACTGATTGTTCACTTTAACTGCAATTCCGTGCCTGAAGTTCAACAGAAGGACAAACCAGGATCAACAAGATCCTGATCAGGATCAGCAACATACAATCAAGGAATTCAGACTGTTATATTCCTGGGATTAACTGGCAAGATTAATTCTGGATTTTATATTATCTTCTCTATCATTATATTCTTTCCTACAGCTGTAGACAACTAAGGCCATATCCTTCATGGACAACTTGCAAAAGGCTGCTTAGCTGACAACAGCTGCAACTTCTACAAATTTTAGAGGGTCAGCTGATTTTTTTTCCTCTGAACCATTTGCAGACCATTTACAAATTCATGCAAGGCTGGGCTCCTTGGAGTTCTATAGCTGCTGTTGTTCTGATATTTTTCCTGTCCTTTATTCTTTGGAGTAAATGGAGGCATTAATTGCCTATCTGCAGCAGCTTAGAATGCTCAGAAGAAATACTGAATTTTGGGCTTTCGTGCCTGGTACATTCTATTCTAATTCAAAAGTGATCATTCTGGAGATAAAAAGAAGAATTTAGAAGTGCCTACTGCTTATTTAAATTTTTAATTCCATTTCTAACTAGGATAATGTATTTCAGGAGTCTCCTTTTGTTTTCACGGAGTGGATAGGGATTTTGTACAGTTACATCACACCATCTCAAAAGTTTCATGCTTATCTTTCATTTTTCCCCCCAGTGTATAAGGTTTTTTACATTTGGGCATGTCATATGAAATACATGTCATATTAAGAACAATTAAGTGCTTTCCAGTGCATCAGGATGCATATTGCTGCATAAAAGTAAACCAGACTAATTGCCTGGCTTTGATTGACTGTGTTGCTGTATTTGCTCAGAAAAGGAATGCTCAGTGCCTGCAATATTGTCACTTTAAACCAGACCCAGGGTAATATGTGTTTTTGTATGAGAATAATACATTAAATTAATAACCACATTACAATCACACAGATTTAAAATATTGCTTACCCATGGCACTAAGAGGATTCCTTTCATCTTGAAAGAATATTTAAAAATTAAAATATGATTTTGCAAGCATTAATCTGTTTCTTGTGCAAGCCCATAAGGCACATTCTAAGTGCTTTAATGCATCCCTGAGCTGGTGGTTTATATGATAAGATGAGGTTATAATGAGCCACTTCCTAACAATACAATGTACTTGCGTGTTATTGCAATGTATCTTTGCTTGGGAGCAATCTGGAACTCTCATAAAAGAAATAACTATCAGCAACATAAAATAAAACAAAATAAAAATGTTACACTGTTAGCCTTTCCAGGTTAGCTTTTGTGTTATATTTGTATTGCATCCATAGCCTCTGTTTCCTTAGCAAAAATTAGTGTAAGTCAGGTGCTCCCTTCAGGATCCTCCCACAAGTGAGGATCTTCTTGAGGGAATAAACTCTTGTACTTTATAAAGCACGCTGGCTTTGGGGCCCTCTCAAGTCTTTGCAGCAATTAAGTGGCACAGATGAGACTCCACATACACTTGGTAAGATCTTCAGTGCCCATTTAGGAGCTGTGTAATGGCTCCCCCATAGTTAAAATGGCTCTGCACTCACAGCTATTCACATATAAGCATAAAAGTGCCACTGTTTTAATAATCAAAGGTACTAGGAACTGTTCAGAGCACTTGTGGCTACATTCACAAATAAGGGTCTCTAAACTGCATTCCTTGTTCAAGCACACAGCCACCGTGCTAAGGGACCAGACTGATTTTTTCCTTTGAACTCTTTGACATTCCTACAGGTTCTTCAAAGAGAAGTGAAAATAGTTTTAATGTAGAATCACAGAATGGTTTCCACCCCTGCCATGGCAGGGACACCTCCCACTGTCCCAGGCTGCTCCAAGCCCCAATGTCCAACCTGGCCTTGGGCACTGCCAGGAATCCAGGGGCAGCCACAGCAAATCTGGGCACCCTGTGCCAGGGCCTGCCCACCCTGCCAGGGAACAATTCCTGCCCAATAGCTCATCTAACCCTGCCCTCTGGCACTGGCAGCCATTCCCTGGCTCCTGGCAATTCCTGCAGCCCTTGGCAATTGTCTGTCTCCATCTTTCCTGCAGCTCCTTCACGCCCTGCAAGGCCCCCCTGAGCTCAGCCCAAAGCTTCTCCTCTCCAGGCTGAGCAATGCCAGCTGTGCCAGCCTTTCCTCCCAGCAGAGCTGCTCCAGCCCTCTGCTCATCCTGGAGCCTCCTCTGGGCTCTCTGCAGCAGCTCCAGCTCCTTGCTGTGCTGGACCCCAGAGCTGGACATGGTATTAAAGGTGTGCTCTACACACCACAAAAGATTGATTTATCTGATTCTTTGCCCAAAACTCACAGTAGGAATGGCATTCCAGAACTAGCAGCATGTAATGGTTTTTTGGTTTTGGTTTTTTTTTTTGTTGATTGGTGTGTTTGTTTGTTTGTTTGTTTGTTTTTTATTTGTTGGTGCTGTTGTTGCTGTTTGTTTTTTCGGGGGTTTTTTTGGTTTTGTTTTTGAGAAAAACACAACGTTTTGGTCATTCTAGAATAGGAACATTACATATTAAATAACAGTAATTCTGCCATTAAAATTGCTTTTCAAGTAATCTCACTATACCAGCATAAATAACTTACATATTTATTGTGACATTGACATGGACATGTAAAACCTAATGTTTGCTCTCAATATGGAAGTTTTCATACCCTGAGTCTTACTCCAAAGAGGCTGATAGAAATGATCATTGCCACCTTCCCTGAAAGGATCAAGTCTGTAAAGACAAAGAAACGGAGGCTAAGAAATACAAACCAAGGTGGGAGCCAATCCTTTCCACCTCTCATGCCACATCTGTGGAACTGTGCCGTACACTCCCAGAGCTCCACCACCTGCAGGACAGGAATTGTGTTCTCTGCTTGATGTGACTGCAGAGGGGCTGGAGCAGTGCAGGATCCATGACAAGTTACAAGGAGAGGGATAAATTTACCCAAGGAGGTTACACTGCAATTTGACAGAAACTCTTGTTAGGAATTTCCCTGAGCTCAGCACAATGACCAGTTTGTCCTGTTGGCTCCCAGCCCTGTACAGGGATTCACACCAACCTGCTCAGGATCTGCCACGAGAGCCTCTGAAAGAGTGAGGGAATGCTTTCTGCTTTGAAAGACTCCAGGAATACTGGTTTTTCAGTTTACATTCCCCATTCCTTGGTGGTACCCATGCTGACTTTTCCAGCTCTCATGCTACACAAGCTGTAGATGCTCAGGATAAGTCTGCTAGCAAAGTGTAGTTCCCCACCAGATACTGCTCTCTTTCCTAAATTCTTAATCCACTTGCAATTGATGACTGAATCCTTATCACTGCCACAGCTTCCAGCTTCATATACCTGAATAGATGGGGTTTGGCCATTGAAGTCAGGGTGAGAGGGTACAAAGACTTCCCAAAGGCTCATCTGAACAGGCTTCATTTGCTACTCCTCGTCTCTGAAGAGCATAAATACCTCAGTCAAACCTCCAAAAACCCCCTCTCCCTTAACCTTCTGAGAAAAAGGAGAAAGAGAGAAACTGAGCATGCAGAGATCTCGTGGGTTCCAGGGAGATGAGCACTCTCAGGAAAGGGCAGAATTCCTTCTCACACACCAGGGAACCTCAGGGAGATGCAAACCCAGTGCACTGCTCTGGGAAAAGCCACAGTGGGCACAATCAAATCTGCATTTTGTGCACAATCACACCAGTTGCTTGTCCAGTAGATTCTCATCAAGAATTAAACCTAAATATAGCATTTCCTTCTGAGTAAAGACCATATTAAAGCATTTGAAATGTCAAACATGTAAAATAATTATAGCATCATGTTGATTACATATTTATAAGTCTCCTTTTCAAAGGTGCGAAGAAATCATAGCAAACCTCTCAAGACTTGTTGCACCAACAAGCTAAAACTAAGATTATAGCACCATCTACTGATTTAATTCCTAATTTTTATTTAAACGACAATGCTATTTTCCCATTTGAAGCCAGAAAGAATACTGCAGGCAGAAAACAAATTTATAGTCCTACCAAACCTATTTTTACAATCTGAGAAAAACACCTCCTGGATGGGAAGAGTGTTTTTGTTTGGGAGTACATGGCTTGCACACAGCCCACGGGCTATTCATTAAAACAAAACCAGAGGGTCACAGAATTCAAATCAGTGAGAAGCAGCAGTTACTGAAGAATCAGCCTGGGTACTTTAGAGTCCAGACAGAGATGTGCAAAAGTAAGACAGCAAGATTAAAAATCTCACAACTTAAAAAACAAGGAAAACAAATAAACCTCAAAAATAATTTTAAAAAAATTGAAAATGGGCCCAAGGAGATGTACACCCAAAACAACTCATGCAGGGTAGAGCAAAGTATATTTAAGATAATTTTAAGCTACTTTTGCATTCTTAACCACACCTTTATCTCTACTTGATTCTTACATTAATTTTTAATTTCTTTAATTTCTGAAGCATTCCAAAGGGAGCTAAGCACTATATCCTTCAACACTAAATTACCTCTCTTTTGATTCTCTGAGTCTGGTAAGCAGAAGGAGATAATTTACAGTTATAATCATTTGCCAGTAATATTCAAAAACAACCTCATTTTGGGCCTGAAAGCATCAAGTCAAAAGATGATGCTATGTTCAGTTCTCTGTGTTGTGCTGTTGGGGTTTTAAATATGGGATACACACAGGGAATAAACCTATTTTGGGTATCTGTGGTATTGATTTCCCCTAGATTTTTCTTTTGGTGCACATATTATGTTGATGAAAAAAAAACAATATATATTGTAGTTGTCCCTAATGAACAGTCCATGGCAAGATAAGCCCTGATGGTATTCACACTAGGCAAAAGAGCCACAACGTATCTATATAAACCAAATACAGATGCTATAGATTGGGCAAAAAGTAGCATTTGATAGAACTAAAACTTATGGTAAATAATGCTAATGGAAGGATTTTAATAGTAATAGGTAATGGTTTGATGAATACTGTACAGCACCCATAAGAAACTGAAATTTTTGCAAGAGAAAACACTTTTTGATCCTGGTTTGTCCATTTCCTAAATTCATGCAGTTTTATTTATATGAATACAGATTTAGGTCTTTATTAGTGGTGTTTGATTTCCTGTGCCTCCATATTTTGATTGAAAAATTTGTTTAATAAAAAAACAAAACATCATTGAGGAATATCAAGTTACAATGAAAAAATAGAAAAAAAATTTAATTTTGAATCCCTACACTTTAACTAGACAATGAAATTTTAAAATGAAGCTGGAAATATTAACTGTTAACATAGAAGACCTGCAAGATGTACCTCTAAGCATGGTTTTGTTCTTACTTCTTACAATTCCCTCTAAAAAACAATTTCCCAATGCTGGCCTAACCCAAACCAAGCCAGTCGTTAATTAAAATAGGTTTGGGATTTTTTTTCTAGTAAATAATCATAGTCTATCTAAGCAATGAAGAAAAAGGAGCAATGTATTTAATTGTTTTGACTTTTTTACCAGCAAGAACCCTTTCAAAGGCAGGAGAGCAAAAATTATCTGTTATTGCTCTGTAGGAGATAGACAAATAGTGACAAGAAAAAAAACCACACTATTTGGATCATTGCTCTCGATTTATTGTATTCTCAAAAATACTGGATTTGTGGGGGTTTTTTTGTTTGTTTGTTTGGTTTTGTTGTTTGTTTGTGTTTTTTTTTAAGAAGGAACTTTTTGAATTTACACCATTCCTAAATGTTCCTGGTGAATTTAGCAAAGCACCCATGTCTTGTCAGTGAAGTGACAAGGCAGGAGCTCAGTGAGGGACAGCAGACACTCCACAGCATCACCAACATCTCCAAGGGCAGCAGCACCTCAGGTGACACTCACAGCTAAAGGCAACTGCAAACAAATTTTCAAAACAAAACCTTCCAGGCAGTGCAGCAGACTGTGGAGAGGAGCTGGGAACTCAGAACTGCTCTGTAAAAACTCAAAATGGAAATGAATTTTAGGAAAAGTGTGCCAGACTTACCCCTCCCCCGTGTGCTGCTCCCGGGAGCTGTAAGACAATACAAATGCAATTTGCACTTGAACCAGATGTTTCAACCCGAGGCAATGGGAAATTATTTCCTATTCCTGAGCACTCCTCTCTAATGGATTCCAACACTGCAGTGCTTTTCTCAAGTGCTACAGGTAGATGAATTTGGCTGAAAAAAATGTGTGCCTTCTCCAGCAGTTCTAAAGCATCTGCTTGGACTGGAGTGAGGGAAATTCACAGAATCACAGAAGAGTTTGGGCTGGAAGGGACCTTAAAGCCCATCCAGTGCCAGCCCTGCCATGGCAGGGACACCTCCCACTGTCCCAGGCTGCTCCAAGCCCCAGTGCCCAAGCTGGTCTTGGGCACTGCCAGGGATCCAGGGGCAGCCACAGCTTCTCTATGATCTTATATGAAGTTCTGAGATAAAAATCACTGCTGTTTTGGCAGCTCATTAAACTACTGACACAGAAAGAAGACTTTCAAATTTTCCATCTGACCTGTGCCCACAAGCTGCCGTGGTGCAGCAGGTTTAGCTCCAGCCACTGAAGCCTGTCCATTTCCCCTCCAAGTTTCTTTTTAAGGCGTTTCTGGGCCCATATTTTATCCTATCCATAACTGTTCTGAAAAGACATTACTTACATCTGTTTAAATTAATAAGCAGTTAAAAAGAACTAAATTCAAAAACGTGCCCGGACTATGCATGGCAGCAGTGGCTATAGCTGTAGATATTAATACCTCCTTTTTTAATTCTCTGAATAAGCACTACAGACTTGTATTTACATTATTATCTTTAATGCTAATTTTAGACCTTTGTTATAATGGCTTCGTGGAGACTTTCAAAACTTCTTTCCTTGAACAGCTTTTACACGTGGGCTTTCATTCTTTTCTCCCTTCTCTTTTTTTGGTTGCAA
This sequence comes from Petroica traversi, assembly GCA_025920805.1. Classification (NCBI taxonomy): domain Eukaryota; kingdom Metazoa; phylum Chordata; class Aves; order Passeriformes; family Petroicidae; genus Petroica; species Petroica traversi. The sequence goes on along the minus strand of JAHLSL010000085.1, from coordinate 3,204,756 downwards.
ATGCCATGACCCCCCCATGATCCTGCACAGAACACTTCTCATGTATATCATGACAAGTGTAACAATGCAGGCTGCCAGTTCTGCTGCACTCCGGAGTCACAGGAGCACACCAAAGGAATTCTGTATGTGCTACCTACAGCATTTCACTGTGTGATTGAAGTGGTACCCAGCTCTGAAATACCAATAGCCCTGAGGGGTCATGTCAGTGATTAAAGAATGAGTTGGAGGTTTCTGTGCACTTTAGGACTAAAACGTAAAAAATTATGAAATCTTGCTGTAGGAATAAATTAACAAGGTTCATTACTTTCTATTGATTCATTTATTTATCATCAGCATTTCAAGTTCCACTCCTCTGCTAACTGCAATAGTCATAGTTTGTTTTCTATATCCCTCCCACTGCTAAGTCACTCACATCATCCCTCATGTTTCTGGCAACTGCAAAGAAACATATGCACTTGGGCTCTTTGGTGGAAAGAACATATTCCGTGGATGTCCCTGCCTGCTGTGCTCTGGGAGCCTGAACCTCACTGGGCATATACTGGGCAATTCCATAATATTTCAGCAGTGATGATGGGGTGTTCTGTGCCCTGCTGGCATCTAATGAGCTTCTGCAGGGACCACAGCTGGGCCCAGTGCTGTTCAATATCCTTATGGATCATCTGGCTGAGGAACTGGGGGCACGCTCAGTTTGCAGATAACACCAGGTTGGGTGGGAGTGTGGATCTGCTGGAGGGCAGGAAGGCTCTGCAGAAGGATCTGGACAGGCTGGATCCGTAGGCTGAGGTCAGTGGTGGGTGAGACAACAGGGACAAGTCAGCACAGGTTCTGCCCTGGGTCACAACAACCCCATGGAATGGTCCAGAGGGCCAGAGGGGCTGGAAAGCTGCTGGTGGGAAAGGCCCTGGGTATGCTGGTGACAGGGGCTGGACACGAGCCCAGGTGTGCCCAGGTGTGCCAGAGGCTGATGGCACCTGGGCTGTGCCAGCCCTGGGGTGGCAGCAGGGTCAGAGCAGTGCCTGTCCCCTGTGCTGGCCCTGCTCAGGGACCTCCAGCACAGTTCTGGGTCATCATGGCCAGAGAGCCCTGGAGGGGCTGGAGCGTGTCCAGGGCAGGGAACGGAGCTGGGACGGGGCTGGAGCCCCAGGAGGGGCTGAGGGAGCTGGAAAGGGGCTGAGCCTGGAGCAAAGGCGGCTCAGGGGGGACCTTGTGGCTCTGCACAAGTCCCTGACAGGAGGGGGCTCAGGGGGGTCGGGCTCTGCTCCCAGGGAACAGGGACAGGAGGAGAGGGAACAGCCTCAGGCTGGGCCAGGGGAGGCTCAAGGTGGACATCAGCAGGAATTTGCCCATGGAAAGGGTGCTCAGGCCTTGGCAGGGGCTGCCCAGGGAGTTTTGGAGTGCCCATCCCTGGAGGTGCCCCAGGAAGGGCTGGAGGTGGCACTCAGAGCTCTGGGCTGGGGACAAGGTGGGGACAGGGCACAGCTGGGACTCCATGGGCTGGGAGAGCTTTTCCAAGCTCACTGGTTCTACGAGTCCTCCACCAGCCTGAATGAGCTCCTCACCTGAATCTACAATAGTTGTCAAATATTTCAATTTCTCCAATTAGAATTTGTGCCCCCAGTATTCTGTAAGAAAACCATCCCCTGAATTCCTGTAGGATTTTTTTTTCTGGTGTCGGGCTTTTCCTCCTGATGCAAACTTTCCATGTTTCACCTGGATAACTAAAGGGGAAATACCAGACTCATTATAGGTCATAGATCATTTCCCCAGTAAACATTTTGAATTTCCCTGTGGAACTCTTGAAAAAATTAGAGGATGGCAATGTTTTTGTTTTGTTTTAAGCGTAACAGACTTGTTCTAGGAAAAGGTTCTTGACATTTGGAATGAGTTGTGGGACTTGGAGAGCGAGCTGAGCTTGGCAAAGTGATAACCTGACTGACTGGCAATAATAGATTAAAAGGTGTAGGAAAAATATGATCTGAAACAGACTTGAAAAGCATTTTAAGACAGCCATGAAGAAACATGAATGTTAAATCAGAGAGGTGAGGGAAGGAGCTTGGCTCTTTCCCAGAAGACAAGATAGTTCAAGCTTTTCTTTGCCTTTTCTGAAAGGCAGCTTTAGGTGAGAGGGAAATATGTCACACTGGCTTGGCCAAAAGGCAGACTTATCTAAATAAAGTATTTTTTTTTAATGTTTCTCATAACAGCATGGACTTGATCACTGATATCTCCTAAAAAATGTAATAAAAAATCCTGAAGGGAAGAATCCTTTTAACTATGCCACCTCTCAATATATTTTCTTGCCTCATTCAAGGTAATGTGGGTAAGAAAAATCACATTTCATAGTGGGAAAAAATGTGTCCATATTTATAAATATTTAACAAAACAACTAACTATAACTAACAGTCAAGACTGTTAACTGGATAAAAAGTGCCAAGGAGTCAGTTTTTATTCACACCTGTTGTAAGGGACAATGCTTTTGTCATGTTACCTGAATTGCCAACGAAATCACCTCCCTCTCTCATCTGAAGTCAGACGCCGTGTCACCATAAATTGATCCAAATCAACCATTCCATCAAAAACCAAGTCAGCTGCAATAGATGTAAAAAAAAATGTGGTGGGTTCCCCCCCCTCAGTCTGAAGGGAAGCAATTTCAATGAAAACAAGGGAAGTTGAAACTCCTATATAAACTTTAATGAAGACAGTTAAACTTCTTTTCACATCTGTGAAATAAGTTTAACAAATTACTCCATTCATTTCCATGATGAATGGCTCCTCATGTGCTAGCTCTTTATTGCATCTCCCAAGGAAGAATACAGCTTTTACATGCTTCTGCAGTTGTTGTTTTTCCCTTCCCTTTTATTCTGTTTCTCAGTATCCATATTTTCCATGGAAAAATGTGACAGCTATCATATGCCAAAGAAGTGATAATTAGTCTTATATGACTGTCTTTATGTTGTCTTAGCTTTTCTAAACTCATTTTCACACAATTATCTAATCCACTGTTGTACAGCCTCTTTCAAAATGAGAGGGTTGTTGTTGTTGTTTTTTCTATTTAAGCACAGGATTAAAAGGAATTTTCCAGTTTTTAAAGATTCATACATTTTAGAGAAATTGTAATAAGATCAGACTAGACAGATTTAATTCTTGCTTTCTGTTCACCCAGAAATGAGAAACCAGGATTCAGATAAGTATCTTAATCTAAGTATAAACCAAAATTTCCAAACACTTGCCTCAACTTCAGCTTAATAGTATTTTAAAGATTTTATAAGCTAAGGAAAAACGTTCCAAAACTGCTGGAAAATTCACAACTACTTACAGAGTATCTAACAGCCAGCAGAGTGATAATTCACCAATTATTCTTTCCTAACTTTCCCATTTGGAAATAGCTGGAGATACTTGATGCAGCTTTACATGAGTTGAGGGTGGAATTTAAAGCGGCCTAACAGGACTCTTTAAAGGTTGTATTAACCATGTTGCATGTGCAAATTTCAATACCTCAAATCTCTGCCTAGATTTAAGGACAACTGAGTTCTGTATCTATCTACCTAAAATTTTTAAGGAACAGGTTCCCAGATGTTTATTTCAATAAGATTCCATTGAGAAGAAGATTGCTGTTGATGGCACACACCCCAGGAACACACACAAAGGCAAGAGGCAGCAAGAGTCCAACACAAAGCCCAGCTGGAGCCACTAAGAGGTCTCAGAAGCAGATCCTGTGCTCAGAGCTCACAGCAGACTGAACCAGGTGTACCCCGTTATTCAAACAAGCTGTGCCCGCCCCACTGTCCCCTGAACCCCACTAACCCGGGGCACTTAGCCCTGGTTTCCTTCTCAGCCTGACCTCACAGAATATCCCGAGTTGGAAGGGAGCCACAAGGACTGGTGACCCACTCCTGTCCCTGCACAGCCACCCCAACAATCCCAGCCTATGCACCCCTGTCCAAATGCTAAGGAATAAACAAAATACACATTTCCAACTTTCTGGGTGATTATTCTGCCTGTTGCATTATAGAATTACCTAACCAGAGCATTTATCAGGTTGCTGCTGCTACTTATTCCTCCATTAATACAAAGAATTCATAAATAAATTTTTTGACGCCCAATCAAAAGGGCTCAGCCAAAGAATGTCTGCTGGATTGGGCTGTACTGGTGGAATAACTAATGGATTCCAGAATTTGGATTAAATTTTGCATGATGGGCACTGAACTCCTCAAAGCCTGATGCATTTAGGGCATGCACAGAACAAGAACTCTGCACATCAAGAGAGCTTTAAGCAGTACACAGCAGCTGATACTGATATTTCCTCACAAGTTTCTGGGATCCTTTACTGAATCTGGTTCACAGGCACTGATATTCTGCTCCTGCATCCCTTTAGGCAAAAGAGCTCAAAAGTACCTTTACAGATTCAAAAGCGATGACTTCACAGTGTCATCCAAAGGACATTTAGGAAATTTTATTCTCTACTTCAATACATTCCTTCTGCATGACTGGCCAGGCAATCCTAATAGTCTGTGGTGTGGTCCACTTTTCAAGATCTTTCTCCTATAAAGCACCTTAATATTGTCCAACTCATGTAAGCCAATTGGACACGGTACAGTAAATTAAAGCATGGCTAAAAAATAAGATCCCACTTAATATTTCTTTAATGGTTGCCACTGAATGGAGTTTTCTGCATCATGACCAGGTTGAAATCAGTACTTAAATTAATTATGACAGCCATATAAATTAGACATAAGAGACTTCTAAAGCTAATTAGAGTCTGAGAGTTTTAATTTGATGTCTGTCTTGGTGTAATATCTGCTTTATGGATTATATTAATAAAATTAAGACTGCATCATTATAAATTTCCACTTTCATAGTTCCATAAGTTTTACAATTACATGCCATATTTGAATGATAATCGAATGAAACGAAATCATTATGTTCATGTCTGCTTTTCCAAAGACTTAAAAATAATATTCCCTATTTTCTTCCATTCATAAAAGTCATAGCTGTTGTGGTGATCCCAGTCCAAAGAGCAGTGCACAGCAAGAGTCAGCTTTAATTCAGGAGTCTCTGTACACTGCTCTCACTCTGTTCCAGCAATAAAAGAACTTGTAACTTTTGCCTTTATCAGATTTCAGCAAAGAGTTATGCCACCATGATTGTTATGTGAAAGAAGAAATGATAATGAGTTCCTTCTTATCAACAAAACACACATCCAATCTCTGAAGAGGAAAAAAGCAGGTCCCCTTCATGGTCAGAATCTGCCCAGAAGGCAAACTGAGCAAAGCCTTGTTCAGTGCTGAAACACTTCTAAGTTAATCTCTGCTTTTCTCTTGTTCTTTACAGCTTTCCTTGCAGGAACCAACATTTTAAATATGACATTCTAGCGACTTTCTTTGTGGGATCATAATGAAACAGCAGCTTCTGGTATGAAAGAGTTACTGAGTTCTATTTATTGAGAATCACAGAACGGTTTGGGTGGGAAGGGACCTCAAAGCCCATCCAGTGGCAGCCCTGCCATGGCAGGGACACCTCCCACTGTCCCAGGCTGCTCCAAGCCCCAGTGTCCTACCTGGCCTTGGGCACTGCCAGGGATCCAGGGGCAGCCACAGCAAATCTGGGCACCCTGTGCCAGGGCCTGCCCACCCTGCCAGGGAACAATTCCTGCCCAATAGCCCATCTAACCCTGCCCTCTGGCACTGGCAGCCATTCCCTGGCTCCTGGCAATTCCTGCAGCCCTTGGCAATTGTCTCTCTCCATCTTTCCTGCAGCTCCTTCAGGCCCTGCAAGGCCCCCCTGAGCTCAGCCCAAAGCTTCTCCTCTCCAGGCTGAGCAATGCCAGCTGTGCCAGCCTTTCCTCCCAGCAGAGCTGCTCCAGCCCTCTGCTCATCCTGGAGCCTCCTCTGGGCTCTCTGCAGCAGCTCCAGCTCCTTGCTGTGCTGGGCCCCAGGGCTGGGCCAGCTCTGCCCCTGGGCTCTCACCTGATGGGGCAGAGGGGCACCATCCCAATCCCTGCCCTGCTGCCCATGCTGGGGCTCAGCCCAGCCCAGGGGATTTGGGGTCCCAGCACTCACTGACAGCTCAAGCAGATGAATCTGTCAAAACCTGTGGTTTTGAACCAGCGTTCCTGATTAAGACAGCTTGGAACAACAGGAAATAAGTAACAATTATAATTAAGCAGAAAACGTTGGGTCTGTTCCATTCTTTTCCTTAATTCAGCAATAAGAACTCTGCAGTTTCATTAATTTTTATCCACTTAGAAAGTTCTCCTCTGCCTCCTGTTGCTCAGGGGCTCTGTGTGCAAACTGTCCATGTCACACTGAGCCATTCAACCAGCTGTACCTTATTTTCCATTTGATGTCCTGGCATGTTGATGGGACATCAAAAACCTGACATATTAAGCATAACGGTTGCTGATATCAGACACAAATTGAGATTATCCTCTACTGTCAACAACACACATCACATACATATTACAGCCCAGTGTTTTGAAACAGAACTTTAGTATATTCCGTGGAAAACATACTTCAAGTAAAGAAAACACTTATTTTACTTTTAAATGGGAACATAACATCTGTGACAAAGGATCATAATCTCAGCTTGAAGATTTGCTTTTGACATTTGTATTTTCACAGGCAATTAAAATTTAATTTGGCCTATGATGAAAAGCAAATCCTTTTATCCCATACTTGCAGTCACAAGGGGTAACATACTGCATTAGAAAGCAGCACTGTAGCTTAAGGTTTCATATTTGACATTTGTGACATCGTGAAAAAAATTAATTAATAGGAAAGTTTACGCACAGTCATATCATCCTTAAACTTTCCTACCTATTAACTAAATGTGATGTCACTGGTATTTTAATATACAAACTATCAGCTCACATCTAAAGCAGTATTTAAAGCAAAGGCTTCCTGTTAATCTAAAAATCTTTGGTATCTTGTCTTACCAACTAAAGGCAAAAAAATATTGTTGGAGGCAGAGGATGAATGAGAAAAAAGAAGACAATTTTAATTCATCTTTTGAAAAATACTGAATAACAACATCCCCTGACTGGAAATCTCAGTAGTTACTGTTCTTTATCCCTGGTTAACATTCTTCCATATTGGACATTTCATTCATCCTTTTTCTCCCAAGAATTTACAAACCGATAAGAACATGAGGGAGTTGCCCCCTTTTTGCAATGAACAGAAACTGTACCAGAAATATTCAAGAAATCAGCATCTCTGTTGATTTTTGAGGAGAACAGCCAGTTTCACCTGCATGAAACCATCCATATTCATGATTTTGTGGCATCACACAAGCAACAACATAGACACATCAGAAAGCAACAACAATCAGAGTTGCATAGAATAAACAGTGCATGGGAATAAAATCTAAGTAACTTCCTTTAAGCATTACTTAGCAATATTAATAGTATTTCCTTCATGCTATTCCTAGTTTCTTTCTGGTGTTTTTATTTTCAACCACCATTTACAAAATAAAACCTGGAGGTTTCAGGCATATGCTCCAAGAAAAATCAGCTTTGGACTGGAGTAATCCCAAGCTCAATTCCCAGCTAAACCCTGCTATGGCTTAGCATTCTGTGTGCTCCTGAAACCACTCCCAGTAACACAGTCTCGTTATTTTGAGGGGAGGGAGAATCCTCCAATAATTAAGAGCTGATCTGCTGCATCTTAACTACAAATCAGAGTCTAATTCCTCACTTTGGAATACAGTCATGTCTGGCACAAAGAAGGCAAAATCTTTTAGTTGCTCCATTAGTGAAACATCCGTGGAAACTCCAGGGAAAGCCATGCCTGGAGTAAGCACTAGAGTAAGAACTGAGCATGCTTGGCCTTCCAAAGATGCCTTTTGCTTGCCTCTGCAATTTGTTTGATTTTCCCTGTGAGTGGATCCCAGTTAGGTCTGTCTGAGGTTCTTTGAGATGTCAGCCCAGGCTGCAGGTGCTCCTTTGGCCACTCTGTGTGGCCATCTCCGGAGCAGCACAGCTGGTCCTGTGTGCAGAGGATCTGTGCAGCTTGTGTCCAGTGCACCCAGGGTAATTAAAAGTGTCATAACTTTAATGACCAAGAACTTGTTTGGTTGTCATCTGTAATTCCATCTGTAACCCACTGTAATTTAGGATTAATTAATCCCCATTTGTACAATGGCATTGCCATAAATCTCAACAGGAGTGATGTGCTGTGAGATAAAAGCACCTTTGAGGCAGCAGATCCAAACCCAAAGCTCACTGCATTGTTTAAAAACATAATTTGGGATATTTTGCTTACTATACCAAATAAAAATGATATAAAGTGATAATTGGCCAAGAATTTGTTGAGTTCTTAAAATTATGTAAAACTTAAGGGGCAGTAATCTCTGTCCTTATACACGGATGACAGGAGTCATATCTGTTCTTATCACTCTGCCGCAATAGGCAAAGCAGTAAAATTCTCAATAATAATCATAGACTAACAGCCATATTCATGTAAAATAAAAGTATTTTTCCTCATATAAAATGCTATTAGCCATATTTGAAGGCATTATGTTCTGATATCATTTTTCCATTTCACTAAATGACAGCTATTAAATGCAATGGCAACTGCATGACAGGGATATTTTTTATTACTTCAAAAGGAAGAAAAGGATTAAAATGAGTTTATTCAAAAGTGTGATTTGTCAATTTTTTCTTATCAAGGGCTATGTGGGACAGCTTTAAACCTAAACACTGTGATCTGACCTCCTATTTGAATAAGTTAATGTGATCCAGTGTTCTTAGAAAAGTAGTGAAACCTATCTTTTATATGCAGAAGTCCCAGGAGGAATTTATCCTTTTATACGGTCAGCTGCAAGGTGCCATTTCCTTTTCATTATTTCTGCTTTTATCATATTGTACTTCTTGACAGCTTAGAGGTTCTTTTTAGAATCTGGTGGATGAGCAACTGTATAGAGACATTTTTTTGTATGAAGGATTTCTTTCCAGCCTCCAAGGCTTTCCAGTCAAACAGAATTCTGCTGCCAGAAATCCCTCTCTTATATTCAAGAGAGACTAATCACCATATTTGATAGAGCAAGCATCTTACCTAAACATCAAATAGAACTATAAATTACCACCTTTGAGCATTAAAGAAGGATTTTGCACACATCAGGTTCCTGCATTATACATCCTAGGAGCAGTAGTGAAAATCATTTCATATATGTACATCCACAGAGAGAAGGAACATCTAGCTGGACAAAATATGGCTCATTAGGGATTTCCTTGGAAGGATTATCCTCCTGCCAGCAGCTCTTTCTCACAGGAGATCCTATACAGTGCATAGCTGCCTTTTTTTTAGTGTTCTCTGTACGTATTCTCCCACTTGCTTACACTAATTTGCATTTGAAAGCATTTATAAGTTTTGGTGATTTAAAGACCAGTATATTAATCAGAAAAATTAAATCCAAAAGTATACATTAATTTAATATCTTTTGTAAAGCTCTGGCATCTCTTGGGTGACTTCCTGCAGAAGTTTATCTCCTCTAGGGTTGAAATTCTCAAGGCTTCAAGACAAGAACTAAAAGTTTTGCAGGCCAGCATTCTCAGCTAACCTAGAACAACTCTGACTTGTACCAGACAAAGCCAATTTCTACTGGCTGCAAATATCATTCAGCTGAAAGCTCACAAATCAAATAATTGCGTAGATTAATATTGGAATTTGAATGTAAAAAGCAACCTGAAACAGAAACCTTGAAAGCTGAGTCTCTCAAACTGAACTCTTCAGAGTTATGGATAAAACTTGGTTTTTTAAAGTGTAATAATTTTAACACTGTAAAATGCAAACTGTAAAATGTAAAAGGCCAAGGAGGTATTTCTGTATAGAACCATACTGGCAAAAAGAGTTACTCCCATTACCTCAAGTAATGGAGAATTTGTGTGGATTAACATCAGAAATCCACAGGGGCCATATCTTTACCCATTTCTTCTGCTACTAAACTGCTGTTATATATCCAGAGTTATGGTATCAACAACAGACAGACTTTCCTTGAACATCTTTGCTTCTCAGGACTGCAGGTTAATATTTTATGCTCAAATTCTACCTGAAAATATGGCCTATTTCCAACTCTGGGACAGACATGTGGGAGTTCCACTGACTCCAGCTCTGCTAATCGGCTTTGAGCCAGAGAAGAACTGCACAGTTCTTAAATTCTCTTGTTTAAAATGAGCAGAAAAGCAATGAGAACACAAATGTTGAGGTCCATTTTTATCACACATCCTAAGTGATTCCTTCCGAGTCTGCCTTGATCCCATGGGCAAAGTGACATTTCAAACAATGAATCACCCCTACAGCCCCATGCAGAGGGAAACACTTCCAGGCATTCCAGCCCTGCACTGCAACCCCATTTCTGTGTCTCTGTGGGTTTGCTGTGAAAACCAGACATGAAGAGGTCACAGGGACTGCCTTTGCCTAGGGACTGTCAGAGGAAAGCTTTCAAAGACACTTGGCTTTACTGTCTGTCTCAATTCCTGACCAGCTGCACACACCTGTTCACACAAAAGCTGTTGACTTGCTGACACACTCCTGAGACCAGTCTATACTGCTGTTTATTCTGCATTTCACATTTCTGGTTTAAAGACTCTGCAGCCCTCGTGCCCACAGCTCAGCAGCCAGTCTCAGGTTTAATGCAGGCAGTGACATAGAACGACTGTTCAGGATAATAAAGAAAATTATTTGAGCACAGGAGTTCTTTTCTAGCCTAAAGCAAACACCAAATTAGTGGAGACAGACTATTAAACACCTTATTGAAAACTTATATTAAAAAAAAAAATCTCAGAATACACTTTCCACTGACAAAAGATACAATAGCTAATTACTGACAAATGAAGGTGAATTTCTCAAAGATGTCTTTTTTCCCTTCTAATAATCTACTTAAAGTATTTTTCACTAATGCACACTTTTCATGTCTTCTTTCTGTACTTGAGCAAGCATAATTTCTTGATCAACTTGAGGAAAAGGGCAACTCCAAAAATGCAGATGGATTTCAAAGCTTGTGTTTTCAACAGCTGAAGACTTGCTCAGGTTTGTCACCTCCAGGGACAGGGGCACGAGGCAGGTGTTCCTTAGAATTCCCTTCTCGAGTGATGCTGTCACCAAACAGTCAAGTAATGTTTCATACATTGCTACACCACACATTGTGAGATTGATGACAGGGCTGGAGCAGCTCTGCTGGGAGGAAAGGCTGGCACAGCTGGCATTGCTCAGCCTGGAGAGGAGAAGCTTTGGGCTGAGCTCAGGGGGGCCTTGCAGGGCCTGAAGGAGCTGCAGGAAAGATGGAGAGAGACAATTGCCAAGGGCTGCAGGAATTGCCAGGAGCCAGGGAATGGCTGCCAGTGCCAGAGGGCAGGGTTAGATGGGCTATTGGGCAGGAATTGTTCCCTGGCAGGGTGGGCAGGCCCTGGCACAGATTTGCTGTGGCTGCCCCTGGATCCCTGGCAGTGCCCAAGGCCAGGTTGGATATTGGGGCTTGGAGCAGCCTGGGACAGTGGGAGGTGTCCCTGCCATGGCAGGGTGGCACTGGATGGGCTTTAAGGTCCTTTCCAACCCAAACCTTCTGGGATTTTATGATTATAAATTTGTGTATGTGTAAAATGTTTTGCCACTATCAATATAACACACCTACAACTACAAATTCGCTTTTTCATACTAGAAAGTTATAGCAGCTTCACTGGAAACATTTCCAAAGTTGAAAAGTGTTTCTGTTATTGAACTTTTTTCCTTAGTCTGTACTTGAGCAGTTACTGATCACTGTAAGGACATCTACAGTGATTTTGGCACAGGTCATTGTCTTTGGTATAAAAATCTATATAATTAATATGCAATTTGAGACAATTAATATGCATAGTACTTATTTATGACATAGGAGATGCACTAAGGTAGGTCCTGTAAATGCTTTTCAATATTATTAATGCTGAAAGCAAAAGCTGTCAATTGACTTAACAACAGAATGATGCTGACAGTGACCTTTGTGTCTATAAAATAATTTGAAAAGTAAATAATTTTTTTCCACAAGAGTAGCCTTAATACTGTAATTGGTCCATTTATTTCATAAGAACACCCATTTCCCAAGTAAATGTGCATTTTATTCTGGATTCTTTTATCAACAATTCCTATACATTGGTATATATTCTATTCAAAGGAAGGACTCTTACTGAACAAGAATTTTATCAATTGTTTTGCATTCCTACTTAAAGATCCAACATTTATAAAAAGCTCAATTTTAATCAAACAGCATCAAAACAGTCACACCTGTCAGGTCTGATAGCTTTCCAATTCAAGTGAGTAAGATAAACTACTTACCCATTGACTACATCATTTCTAGTCCCAATCTGTGTGTGTTTGGTCTTGGCAATCTAGAATGACAGCAGTGCAACCTGTCCAGAACTAATTGCTATAAATACAGCAGATGTTGTAAAAATCTGGACTTATTCCTTTGAAGGGAAAATGAAGCAAATACCATAAGAATGCAGAAACTGGTGATGTAACAGTGTAACCTTTATTTCCAGCATTATAGGTCAAATATATTCAGTAAAAGTCTGGACTTCTCTTGACTTCTCTTTTTTTGTTAATCTCTCAACCCTAACAGGACTAGGCTGGGTTATAAATTTCCATGTTTGCTCAAAGGGCACCAGCTCATGGTTAAAAGTAAAGCCAGTGTGCACCTGAACACTTTTGCACATGTGCGTGCCAGTTATAAAGGTCTCCCATTTTTACTTCTTACTACAGCTAAGAGCACATCTATTAAATGATAAAATATATGAATACTCCACAGTCTTTAATATATATCACAGCAAACAAACTCAAGTCAGCAATAAGATCTGAATTTACTCAACTGCTACCTGAAAAGAACCATGACCTTAAGTCAAAACTACACACACAGGAGTTGAGCATTGAACTAAATTTGTAAAGACTTATCAGATAAAATCCTAAAGAATTCATGAAAAGCAATATATGGTAATCAGGTAATGAAGAGGCAAGTTTTACATGGAATATTGCTGTAACCTATTATGATTTACTGAATTTTATCTAAGTGCAGTGCACATACATGTCCCTAAATGCTGAGGTATGAAATTCATGCTAATGGCCTGGTATGTTTTATGATTGTTTTTCTGCTCATGTTTAAAGGTAAGAAATGGCCAACTGCACAGGCATGAGCTATTCAGCATTAAACAGCTGGTGCAAATTGTGCTTTAGGTGAAATCATAATTAATTTGAGCCAACAGAATCAGTTCTGCTTCCCTTGTCTTCACTTATCACATGATTAATTACCAAACTTACAAATATTTATACTCAAACATTCCTCTACTACTGTTATGGATGCAAGTCTAAGGATGAAAGCCAGAAACAACAAAATTCCTGTTTACAGGATAGTGTTGGCTCACTAATACAACTCCACCACTACAGACACCTGCAGACCATGGTTTATTTTCGAGATGGGCTTCTTTTATCATAGTTATTAAATGCTTCCAAGCCCAATCTGCTGCAGCTGTTATTTTTTGGAACACCCATATGTACATTCAAAATATTTGCCAACCCTTATCACAGAATCTTTGCATCAGTTGCCTTTCAGGGTCCAAACCCATACAGTTGGCAAGACAAATATTCATTTAGCACTCACAGCTTGGTGCTTAACCAGGTGCTTAAAACCCAGCACATTTCTTTACAATATTCAGGGTGGGTGGGTGTGTCCCCTTCAGATATTTTGCTGCAGATGTAAAGCACCAGATAACCTTCAACAGCCTCTTTTAAGCCCAGAGTTTCTTCAGAGCATAATATTAAAACTCTGTTTTTTTCCACAGAGAGAAAATTGCTTGTGAAAATGAAACAAAGAACTCTTCAAAGCTAAATAGTCAACTCATTATTACTGCAGGAACAGAAAGCACAGTGTGGATATCTTTTTAAAGGTATTCCTCCAGGATGCAGGAAATACATCAGGTAATTCGAGAGCAAATCTGTCAAAGATCTAAATTGCACAGGACTAAAAAAATCTGGTATATAAGATCTCCACTGAGATGAAAAATGCAAACAACAGACCAGATTTGTAACTGATGCTGACCAGCATCTAAATTTGGTCATTCAAATTGCACCAACAAAACCCTAATTTGAACACAAACACATCCAAACCCACATCATATACAAAACAAAGTTCAATAATGAGTGCCCTTCACAAGCTTTCAGTGTCCCTAACTTTATTTTTATACAAGCCCCTTTTTTTCCTGAGAGTGTAAGATCTACTCCATGCCCTTAATGATATCTAAGTATTTCTCTCTCAAATCACCAGTGAATTAATATATTCTAATAAAAGACATGAGATGAAGACTGATATGTTTGCTGTTTGGAGCAGAGAATTACAGCAGTGCACTACTGAATAAAATGTGAATAATTATAAGTAAAAGTTTTAAATAAAATGTTGCACACCAATAAGGTATTGGTTTTCTCTTTTTTAGTTTTTGGATCAAGCCCTCACTGTTACTTCATGAAATCATTATAGACTTTAGCACTTCTTTCTTCATAACTCTCCCTAAAATCAGAAATTATGAGATCAACGGTACTTAGAGTGAATAAATTTTTTTAATTGCAATTGTGTTTTACAACTGGCACTGTCTGAAGGATAAGTGCAATAGGTAAAGCACCTTTGAATCAAGTGATTTTCAGTGTGTTTATGTTTTAATTGAGGAGAAAATGCCTTCCAAAAACATGTGGCAATTTATCCAAGCCTTATCTGACAGACAGGAGCAGTGTATAACTATCAGACTGAAGGCATTTCTGGTACACAAGCTTGACAAATCACGCAATATCACCTCTCTGCTGCCAAATGCAAAGCGGTTGCCAGTCTGTGAGATTATTTGGGAAGATGGCATTATGGAAGAAGAAGAAGATCAAGTTCTTAGATATCTTCTGGGAACAGCATCAATCTTATGCTAACTTTGCATTAAAATCACAAACATGGGATCCTGATGGGCTTCCTGGGCAGGGGATTTGGACGAGGCTCTCAGAGATGCATAGGATGGGATTGTTGGGGTGTCTCTGCAGGGCCAGGAGTGGGACTGGATGATCCTGATGGGTCCCTTCCAATTTAGAATATTCTATACTTGAGCACAAGGAAAAATTAAGTTTGAGACTCTGGGAAGTTAAATTGACCTCTCACAGAAGTAGCCCCAAGCAGGTGCTGTCCTGAGAAGGATTTTCTGTGCCAGGGATGCACAAGATACTGCTAAGGACAAGTAAATGCTTCTCTGTCAAGGAACAGGACCTGAAGTATAACAGATCTCAGGCACAAAAACATTATAAAGGATTATTTCATTCAAATACTCTTCAACATGAAAAACAAGCTTATAATTCGGGTGGGGTTTTTATATTTTAGCCTAAAAATTACTTCACTCAGGCAGCGATTCACCGCTTCAATGACTGATTGCAGAAATCAACCTCTTCACAAGATGTACGTGCAAAAAATCATTGCAGAGAAACTTGGCATTTTCAAAACTTATGACTAATTTTACTTTTCAGCTGAAGCATAACATTAAGACTGCCATCAAAGGCTAAGAACATATGTTATTTGATGTCTTAGATGAATCACGCTATGCACTAGATGTTCCCAAGTCTCATTTTTAAGAGGATCATCAGAGTGAAAGCTCTTAATACACTGCTTTAGTCTGTCAAGGTTGCTAATGCCTCCAGCCAGACGGCCTGAACGCCTCGAGGTGGATCTACCTTGTTCTTACCCAAGCCAGCACACAGAGTGTGGTAATGAGAGCATGAAAATCTAACAGCCACAAGGTGCCCCCTGTGCAACATTCCTCCAAAGTCTATTATCTCAGGGCCCAGGCACAGTTAATGATGTCAGTGCCACAGCAGGCAGCTCTCTCCAAGGTCACTCTGCAAAGCTTTGTTTGCCATGTCTGCCTTTATTATTGCCTTTAAACACAAATGCAATTACTGCCCAGTCTGGCAAGGCTTTTTCAGGCCCCTCATAGAGGCCCCTAAATGGGGAATCACAAAATGCAACAATCCTTACACCTGCAAACATGCAGCACTTCTGTGGTGCTCTTTACAAATAAAAATATCACTTTTAACCTTACTGTAAAAGCAAGGAATAAATAATTGAGGCAAAGATCGCCCCAAAGTGCACCTCCCTGAAATGAGTAATCCTAAAGCTAAGACTAAGGGTTTGCACACTGGCAGGCTAACAGCATTATATTGGCTTTGTGTGGGAAGGTTCTGGAAGTGGGGAGGCTTCTTCTGTGAGAAGCTGTTGGAAGCTTCTCCCAGGCTTGGCAGAGCAGCCCCAGGTAGCTCCAGGACACACAAGGCTGGGCCTGTCAGCAACAGTGACAGCAACTCTGGGTGACATTTAAGAAGGGGGAAAACCCTGCAGAATTGCAGCCAGGAGAAAGAGCTGAGAATATGCAAGAGGAACAGCTCTGCAGATCCCCAAGGCAGAGCAGAAGGATGGGCAGGAGCTGTTCCAGGTGCTGGAGCTGACATTGTCTTGCAGCTCCTGGGCTCCAGGATGAATCACAGAACTCCCTGCAGCCCCTGGGCTCCAGGATGGATCAGAGACCCCCCTGCAGCCCCTGGAGGGTCCCACTGGAGCAGGGGTGCCTGAAGAAGGCTGTGACCCTGGGGGAATTCCATACAGGAGCAGCTCCTGGCAGGACCTGCAGATCCATGGAGAAGGAGCCCACACAAGAGCAGGTTTGCTGGCAGAAGTGGATGCCCCGGGGGTGCCCCATGCTGGAGCAGCCTGTTCCTGAAGGACTGAATTCCAAGGGGATGGGTCCTGCACCCCCAAGAAGGACCCACTGTGGAGAAGTTCATGGAGGACTCTGCTGCTGGGGCAGGGAAAAGTCTCCCCTCCATGAGGAGGAAGGAGCAGAAGAGATGTGATGAATTGGCCAGAGCCCCCATTCCCCCTCTCCCTGCCCCACAGCTGGGTACACAGAAATGAGACACTGGGGACTTCAGGCCCAACAGTGATCCAAGGAATTCCCATTGCAACAAGTTAGTTTTGAAAAGGGAGGAGAGAGGTGGAAGCAGCCACAGTGAACAGAGAATTGGGACAGTGAAAGTGCTGAAACAGCTGCAGTGAGAAATGAGCAGAGGCACCTTAACAGCACAGCACACACTGGACAATTGTTTCAGGTCTGGTTCAGAGACACCAAAAAATCTGGTGCAGATTTTTGCACCCCCAAGTATTCAAGCAAATAACTCATACTCTGCAGAACAAAGTCCTACATGTTCTTAGAAGCAAATGTAAACTCAAGAAGTGCGGGTAGGGAAGTAGAGAACTTAAGTGGACAACTCTTTTTTGTTTTGTTTTATTGTTACTTGGATTACATTCCTGTAACAATTTTATTTAACACGCTCAAAAACTTTTGGTGAACAACATCCTTTGTGGTCACCTGTCTATCTAGCAGGCCCTATTCTCTCAAAGATTTGTGCTGGCCATCTAATAAGAGTGGTCTGATTGTCCTCATAAAATTCAAAAATATACAAAATAAGGTCTACTTCTTTTTAAAGGAACTGCAGCACATTTTTTATTTTAAGTCCTATTTCTTTATATCAAAGGGTTCCAGAGCAAAACACATCCCAAACAAGAAGCCACAGCAGCCTCTTGCTAGGATTGCAATGAGCACTAAACTAATGTTTAACAACACCTGCACTTGCTGCCCCTGGGGCTATCAGTTTCACACCAGTGAAACATGTCACAACTAAACCATGGCAAATTTCAAAATACTTCTCAGAAGAAAAAAGAAAACATAGATAGAAGTCCCCAAAAAGAACTTGAAGCCACAGAAGTCCTCAAGATGAAGAGAGAAGCCTGTAAAACTCTGGATGCAGAACCTCACTAATTGGTTGACAAGTGCCAAAGCAGCAGGGAAAAGGAGAGTACAGAACCACTGCTGAACTTGTACACATGCTCAGTGCTCAGTCACAGGATGAGGCAGCCTGCACTCATGATGGCCCTGTGCACATTTCAGACAAACTGCCAGCCAGTGCTACCACCTAATGAAACTAAAAAACAGTCAGGTCAGAGGTTGTGTTTGGTCTCTTGCTGGTAGCACAGTGAGGTTGTTATAAAAAGCAATATCAAAGCATTTACCTTGCTATTACTTACTTGGACACTGTTTCCCCCAGTTCTATCCCTTTGAAGAAGTTTTCTGTTAATTTTCAGGCACTCACAGTCCCAGATTAAACTCACTGCCAATCTCTTTCTTCCCTTATGACATTTTAGAGAAGAGTGGCTTTTTCCCTTTTGAGAGGCAGCAATCTGCTGCCATGCCTGGTTAAGTACCAGAGCCCAGTGACCAACAGTGTGTGGGTTCAGATTTGCTGTGACAGGGGACTTAATCCTCAGCAAAGTATAACAAAAAAGGCTTCTGAACACTTGATTTAGAAGATGGTGAGAAGAATTTAACCTTTTCTTTCTTTCCTTAAATGACTCCTATTCCACTTAGGGGTTTAAACTCATTCCATTTCAGTCCCACTTTTCATATTTCATGTAACATGCCCCCAGGTTTGAGAAAACTGCACAGCTGAATCTGCTACAAGGAGGTACCAATACAACACAAAATAGAAAGGGCATGCAAGGGTAATATGGTCAAGACATGAGAGTTTACAGCTTAAGGGTCCAAAGGGGAAATGCCAACATCAAAACCTACATAACACAATAGGTGTGAGGAAAACAACATCCTTTATGTGTACTAACAATTATTTTAACTTTTACTTTGCATACTTTCAACTGTGAGAGTCTCTGCAGCAATAACAGCAACAATTGACGAAGTGACTGAAAGAAGGGAAAGTTTTGTTTGAACCTTTGTTCCTTCTTACAAAAAGGAAGCCCCAAAAATTAAGGTAGAACTCTCATGACACTAAGGTACTACACATGTATAGAAATAAATGTTCAGCTGAAGTCCTCCACCAAGATGAGAAGGAATCAAACAGCCAAATGTTATCTAAGACATGTATTGCATTTGTGATTACTATTTAGAAAATATATTGTTAGCCAGTCAAAGAGTTTTTTGGTTAATCAAAACATGAATCCAAGTTAAAATTAAACAATTCTGTAACACTTAATAAAATTAAAATGCTAGAAGCAGAATTATTTCCCCTACAAATCACCTCTGACCACCTATGGTTTATAAGCCATAGCCCCTGAAATAAAGTGGAACATGGGTAAAGACATTAAGGGACATTTGTTTAGCTAGTAAATTATTTGAAACCTTAGTGTATACAAATTATGGTATATTTATAAATACACACACCAAATTATAATGTCCTGTTTTCACTGTATGTAAGGTTATGTTCACCAGGATCAGGTCTTGCCATGATTTTCTGCAGGGCCATGTCCACCAGAGCTTCTCACAGTTTCTAAAATGTGTTCAAGTGTGAGGAAATACAGTAATTTAGTCTCTACCTATCCGATAATTTGCTTCATTTTTTAAAAATGTATATATTTAAAATAAACACCACTGTTTCCGTCTGCAGACTGCAACACCTGTGTTTTATGCACTGCTAAAGTTTGCTTCTTGTACCACAGACATTCCAGCAAAATCCACAAATTTGTACTAATAAAGACAAAATTTGTGTGAAGCAAGACCTTGTGCAAAGTATGAACAGGATCTGGGGAACAGCACAGAGCCATACTCTGTCCATATGAGCAATGTTGGTCAGGTTGGATATTCCCACCTCAGGATTTCTGAGAGCAGAAGGAAAGAACAGTATTTTGCCTATTTGTCCTGCAAAATAACTGAAAGAGAATGAGACAATGTGTAAATCCACCTGGTGTTAGAATAACAATTTGGAAAGTCTAATATACCTGATCAATTGGTGCAGGTATAGAGGAATAATGATGAGGGGCAACATGGAAAAATCAAACAGCACCACCACTCCTTCCAGCACTGAGGGAAAATGCCATTTTAGATATTCATATAAAAATGAATTTAAAAAGGAAAACAAAATGAGGAAAAGAAATGCTGTGAATTTTTCAAGTGTTGACCAGCAAATGCTACAATTCTTAGTGAGCAATATATAAAATGCCCTTCCTTCTGAAGCTGTGTTTGCATTGCACATGAAGTTTGTTTATCAGGAAAAAATGTGATGATGTACTGAATGCAAACAATGCTCTACCACTAAGGGACACACGATTATTTTAGAATATTTGTCATTATGTGTATTTTTTAATGTCACGCCCAGTTGTGCATTACCCTGTGTGAACACGCATGGAAAGACACAGCTTGTCTTCCTGCATAATCCAGAATTACTGAACTACTGGAAATCACAATCCCTGGCTTGGTTTTCCTTGCAAATTAAGGAATTAGGGTTAAGAAAGCCAAAAGGAAATGCACTATTAATTCATTGCTAACACCAAAAACTGTCTGAAGTAGGTTACTTGGTGACTGAATGAATTGTGGGTTTGTGCAAGTAGCCAATCCATATTCCTAAAATCATTGATACCTTACTGCTTTACCACGTATTAATGCAAAAATAGCAAAATGAAAAATGTATATGTAAAAAACACATCTCAATCTTTTTAATAGGGAAAAAAAAAAAAGCAATTAACCTTGAAGTACATTAACAAAATGTTGTATTTGAAACACTGAAAAAAAAATGTTTTCAACCTCTGATGGTGGGATATATTTTTCAGTAGTACCTGAAATGTTCATTATAACCATTGATTAAGATAGTAACATTTTCAAATGGTGAAATAAAAGGAAAAAAAATATGTAGTCAATAGGTTTAGCTTCTAAGTTTCCATGTGCAGGGAATAAAAAGTCCACTTAAATAAAAAAAAATAATGATATTAAAAGATCTAGTAAAAGGATATTGTGTTTTCCTTGTTAAAACCCAAAAATCTTTCACTGTACAAAATCAGCCTATTATATTTTACTGAAAATAACTTTCTAGTGTTTCCAAGACTTTTATGTCAGTAGTTCTGCTTTCCCCACTGGTGTAGTGCACCAAAACCAGTGGCTGCTGCTCCATTGCATCCACCAATACGGTGCAGATTTGCAATGTGTTGGCACCACCAGTGCAGGAAAGGGTGCAAATTTCTGAATAATTCCATCTCTCCAGCTGCCAAAACACAAACCTCAGAGGCTGCAGATTCCGCTCCTTTTAGGGCTTGTGCTCAAACCTTATACAGAGCAGCCACAATAACATATTAAAGGTGGAAGGGATGAGAAGGAGGTGTCTTTACAAACAAACTGGTATTGGGCCTGCTGGTGGATGAGGCCAGAGGCAAAAAGGTGAAAGAAGCATTGTGGGGACCATAAATTCCATAGGAATTCCACAGATTGACACAGACTGTTACTCACTCAACGCTGTGCTAAATCCGTGGATTTAGAGAAAAATAACAGACACACAAGGGAAAAGAAAAATTTGATATACATTAGAAAGGAGGTCTGTATTAAGTGATTTGAGAAGTCTGCACCCCTCAGCCCATCAGGAAAGAGAAAGGGAAATGTGGCCGGGGAATTGGGATAAAAAGGAGGCTGCATCCCTTAAAAATTCGTGAGAACCCAGGGGAAATGCCCCATGGCCTCTCCCTTTATTCGAATAAAGTTCCAGGACTCTTCTGCTTCCTTTTTGAACACAAACCTCTGCTGTTTGTGGGTTAATTTTCCTGACAAAGGTGTTCTGTCCCAGCTGTGGGATTTTCCACAAGCACGTGGCCAGGCATTAAAATCTCACTTCCGTTGGCATCAGAAGTGCTCAGGCTCTGCAAGTGCCACAAGTGGCTCCTCTGGGGCTCTCAGCACTTGGGTGGGAGCCTGAGAGACACTTCATTGACACTGAGACAGCCCCAAGCCTGCAGTGTGATGGCAATGACTCCTCTGGGGCTGGTGCTGTGTCACTGGAAATATGAAATGCTTCCATTGGTGCTGCAAAAGCATTTACACCACTATCAGAAGTAAAACCCCAGGAATGTAGCAAGAAAAAAATAAAACTATTAAGCTAAAAAAAACCAAAAAACAAAAAAAAACCATCAAACCTAAAAGCTCAAGTGTTCAAGGAAAAGAAATTTTCAGGAGACGTGTGTTTCAGCTTCACTGAAACATATTCATACATAAAAATACTGCCACAAGTGCAACAAACACATCCAGCCCCTCACAGATAAGACAGTAGCAGATTAAAGGAGTGCCTGAAACTGCTGCCCATCCCGAAACTCTAACTGATACGGGCCTTTTACGAATTGTACTTGTAATAAACTTTGCCTTTACACTACTTCTGTAGCAATAAAAATGTTAATTAATGCTACATAACCACTCAAGAAATAAAATGAATGGTTAGGAGTCAAAATAAGTGATGGTCAGTCTGTGGTATTTCATTATTTACTGGAAATGTTTGGCTAATACTTGTTTAAAAAAATGGACATTCTGCAGTTCTAACCTTCAAAAAATAATGCTCACGGGAGAACTGCAAGTGTATTGAATTTATTATCTGAGGTCACAAACTAATTATCAATCCATGTGTGATTTGTTGAACTAAAGTAACAAATCAAATTAGCTTCCCCCAGTTACATATAACTGACAACAGCTTAGAATTATAATACTATTATAAACCATGAACAAGGGGCTTTTTGTATGTAGCAGTTTTTAAAAACAGCTTTGTGTTTTCCTCTTTGCAACCACTTCATGGGTTCAATTTTCCTGTTAAAAAAGTCCCCTTGAATAGATTCTCCAAGGACTGCTTTTGTGTTTTGCACAGAGTTGCCAGTGTTGAGGGCCCACGTTCCATAACCTAGAAACCCACCAGGAAAAGTTTAGGAAAATCAGAACAGGCAAACACGAGTCAAAAAAAGATAATGGTAATTAATTATTAATTAATTAAAAGCATCAGGAGGAATGTTATAGCACACGTATATTGATATGATGCAATACTTAGAAACCAGCTTCCTCACAAGAAATAAATCCATCAGGACAGACTTTTCTCTGTGGCAGAAACTCAAGAAAGGAAAGAGGGGAGGGAAAAAAAACCCCAAAACAAACCCAACAAAACACCAAACCAACCAACCAACCAACCAACCAAAAAAAATCCACTAAAAGAATGATCAGCAAAGATTAGATTAGAAACCCATCAGGTCCTTGTTCCTATCAAGAAGTTTCATTTGTGGGACAGGTGGGGTCAAGACAACTCAGGAAAAGAAAAAGAAACAACCTGAGAGAAGGAAAATCAATTTACAGTTTGTGGAAATAGGGACTGCTTGAGATACTGAACTTGTGTACTGCTCTGTAACTCACGGGGTACCAGAATCCACATATCAAGTAAATATCATGAGAGGTACAAGGAAAGAGAAATCCAAAGTTTCTAAACAGGTGTAAGGAAAAAAAAAAAAACAAAACATAAGGAAACATTTCCCGACATCTTCGAAGTGGAAGGAGGAAAAGAAGAATTGCAGCTGGCCAGCTCCTTGGATCCTAAAGTACATTTATGGACAGGAGGACACAAACTTCAGAATTCTGTATGTTTCTGTAGCTGTGAAAAATATTTTCTTTCTACTACTGATGAAAGAAAAGTACTAAGTGTAAACACTGATGGGCCGAGTGAAAAGCCGCTGAGAACCTCCTCACCAATTCAGCAAAGCCATTAACAAGTGAAGGCTTTTAACACATGTTTAACTTTAACAGTCCCTGAACTTGACAGAAACCAACGTGACTTTAGCAGGTAACAAAGGAAAAAGCAAGTCCCACGACAGGAAAGGAGCTTTGTCTGCAACAAAAACGAGTTCCAGCACTTTCACACCTGCCCAAAGCTCAGCTCAGCTTTGAAACGTGCAGACAGCTAAGAAACACAGCGAGAGCTACCTCTGAAAAGGGTATCCTTACACGCACCTAAACAAATGGAAAAATCACTTGGAAGTGCACGGCCTTTCCAACAATGAAACAATCAGTTGCAGTTACACACTGTTAAAAAAATTCCAAGTTTAAATGTATTAGTTTCATGTTTCAGCACTGCCTGGTCTTTCTCCATATTTGCTGGGACATAGAATATTAAACCCTGTGATATTTTAAATAAAAGCCCCTGCTTGTAGCTTTCATTCATCTGTTTCCTGATGCTGCTGTAGCAGAATACTTGAAAATGCAAAAACTTCATATTAATCTGCTTAGTTTCTCAGAACAACAATCTGCTGAAAAAAACTTGATGATTTCTTCATATTGTTGTCCTCTACTGATATTTTTATTTTTATCCTGCATTAGTTTCTTACAGAGTTTGGAGTTTTATTTAAGGCTTACATGGCAGCACCAGGTTAATTCAGGGCATCTCTTCTGTGCTCTTGCAGCAATTCTTTCATGACCCTGCCAATAAGTAAATAAATAAGTAAATACATACATAAACAAACAAATAAACAAAATAAATATATGTGTGTGTGTATGTGTATATATGTAATTTTTAGGCTCAAAACAAGCTTGAACACAGCAGGTTAAGCAGCAGAATGATGCAAACTCTGGCAGGTTTAGAGCTGTCACTGCTGTGTTTGCCATGCAGTGATGAAGATGTGCAATCTCCCCAGCACAAGTGTGGGAGCCTGTGCCAGCTGGCTGCCTGCCCTGGCCTCAGGGAATTGTAATAAATGATGCCCGAGCAAATGGGCACCATCTGGGCAAAGCTCAAGTGAGCTTGTCTGGACAAGGCTCCAGGGTCATGTAAATGAAATGGACTTTAATGTTAAGATGCATCTGCAAAGGAACAATTCCTCCTTCTATAAATCTGTCTGGATCCAGTGCAGGTGCAGAGAGCTGGCAGTATTCATAGACTACCTAGAATTTAGGCATTTTTAGAGATGCCCATTGTTCACGTGAATAAACAGTCACCTCTGATGCCCATCTTTCACAGCAGCCTTGAAAACAGAAATTCAGCCCTGAAGAGAAATGAAAAGGGAAGAGGCAAGGAGCAGCCACAGAAGTGATGCCTTGCTCTGGTTTTTTCCATACCTGTTGAATGTCTGTGATTTTCAGCAGCACAAATACCAGTGCTTTGCTGTAGTACTGGTACATCTGGTAGGACTTCCAGATTTTGGAATGCAAAACACAATTCCAGGGGAGAAGAAATGTAGCTTTAGCAGCTTCCAATGCCTTCTATTTTTAACTCCTTGCTGTAGTTGATTGCAGAATAAGTTTTTCTGCTTCTGATTGTTGTTATACAGTATTTTACTTTTCACAAGCCATTTTTGTTTTAATAAGATACAGGAGGATTTGTATTTTTTGATCTTGTTCACTAATAGCTTTCAGAAATTAGTTAATTAATTTTAATTTAAAATAATTTGTGATTCTTGCCATCTTCAGCTACGTTACCTGTTATGATTTTCTCCAACCTGTGCTTGAAGGTGTCTCTTTGAAAGAACTGCTTTGTACATCTGTGTATCCCTTGGAAGTTTGGGAACCTTGGTTCTTTAGCCATAACTCTTGAGTCCTTGCATGACATTTTCTATACAAAGCCCTGGCACAAGTTTTCACTAATATGGGTATTTTTCACTTGTAATTTTACCTTTATGCCTAAATATGTTGTATATGCCAGTGCTGCATGTTTCTGAAAAATATCCCCAAAACTTCATCTGCAGAGTGCTGAAATTTCATAAATCTCCACATAGTGAAGACAGCTGTAAGCCAATGTTGTCAATTATGGATGATTCAAGTATTACAGACTTTCTTAAAAATATGAAATAACTCTCAATTCATAGTTCACAGTGTTAAAAATGAGGTCCTTTTCTGTTAAAATTAAAAGGTTTTTAATAAAAAATCAACAAGAAAAGACAAAGACAAGGCAAAGGAATTACAGCATCCCTGGACGCTGGGTGCACTTGGCACAGAGTCAGAACACACTCTCCTAGAGAGAGACTTTCTTTAAATACTTTTTTTTACTTTTACAACTTGTTGTATAATTCAAATGAAGTTCTTTTGAAGAATTCAGATAGTCCTTTATCAATCCGCAGCAGAGGAGTCTCTTATCCAGGAATATCTTGACAGAAGTAGAAGTTTGCATAGTTGTTTGTCGATTTGGCAGAGGAGTCTCTTATCCAGGAATATCTTGATAGGAGTAAATCGTCTTGCTTGAGGGGTGCTTTGTGAGTAATATAGCAATGTTAGTTATTTCTCAACTATTAAGCAAAACTAGAATGGCTACATTTCTACACAAACACTGTTTCTATAAGGATCAATATTATACACATAGCATTCATTATTTGCGAAAAACCAACACTATAACATGCATTTATAACAACAGCTTCATATTGAAACTTCTCTGACAGGTTCTGACAGCACGGTGACAACCACAATCAGCATTGCAGTTCCCAGCCTGTCACACACACACACAGCAGATGGATTTCTATTTATGCTTTTCCCTTATTTTTAAAGGACTTTTCACCTGCACTGGAGGTTAATTTTTGTGTCTGTCCAGGAAGGGAGGATATTCTGTGCTTGCTGAATGCTGTTAAATGTTCTATCCCATGCGCCCACTGCCTCAGCTGCTCTGGCCGTGTGCTGCCCTTTGTGTTCAGGGGCTGAGCCGCAGGAGAGGGCTCTGGGGGCTCACAGGCAGCAGCTCCTCCAGTTGGAACACAGGGATCACCCTTTCCACGGAGCTCAAACACAGGAATCACCCTTTCCACAGAGCACAAACACAGGGATCACCCTTCCGTTGATCTGGAACATCAAGATCACCCTTTCCCTGGAGTTGGAACACAGGGATCACCCTTTTCATGGAGCCCAAACACAGGGATCATCCCTTTCCATGGAACTGGAACATCAGAATCACTCTTTCCATGGAACTGTAAGACAGAAATCACCCTTTCCATGGAGCTGGAACACAGGAATCATCCTTTCCAAGGAGCTCAAACACAGGGATCACCATTCCATTGATCTGGAACCTCAAGATCACCCTTTCCATGGAGCTGGAACACTGAGATGATCCCTTTCCATGGAGCTGGAAGACAGGGATCACCCTTTGCCTGGAGCCAGTGCTCAGCTGGAAGTCACTCTGCATCTTGCAAGAGGCTGATTTAAAATCATCCCTCCCAGGACGGCTGGAGTGAAGAATTTGTTTGGGAATTAAGCAGATGCCCCTCAAAACTATGCACTTCCTTTTAAATTCCAGTTGCCATAACAACTGTACAGCACTTTTGCTCTCAAACAAAGCACTTTTTTTGTGCATTAGGAAGCTTGCACTCCAGGAGAGCAGCTGATTTACTTTCCCTGAGGAAGCACACCATATGACTTGTAAAATGTCAGGCACTGAAGAATACAAATGGGAGCTGTAAAGCCACATTAGAAATAAAATAGCTTATATCTTCTCTGAGTTCTTGACTTTTTTTTTTCTTTTCTTAATAAATGTGAAGATAAGTCAAAATTTACTAATTGACAGTATTGAGGCAATGGCTCTGATAGATTGTAAACCATGAAAGGGTTGAATGCCAGATCTTGGGACCCTCAGACATCTGTAAATAACCATTGCTAAGAAACTTACAGCTGCCACATTTCTGTTCTCTGCTGAGATGGTGCTGATTGGCAAATACCCTGTAATACTGAGCAGTGTTCTTTGTATCAGGCTGTTGAATTCCAGGTGAAATAGTTTGGGATCAGTTCTTGCCCACTGACAACTGGGTAAGAGTTGCAAATTTTTATCCTCCTCTAAAACATTTGAGAGAAACTACTTATAAAGCCCTGAAGGACACTAAAGCCCTGGAGCCACTGCCAGTGCCAGAGGGCAGGGTTAGATGGGCTATTGGGCAGGAATTGTTCCCTGGCAGGGTGGACAGGCCCTGGCACAGGGTGCCCAGATTTGCTGTGGCTGCCCCTGGATCCCTGGCAGTGCCCAAGGCCAGGTTGGACATTGGGGCTTGGAGCAGCCTGGGACAGTGGAGGGTAAAACCTCCCAGGAGATGTTTTCCTTTGGAGAGTAAATCAAACACCTGCCCACAACTGGTTAAAACTGCAACACTTCTGCTTCTCTTCTAGACTGAAGACCCCACTTGTTCCCCAGCTGAATAGACAGGGACAATGACAATAGCCATGGAAATGAGTAGATTCCAGCTTTGTGAACCTCAGCATGTGAGAGCAGAGGCTGGTGATGAGTTTCTTACCTGATCAGTGGTGTGTGTCAGCACTTTTCTACACAAATATTCTTGCTTTCACTTCTTCCTCATTGTCCTCCAGTCACTCTGTCTGCATAATTTCCACTTTTCTTGTGCTCCCCTTCACTCTGTATTCACCACAGTACTTGCTTGACCAGGAAAAATAGATTTCCTACAGAGCTTTATTTCTGACAGAAAGCAGTAATCACGTTTCTAGAAAGCAAACAATATCAGTTACTTTGGTTTGACAGGGTCTGGAGCAGAATTAGACTTGCATGTATTATTTATAAAATAATATCCAGAAAGAGCAGAAGCAGAAGGCAGCAGTGACCCCGACTTCTGAAGGCATGAGGATACCTGACCTGCACTGATTGAAGGTCTTTACTGAGTTGCAGGGGCTTCAGAAGGCTTCAAGTCTGCATTGCTAATAAATTTAATTACCTGAAGATCAGAAGTTAAGTGCTGCTCATGTTTGCCTCGGAAGTCGTTTGGCACTTTGGCTGCATCTTTGCTGACCCTGTTAGAGCTGCCAGTGTGGGATGAGTCTCACCAGGGAGTGCACCCTGTGTGTCCATCACCCAGAGAGCCAATCCCTGCTTCTGCTCCTGCCTCCACTTGTTTAATTGGTACTCATTGCATGTAGTGACTTTGTTGCTTAGCAGGGCTATTGTAGTCCTCACACACACTAATTTAATAATTAAGCTGCTCTTGTTTTCATATTAATTTGTTGTTAGAACTTTACTGAGTCAGGGGTGGAGTTCTTTTCATGCTGGGAGCACAGTGGGATCTGTGCTCTTGTGTGTGAAAGCAAATGATAACCTGCACTCTGTATTGAGCAGTAATCCACCAAAATACCCACATCCAATTACCCCAAAATTCATCTTTCCCTGCATGTGGGTGTCTACAGAATTGTATCTCTTCTTGCAGCTCAGCTACAATATCTGCATTTCTAGTTTTTAGTCCATGAGCAATGGACTGGGAGGGACTGAAGGGGATGTGCAAAAGAGAGGAAATGGTTGGGAGTCTTTAGTTTTCAGGGAATAAATCTCTTGCTAAGTATCACAAATGAGCAGTCACCAAAACCTGGGAATCTGATGGCCTCATGCAGAGACATCACACAAGATCATGAAGCATTTTAAAAAATCATTTTTTAATTCATATATTTTGAAAAAATCCATCATGCAGCAATTTGAGTTGAGAAATACATATTTAGCAGTTAATAATCTATTCAGATGAACCAGAGTGTCAGAAAGAAAAATCTTATTCACTTTTAGCATGATTTTAAAATTTGGTGGGGGTTAATTATTACATTTCTGTGTGTGTCATCTCCTTAAAGTGAAAAGGTGCATTACTTTCAGTCTCCTAATGAAAATGTTTCTCAGAAATAAACAGCTGACATTACTGCCAGGTTTAGTGTTTCAGTTAATAATGTGCACTATTCCAAAAGCAATAAAGACTCAAATGATAAAATATGTTATGTGGAAATTAAAGGAAAATTCAACAGTTTTTTTAATGATTCTCCAGAAACTAAAATTTAGAAACTAAAATTTTGAATGAACTGATTGTGGGTCATTGTTTTCTCAAGGTTTTTGGTCAAAAGAGAATTCAGGCTTCTGTAATTTGTAAATTGAATGTTCTTCTCCAGAAATGTCAGCCACGGGTGCAGGGATACAAGATGAACTTGGATGATCCTTGTATCCCTTCCAGCTCAGGTTATTCCACAATTTCATTATTAATCTTCCAAGGAAGATGCAAAACCAAATCAAAACCCAATATTTCTATGATTTCAAGTAGATCAGAGATTGCTAAAACAAAATATGAATAATTATAGATGCAGATTCCAGGACACATTACCACCATCCATTTTGTGTGTGGAGAAAAGAGAAAATAGATTTTACAATTTCAATACATGTGGGGTTTTTGTTCCTTGCATATATCAAAATTAAATGATTTTTTTTTCTTTGTTTTGTTTGTTTGTGCTTATTTTTGTTTTGTTTTACATTCTATAAGAAACAATTTAAGTTCTTTGAACTCAGGAAAAAATAAATTATATTTGGTATCAAATTGTGTCTTGAGAGATGGAGCTGTTGCTATTAAAAATCAAGACAGGCAGTATAAAAAAGTGTCTGATTGCTTTCTTAGCAATTCCATTGTTTTCTTTCTGCTTTCAGAAAATTGTCCTGAGATTGGATTTCCCCTTACTCCCCTATACAGTAGCATGCAATATAAAGTAATTTTTTGTTTGTTTCAAACACATTTTCTTTTTGGTTCTATGAAGGCTTTTACATAACACAGGAGCACTTCAGCTTTGGAGTACAAGAATGGTTGGGCTTAAACAAAGCTTTTAGTTTTCACTGACGTAAATAATATTTTATATATATTTTATTCAGATGATGGGGCCATCAAATTTCTTCACATAAAAAAAAAATGGGTTCACTGTGTTTTGGCTCTCAGTATATTAGCACTGAGTATTCTCTTGCTGAGGAAACAAGAAATATTACTTTTTCCTTGAATTGACAACTTTCACGATGAGAAGAACATTTGTTTCAGCAATGGCTCCTCAGCATAATAGGAACTCTGTGCTCACCTTGTCCTCAGTGCCTGTTGGAAGTGTGGAGTCTCTGTGAACTTCTGTCAGTTCAGTTAATTAGGTTTAAAGCAACATAATCAACCTCTGCAATTAGTTAAAGGCAAGCTAATGTGGAACCCCCTGTATTTGTCTGCTCTGCTTCAAATGCAAAGGGCAATGATTTAAATATCGGAATAAAAAACTGATTAGGACCTCATGCTGCAAGAAATTTCTCGGGCTGATAGATGAGATAAAATTTCATAGTATTTAACAGGAACTGAGCAAAAACCTGGGATAGTGGTAGGTGGCCCTGACCAAGGCAGGGATTGGAATGAGAGGAGCTTTAAGATCTCCTCCAATCCAAACCATTCTGTGTTTCTGTGATCTCTTGCACCTCATTATAATTAAGTCAAACTATGTTAAGAAATATTGTTATGTGTTGCCTTGCTCTTAAGTTGCTCATTTGAGTGAAAAAGGAGTGACTTTTATCAGTTGATATCTAAAAAAGACAAGTATAATCCTGGTCATGAATTGGGATGGCAGAGTTGAAGGTTTTGAACAGCAAGATTTTCAGTGTGATCTTTGACATTTTGGATGAAAATAGAAATGTAGCATCTAAAGACTGAGTAGAACTAATACCAGCAACATCACAAGCTACAAAACAGGTTTAATGAATTAAGACTACTACCCAAGTACCCCAGCTGATCCTGGTTAAGCAAGTCCTGATTTTGATAGTGAGATAACCTGACATTTACCATCTTAGTGTGGCAACTTAATACAAGGAAACTTGTCTATAATGGGATCTGCAATATATTCTGAGCCTCTGTAACAGGTGTGTGTGTGGGGGGGGTTGTTTAACAACTGGACTGAGTGACTTCTACATTAGAACTAAAGACATACAATTAAACCATTAAAAAAAAAAGAAAAACCTTATTATGATTTACCTAGCAAAAGCTAAAAAAAAAAAATCCCCCAGCCTTGTCTGCCTTATTTCAGTGCACGTTTATGTTTAGAACCTATCATCACCTTTTAAAATTATTTTGTACCTTTTATCCACTTGAGAACAGAGAGTGTTTCCAATCAGAAAGTGTAAAGTAAACTTTCAACTTCCAAGTTGAATGAAAAGGTTCCTTTTTAGCCGTGCTGTAGCTTTTAGTGCTAATTTACAGCTGGTATTGTTGGATAGTGTTGTAAAGCCTGTGTGCTCCTTGTTAGACCTGTTGTAAGAGTAGCAATCTTCAATGGTATGTAAATAACTTCAGTTTAAAAGGCACAGGAAAATAGTAACAGAGCTGTTTCAGTGACAGGTACTTGAAGTATTCTTTGTTTGCTCCTCAAGGGAGTTTGGTGTTTCGGTGCTTTCAGTTCATATAATCAGCATTTTTGATATTTTTACACCATGAAACCTTTGCAAAGTGTTACTCACTGAGGCCATCATGATGTTGCTTTAAATGATCCTGTTATACCCCAGGAAATACTTTCTTCTGGTGCTCAGCCTCCAAGGCCTACATTTCCGTTATTGCCACCAAATAAAAGTCCTTACTAAGCTTTCTGAAATCACTCTGCTTACACTGCTTCCAGCTGAAATTTATTCTGAATTACTTCATCTGTGGTTTGTTATAATAGTGTGAGTTGTCAGAGCTACTGAAAAAAGAGAGATTGTGTTTCTGCCTGCATGCTCCTAACATGAACAGTGGGAAGGGTGCTGGGGCTTGGGCAGGGGTGCCCAGGGAGGTTTGGAGTCCCCGTCCCTGGAGTTGTCCCAGGAACTGCTGGATGTGGCACTGAGGGGTCTGGGCTGGTGCACAAGGTGGGGATGGCTCAAAGGCTGGGCTCTGGTGTTTCCCAGCCTCTGTGGGTCTGTGGTTGTTGCTGTCAGCAGCCAAAGCAACTCTCAAGTGTCACTTCTGCCTTTCCCATGTGCCTTATGTGACATCCCATCTGCAGGCAGTTACAGTGTCTGAAAAGATCAAATGGAGATAATTAATGAATTGCATGTCAGTGGATTAGTCCTGTAAAGTGAATGTACCAGTGCTTTCTTGTTACAGATTAAGTTATTTATTGCCTTGGGTTTTCATCAGGGCTCAGCACAGCAACTTTGTGCTCTAACACCAGCACACTCACACCTCAAGGTTCCAGCTGCTTCCTATTTCCTACTAAACAATTTTATTCTTCTAGTTTGTATACAGGAACAAACTGTATACAAACTGTAGCAGTTGTTAAACAAACAGGAAAAAAGCTGTACTGAAACCTGCTTGCTTATGAGGGGAGTTATTGAGGAGCTCCTGAAGTGGCTGGGTGGGTGGGCTCCACTGGGGCACCAGCAAGACAGTAGCCTTCAGTGATTGATTGATTTATTGATTGATTTAGAAAGGGTGAACATGGTAAAGTGGAGGTACTTGGCTGGCAAAAGGAAAGGAAATGAGATATGAAGCAGGTTACATGTTGGGGGTGCAAATCTTGAATAGCTCTGTGCTGATCAGGTTTGGGCTAGGACTGTGTATTTGTAGCTCCAAATATACTCAGGTCTGCCTTGGTTCTGCAGTTGGGAGGGACCTGCTGTGTTTTCATGGAATCACAGAATGGTTTGGGTTGGGAGAAGCCTTAAAGCCCATCCAGTGCCACCCCTGCCATGGCAGGGACACCTCCCACTGTCCCAGGCTGCTCCAAGCCCCAATGTCCAACCTGGCCTTGGGCACTGCCAGGGATCCAGGGGCAGCCCCAGCTTCTCTGGGCACCCTGTGCCAGGGAACAATTCCTGCCCAATATCCCATCTAACCCTGCCCTCTGGCACTGGGAACCGTTTCCCCTTTGTCCTGGCACTCCAGGCATTTGAAAATAGTCCCTCGCGATCTCTTGTAGGCTCCTTTCAGGGACTGAGATGTCATAAAATTATTTTTCCATCTCAACATCTGAATTAGAGATGTTTTAGGTGTGTTCAGCCACTCTCATGGTACTAAACTAGAACTCCAGAAGTCTTAAAAAAATTAAAAATCTTCAAGTAATTTCTTGTGACCATTCATAATATGCCATATGAATACTACAAATATTGGCAAGATTTTCCTTCCTGAGGGTTTTGGAGTAGAAGTAGCCTTATCATTGTGGGAAAATCATGCAAAAATATGGGGAAAGCAGCTGAAGGCATTCAGCACATCATTCCCAAGTCCATATGAAAGGTGGACTTACACCTTCTGTAGCAAAGATGACTTTTGTTAATTTCAATCTGTTCATCAAGAGACGACAAACCCTGTTCACATTTGATTGTTGTTCATCTCAGAACAAGGAAATGTTTGTGTGCTGCAGGGGAGCTTCCAGAGCAGCTCAAACATCACTGCTTTGGGTAAACCAAACCAAAGGGTTGTGTGCAGGTAAAACTCTCTGCTCAAGGATTTTGGAAATGAGTTCTTGCTCAACAGGAGAACAAATGTTGAAATGATTATTGCAGGTCTAATAGTAGGAGTTTTTGATTATTCAGTTCTCTTATAGCATGAGGGGAAATCTTCCCTTTGACAGATTTTTATACCATGATATTCAATCTAATGTATTACTGCAATGAAAACCTCTAAAACTGAAACCAGATGGAATTAGAAGAAAATCATCTTTTATAAAAACCATAGTGCTGTCTTATTTTTTCAACTTTTTGCTTTTATTTTTACTCATTATTTTAAAGCCTCTAAATTATCAGTCCTAAAATGTTGATTCATATTTGTTAATTAAACACTTCTTCTGCTAGTCTGATAATGAAATAACAGATATTAAAGTAGGTTTAATACAACTTTCTTATGAAAGCAAAACCTGTGGAAATAAATTTTTAATGTTTTTGCCTTGATTATTATAAAAGGAATTACATTGTGTGCCTGACCAGTTGTCTTGCACTGAATAAAATGAAAGACAAGAACAAAGCAAGAATAATTTCATTAACTTAAAAGGGTTTGCATACTACAGAAAGGCAAAAATAGGAGGGAAGGGGAATACAAATTGTAGTTAGTTCCTAAGGACTTTTGCTGAGTCCTTCATCCGAAAGAACTGATAAAAAGATAAAAGAGGTGTGAGACTGGAGTATCAAGTAGGAAATGGACAAAGACATCATTGGCCAAATTGTTGAGTCATAGACTAAGGTGAAATCTTAGAGTGGGTTTTTTGTTGTTGTTGTTGTTGTTGTTGTTGTTTGTTTGTTTGTTTTGTTTTGTTGGGTTTTTTTTTGTGGTTTTTTTTTTCCCCTTATTGATAAAGGATTTTTGAGAAATAGATGGAAGGCTGCTTGGGTAAATATTACAGAGTTCAGGATCCAGAGATGGTGATTTATTATTCCACCCTCCTCTGCAGGATACTCTAAAAGAATCTGCTTTGTTTCCTACCTTTAAAAACAAAGTTTTACATGGCACTGTGTGCCCTTCCTGATTTTGGATACTGCTGTGACAGATTTCTACTCTGGGAGGAATTTATCCCCAAGAAATGCTGATGATCTTTCTTGACATGTACCAAGATGCTGGGAGCATTGTTTTATTGTCCCAGGCTTTTCCTGTAGCCTTTCCCCTTGCTTTAACACTAATGTTAAAAATAGTTTGATGTATTGTGAATTCCAGCTATGATGATATTCCCCCTTCTTCTTTTCAGTCTACAGGTCTCTTGTCATGGCACTTGGCTTCTGTTCTGCTGACAACTTTTATCATTTTAAAGCTGAACATTTATTTACAAGCAACCAAAGAAAAGAGCCTTGGCGAAAGAGAATGAATAAAACTTTCAGATGAAAGATATTGGAACAGGAGATAAAGTTTTTAAAGCCTAAAGTTTTCATAGCAGGTGAAGTTCTTGCACAATTGAGCTTCAGTTGATGGAAACAGAGAGGGTACTTCTGCTGGTTTGACTGGCAGGTGCTTTTATGGGGGGGAGCTGTCCTTTATATATATATATTTTCTGCTTTGCTCTCCCTTATATTTTCCATTGGGATAAAGGACTAAGACCAGATTGATTTGTTGCAAAATGACTGCTCATACTTTTATTTTGTGACTCCTTGCATTGCTCTCTAACATCACTTGTTTTTCTCCTGGCAATCTATTCTTTTCCCTCAGTTGCCTCCAGCTGTTCCCTGGGTGTTTTACCCAATCTCCATGTTGCAGAACCACTGTTCCTCCTCCATGATCTCTCAGACTCTGTTATGCTCTTCTGGTATTTGCCAGTTCTAGGTTGTAACTCATTTTTCCCTTCCTATTGTGACTGCAACCAGCAGCACAGACACCTCCACCCTTCCCTCTCCCTCTGCCCTGAACATCAGTGGAATTCCTTCGGGGTTTTGGCACAGTTCAGTGTGTTCCTCTGTCTCACCTGTGGCTTTCCTTGCACCTCCATCGCGTTCTCCACTGTGAAAACCTCACCCCTGACTTCAGGGCTTCCTCCCCACACAGCTTTGTCTCTGTATTTATCACTGCTCTCCCACAGGAGACAGAAGAATTGTATTCCCTCTTTCTCCTTTCAGCAAGGAATGCTGGGAATGCTGGATTGTCTGAGTTCAGTGCTTGTTTCAGGGATGTTTTTCATGTGGGATATTCTCTTTCAAGCTGTGCAGTTGTTTACACACTTGTTTTTCATAGAAAAAAGGATGTTAGAAAAAATGGTCAATTTATTTTCACACTCTACACCAAAATAAATAATAATCACTTTTTTATGCCAAGGAGTTACGTGTGAAAGTTACCTAATTTTTAGGGGTAAACAACAATTTACTTATTGTTTATATTGGCAATTTTTGATACAAAGCATATTATATATTGCCTCCAGTACCAAGCTGCTAAACCATGAGATGTATTGGGGTTTTGAATTCTTTGGGTTTCTTAGAGGTTTTTTGCATCAATTCAATAAATTTTCAAATAATTTGAAATCACTTCCTCACTTTTCTACAGATCAAGATAGTTCTTTAGTATTTATTCCAACATATTCTCTATCAGCCCCATGCTGGAGCATTGGGTAATACATCCTGCCAAGATACTGGATGTTTTATTATGTTACACCAGGGAGAAAGAAATAATTATTTTTTCACATATCATTCAGTAATGATTAATCTCATGTTGAATAATAATTTTTAATTTCAATTTCTTGAATATATTTGTTAATTTACCTCCTGCTAATATGCTGCTTTGGATGCCACTATTTTGAATTTATTTCTGTACTTAAGTATCATTTGCATAATGGCATTAAGAGGTCCACTCCTGAGTATTCAGTGGTGGGATGTTGGACAGAGTGAATAGGTTGTAATTAGTGGCATCTGACCTTCAACTTCATTAATATGCAAATAGAAATGCCACAGGGTGCAAAAGCATGGTGCTATGAAAGCAGTCACTTCTGTTTGTCAGATTTCACTCATGGTGGCTTGCTTTTTATTTATATAAAATAAATAAAATATAAAATAATACATGATCTTATGTGATTTTATATAATAGAATACCCGTGTAGAGGTGAATATATAAAATTGTACATGTGCAGAGGCAAAGGGGTGCTTATATTCCATAAAGATAATGGGGAAAGCTAGGTAAGCACAGCATGGACATGGTTCTTTTTGGGTTTTCTCACAGGAATCTTCTTTCCCTGAGATCCTGATCCATGGAAAGCCCTACCATGGCTGCAATTCTACCACAGCTTTATACAAGCAGGGTTGGGAGTGGATCCCGCTGGTTTGTTCAGCTTCCCCAGCAGCAGCTGCTTACAGAGGATTGAAAAATATTTTTTCTCAGCTTTATTTTGGTGTTTTATTCTCTGCATGTCCTTATGCCCTGCAGGTAGATAAGACACGTACCAAGAGCCCCAGGATGGGTGAGGCCGGAGGGGCCCCCCAGGGGCTCCTCTGGTGTCCCCTGGGTGCTCCAGCAGGGCCATGGCAGAGCCCAGGGCACAGCAGGGTGTGCAGAGGGCTCTGCAATATCCCCAGGGAGGAGCCTGCACAGGCTCTGGGCACAATCTGTTCAGGGCTGGGCACTGCCCAGGGCAGAAGTTGTGCCTCCTGTGCAGGGGCCATTGCTGGGCTCAGTCCCTGCCCATGGCTCTTGTCCTGTTGCTTGGTCTTGATGAACAGGAAGAATTTAAATTAAGGAGCTGAGATTATGGGTTAAGGATTTTATTTTTCTTCTAAGCAAGTTTCTTAATTTTTTAGCCTATTCACTGTTTTTCATACAACCCCTTGGGTAGGGCATTAAAGTCAGAGTGAGCACATTGAGAGAGGGGATTCTGCCCTGCTCAGGTGAGACCCCACCTGCCCAAGGAGCTGGAGCTGCTGCAGAGAGCCCAGAGGAGGCTCCAGGATGAGCAGAGGGCTGGAGCAGCTCTGCTGGGAGGAAAGGCTGGCACAGCTGGCATTGCTCAGCCTGGAGAGGAGAAGCTTTGGGCTGAGCTCAGGGGGGCCTTGCAGGGCCTGAAGGAGCTGCAGGAAAGATGGAGAGAGACAATTGCCAAGGGCTGCAGGAATTGCCAGGAGCCAGGGAATGGCTGCCAGTGCCAGAGGGCAGGGTTAGATGGGCTGTTGGGCAGGAATTGTTCCCTGGCAGGGTGGGCAGGCCCTGGCACAGGGTGCCCAAATTTGCTGTGGCTGCCCCTGGATCCCTGGCAGTGCCCAAGGCCAGGTAGGACACTGGGGCTTGGAGCAGCCTGGGACAGTGGGAGGTGTCCCTGCCATGGCAGGGCTGGCACTGGATGGGCTTTGAGTTCCCTTCCAGCCCACACCATGCTGTGATTCTATTATGAGAAATGTACCATTCCTCAAAATTCCCCATCCCTTGAGCACTTCATCTCTTATAAACTTATTTGAATGCTGAAGAAGTGTCAAAAATGTTTGGTTCTCATTTTTAATGAGTCTATTTTTGGAGGGCTGAAGTGACACACTCACATCCATTCCATATCTATCAATCATCTGTAAAAACCACGCTGCCAAGCTCGTCCTTATCTGCATGCACAGCAGAGTCACAGTGAGTTCTTTTGGATCAATAAGCAACTTTTCCCTGGAAAAACTCCCCTCCTGAGTGGGTACAGAGAAGTTGCTAAGTGACTGCTCTTGCTGCTGTGGAGCTGTACTCACATCAGCCTGACAGAAAGCAAAGCTTGGAGAGACAGCCCAGCTAGAGGATGATGATGTGTTTGCTCCCTGGGAACATTATTATTGCCATTTAGAGCTTCTAACTCAGCCCTTGCTGAGAGCACTTGCTCCTTGGCAGGATCAGCAAAGGTGTGTTTGTCTGGCATTCCATGAAGCAGGATCCCTGTGCCTGCTCTTCCAGGCAGTGGCAGCACCTCGTGAGAAACATCAGGGTTTTATTTCTCTCTTGTGAATAAATTCACAGCCCATTACTGGTCTGTGTCTGGGGTTTTCCTTCTTGCTCTTTCACTTCAATTGTAGCTATAATTTAAATTAACTTTAAATTAAACGTGCTGTGTGAGGAGAAAGATAAGACTTTTTAAAAAAATCCCATGTTCCTGCTAATAACTGAGTTTATTTGGAATTCTGAAGGCAATTTGAAGGAAATTCTGATGGCAGTCCATCTGCCTGCACCACTGAAGAGCAGCAAAAAGCTTGTTTTGTTTTGTTTTTTTCCCCTCTGACACTCTCACCCCTTCCTTCAGATGGTTTCACCTCTGTATGGAATT
Source organism: Petroica traversi (assembly GCA_025920805.1). NCBI lineage: Eukaryota > Metazoa > Chordata > Aves > Passeriformes > Petroicidae > Petroica > Petroica traversi. The sequence goes on along the minus strand of JAHLSL010000085.1, from coordinate 3,165,491 downwards.
AGTAATACAGGAGTGGTAAGATGGGATAATTATCTATAGTTTAGGGGATGCAGGATTACATGGCAATGTCCACTGGAAATTCCTGGAGCAGTCATTCAGCCCAGACCCACAACTGAAACTAAAATAGTGCTGGAAGGATGTGATAGAGCAGTTCCAGTGACAGACAGCAGGAATCCCATTGATGGAGACAAAGTTCTTTACACCTGCCAGATAAGATGCCTTTGGATTAAATGATGTTGATATCCCATGATCACAGATAGTTCCAGAATTTTATACCTGAAGCATTTTTATGCAGATTATCAAATTATGGTATTTGATCAAAGCCAGTTTTCTGTTTTCACTACAAACCAGAAATGGAGCTGGATAATCTGTGGTGAGCAGTTCTCATGAAATCCAGTTCCCAAACTGGCTGGGTGAGCTTTCATCTCCAAGCTCCTCTGGTTTTCACTCATGTAAAAGCAGATTATTTGGGAGTTGGGCTGGGGAGATGGAAGGTCTGCAGGATCAGAGTCCATATTTTCAATGCAATTACTTCATGCTTCATTGCAAAAAGGATATACAGATTTCCTTAAGATGTTTTCTGTCACTCGATTCCAACTACCCATTTCTCCAAGTTACACAGAATGTGAAAATCAAGAGCAAAGCTGAAACTCTCATCTGCATAATGCTTTATTTCTAGGAAATCTTTGCATTTTATATATACTTAAATTTTTTTTTTTAATTTAACCTTGCACCTGCCAAACCCCAAAGAATTACAAAATTAGTGTAGGAAGCTGCTAAGAATCACAGCTCCAATTTAGAGCATCTAATTTGTCTGAATATTTAATTCTTTTGAGCAATATGCTTCAGTAGGATCATTATCACACTGAAATCCCCAACATTATCTATTATTTGCACAAGTGGCTGTTCATGCCATGTAACCTCTGGCATGGGGAGTGGGGTGGCAGTTCCAGAGTGGATGTGCCCTTTTGGAAGCAGATGGAAGGTCAGGGCCACTTCAGACACTCTGAATTCCCCAGTGGCCTTGGCAAAGTTCATCATTATTTCAGAGATTATTGCAGCATCTCTTTTGTGCAGAAAAGTTCAGTCAGGGTAATGAAAAATAAACATGCAAGCAGAAACACAGAAATATTTTTGTGTTGTGGGTCTTAGACGTAGAATGGATTCCCATTTTTTTTTTCCAAGTCAGTGGTAAATTCCAGCTGCCTTCAGTTTTGCCAATATTTCATTCAAAGGCTCTGTAAAAATACAAACATTTTGAAAATGCATAAATAATATTTCACATTCTCTGAACACATCTTGTGGGATTAGCAAGTGACCGTGCTTTTCCAGTATCATTGTATTACAAGCGTTCCTCCTGGATGTCTCTACAAATATCTGATCATTTTTTGTTGCTCTGGTGCAAATCCAGGTTATTTTTGTTCAAGGAGAATTTACTGTTTTTCCACAAGGAATCGCTGAGATCATCAAATTCCATTATGCCTTCTCATATTTCACAGTGTTGTTGCCTAATATGACACAGTCAAGAGTGTGGTTTTATGCTTAGAAAAACTTTTTTTTTTTTAATTTGGATAATTTGAAATAAAGAATCTGTTGAAAGGTTTTATAGTTTCTAAATATATGTAGAATTCTTATTTTTGAAGCATTTTTTAATATATTAAGAGGAACAAATGATGGCTTTACTAGTTTTATGCTATGGCACTGGCAGATTTCATATCAGTAACTCAGGGTTAGGCAACCAGTAAAACTCAGTTTCATGATCCTTTAGGTCACTATAGATCACTTAGGTCATTATGTATTGTGTAAATTTTTTTAAAATTAATTATGAGCAAGGCAGTGTGTGGAGTAAGATGAAGTGGTAACACATTTTTTCTCATTTCTATCCCTGGGAATTTGGGAAATTTCCTTTGGCTACCTTTACCTTTCATTCACGTAATGGGATTACAGAAATCAAGCATGAATTTCTAAAATTTTGATTTTACTTTCTTTTACAGTCTAGGCTTCCCCTAAGAATTGTGGCGGGTCAGAACTAGTGGCATGTAAATCATAATATAAATTATAATGTAAATTATAGAATCATAGAGGGGTTTGGATTGGGAGGATCTCATCTTGTTCCAGCCCCTGCCATGGACAGAGACACCTTCCCCTATCACAGGTAAATATGAAAGTGCAGTTTGGAGCTGTTTTTCCACTGTGTCTGTTCAGGAGCAGAATGAGCACTGGGTGCTCTCTCCTGTTCCTGATGCCATTCCAAGGACGTTCCTCCCTCAGCTCAGCCAGGAATGAGGAAATCAGCCCGTGCCTGGAACCTCAGAGTGTGGGAAAGCAGAGCAAAATAACAAACCTACGTTTCAGGAGAACTGTGGAAAAAAAACCAAAATATTTTTGGTGCTGAGTGTTGAAACGCCCAAATTGCCCAGCTAGCACTGAGCTGGGTGTGGGGAGCTCTGTGCAGAGCAGGTTTGGGGATGGGAGCTGGGACAGACTCCAGGGCTGCTCCTCAGGAGGAGTTCCCTGCCTTTGATCCCTCTTTTCCTGTACCAGTCTCCATTGATTTCAGTGGAGCTTCAGCACACACAGATCAATGACAGGATCTGTGCTGGGGATGGACTCACAAAAAGCAGCAGCAGGGAATTTATGGTGGCCTGGCTGCCCCCAGCACTTTTCTTATGCATTTTCAAATTGCAGAGGCTTCAGAAAACAAAAGGAATAAATTGCTTTGAAAAAGCAATAATTGTTTGCTTTGGGAGCCACGAGAAGGAAGCAGTAAATGAAAAAATAGTTTGACGGAAGGAATCTATAAGGCAACATAATAAATTTTCCTGAAAGGAAGAAAGAGATGCTCCTTATCTCCTGAAGTGTCTTATTTTTAAAGAGCACGCCAAATTCCTTATCTGCTTCCTAACAGTTGACAATGAAGACTTGTGATAATTTTGCAGTAATTTTGCATTAAACACCTGCCATAAATGCCTGTACTGGATATAAAAATTTCTATTATGCTGTTTGCAACAGACCAACTCAGAAAAATTGATCTTTGCAGAACAGCTTCCCAAAGTAAGAGAATAAAATAATTGTGTGATCTAGAGTTGAACCAATACAATAATGACACTTGTATCTACCCTTGTAACAGAGTTGTTCTTTTTGTACCTTCATTTGCTAAATTCCCTGGATGATTTTGGAAACAATGTGTTTTATCTCTCATATAAACTCCTCTATCTCCATGTGCTTTAACTCAGTTTAAAAAAGTATTTTAGAGATTAACCCAAATACAACTTTCATGTAGCTACAGTTCCACAATGACAGAGGTGTTTAAAATACAGGTGTGAATCTCTAAACATGCACTTCTAGAATTTCTAAAGGAAATATATTAATATGTATTGTCATGGGATCTTTTGGGGCACAAGTTAATTCTCTTTTCAATTTTACATCATTCTGTCGTTTTCTGGTAGTATAAATGTGATTCTTGGGGCAGCCCCGTGCAGGGCCATGAGCTGGATTTCAATGATCCCTGTGGGTCCCTTCCAACTCAGGATATTCTGTGATTCTGTTAATTTCATTTTATAAGTCTGTCTTTATTTTGCCATCTTCATGTTCACCTTAAAATACAGAGAATCACATATTTAACCCAACTTTCCACTGAAGTCATGGTTGCCATTCACAAAAAGCAGTTCTTTGTCACAAAGCAGTGCATGGCACATGGGATGGACATGGATTGGAAACAGCTCCTGGTCAGCAGTGGTTAATTATGCAGCTGTGCATTGCATAATCACCCAGCCCTGGCTTCAACTGAAGGGCTGAGATGCAAGTTTATTATGAAAATTCAGGAGTAGATTTGAGAAATACCAAAGCAGTGCATTTAGAGGGACTCTGTACCACAGCAACCTCAGGTTCAAATTTCCTGCCTGCATTTTAGGCTGTACAGGAGGGGAAAAAATTACTTAAACTTTTCCTCACTGTGCAAATTTTGGATTCCATCTTCTATGTGGATATGTCCTGGAAGTAGCAGAATAAATCAGATACAGGTGGTTCTGGTAACCTAAGAAGGCTTTTCATCAGCTCCTCTCCTGGCTGTTAATAGAATATTCCTTTACAACATAAAGTGGTTATAACACAGCCTCATGTGTACAATTGCTAAGTGACACTATTCGTGACATGAGATATTTCACCTCCAATCCCAGAAGGGAATTGCTGATGACAGAAGGTTTTCAAATACACCTCACAGCACTGTCAAGCCATCTAACAGATCATTTTCTGGCCAAGAATACAGTGGGACTTTGTCACCTCGGTGGGATCTGTAAGTGAAGATGCCTGAAAGAAAACTGAATCCTCAAGAGGTGAATATTTGGGGCAGTAAATCCATTTGGGATCGCTGGAAGGGTCAAAGCCATTTCACATGGATGGATTCTTTTCTTCAAACTTGTTCCTTTTTCATCCATTGGGAAAAGCATCCAAGGGTGTGAGTGCTCATTGTGGAGGAACGGAACATTCCTGAGAGCAGCCTGCCTGCATTTCAAACTGCAACTGGTTTGCTTAATTAGGAGTTAGAATCATGTCAAGCCTGGGGTGTTGCCCAATCCCTTTCACCCCAGTGGTAACGAAGCTCAGACACCTCACTTTGGTTCTGCAGCTACAAACAAATAAAGCATCACTGTTTATGTTAAATGCAGCTTGGGGGGGGATTTCTGCAGTTGTTTGTCATTATTTATGTCCTAAAACACATATGGTGCTGCCAGGCTGCTCAGAAAGAAACATTTGGGGAAGGTTTTGTTGCAGATGGAGCAGTGAGAGCAGTGAAAACATGGAGCAGCCCTGGCTGTGCTGCCTGATTTGGCCACAATTCCCTGGGCCAAGGCTGCCTCCCCTCAGCACGAGGGCTGAAAGTATTTGGTGCCAGAAGAAGGAATATTCCAACCATTAAAACTGAAAAAATTGATGTCAGCAACAATCAGCACAGAGTAAGCAATTTTTTTCCTGATCCTACAGCAAAACTGACTGGGTCAGGACCTGAAAAACCACAAAAGGATGTGTGTTATTAATTGTTCTCTTCACTAAACTGTCATTTATAGATTTAATTACTGGTGATTAATTTCCCACCTGTCTTTGGGACAAGTGTCTGGGACTAGTTCCTGCATGCTCTTAAACTTGTATTCACTGGATGTCTAAATCTGCACCCCAAACTGCTGTTCTATGCACAGAGCAATTTATATTCCTGTGGGTGACTTTAAAAAGTACAGATAAAAGGGCTTTTGAGCATTTTAAAATACTTTGAATTGAGAAAATATTGTATATATGATATCTACAGCTAAAAAAAAGGGATACTGTTCATAAGAAAACCAGTAAATAAAATTATGTTATATATTTAATTTTAAAGGCCAGAAAAGTTCTAAATGAATATTATAATTGTTTTGAGGATATATCAGATATCAAGGATAAGAAGATATTTTGTTAAAAGTAATTGTATTTGTGATGGTAAGAATAGGAAAAGTAGAAATTGTAATTTTTGATCAGAAGAGAAATGTGACATGATATACTCAGGAAAAGTAGCCTTGAGGAAGGGAAGTTGAAGGAAAGTTTATAAGAAGTTTTAAAAAAATCTGCTGACATATTAAACTAAAATGAATAAAAGCTTCCCTGCTTATTTTCTGATTAAAAATAATTAGGATAAATACCTAAAAATCCCAGTCTTATCTAAAATATTGAACAGTGAGAATGTTTGTGCTAAGGACCAGCACATCCAGACTAACATCACACACTTGATGCCATTGGAAAAAGTGTCAGGGGCTGATGTGTGCCAGCAAAATCCCAACAGCCCTGCCTCAGAAGGTGTGCAAGGCTCTTGTTTGGCTCTGTGGAGCCAGGCTGAGCTCCAGTAAAACCCAGGCTGAGCCCGTGTGAGGCACAAATGTGTCCTCCTGAACTCAGTGCCAGCCTAGGCTCTCTCCCCAGCGTTGCAGAGCTGCTCCTACAGAGCTGCCCCCGGTTGGGAGGGGAGCTGTAAACCATGGCTTCAGCATTGACTGAGGAGATGAAGATACCCTGAGACAACTGAAGCTGTTAAAATGCAGAACAGCTAAATAATTTATAAATTGCCATCTCTGCAGCCTTTATTAGGCAATTAAATTCATAACAATGCTGCTTTCATCTGAGATGCCCCATTTGTCTTCAAAGGGTCTGGCACTGGCGTCACAGGGTGGAATCCTTAACTGCTTCTGTCTGTTCCCTGTTTCTATTCCGGGACTCTGAATTCCTCGCCTCACTCCCATGATCTGACAGGATAAGTTACATCTCTGCTGCTCAGCTGTTAAGTGTATTCCCTCTGCTTGGAGTTATTTATTTTACTGGCACATGCTATGTCATCTGTCATGTCCAAGTGGAGGAAAGATCTCCCTCCAATGTCTTTGCTGCTCTTTAATCTTTTTATGGAAGGCTCCAGCTTTCCCTGCAGACTGCTAAAGAGAATGCTTGAAACTCTTTGAGAGCTGAAGAGTTCATTACTTCCCCCAGCACCATGATGGGAGCACTACTGTGTTCTTTGGTTTTAGCACTAAAAGTCAAATGTGAAACATGTTCAGGTGTTTTGGGGTTAAATGTAGTAACTAAAACCTGAGCTGGGTATGTACAACAGGTCAGTTCAAACCTTTCTGGAGTTCTACTGGAATTAAAAATCAAATTATTTTAGACGTATTAGAAGCAACCCAGATTTTGTACTGATACTATGACCTTTATAGTAACCTGCTAATGAACATTTCAATGGGTTTGTAGATGTTTTCTTGCTTTTATTCACAAAATTAATGAAAGATTATTTTGTCTGAAGGCAAAAGATCTCCCACAGATCTACTTAATTTTTTTGGTGAAAGTTTTGGTGCTAATCTATTTTCAATACTTGAGTTTTCCCCATAATACTGTTAAAGTGCCTAGAACTGCCAGCCTCTTTACTGTAATCATACTGATTTTGGATATTGTGACATGCTAAAGACATAAATCTATTCAGGATATTACTAAGAGTACTCTCATTCAAACAGTACTAAGTTTCTGGGCAAGTTAAATCAAATTTTGGTAGGATTTTCCTATCCCTTTGTGTGTTCCTTTATTCCCTGTGATTCTGCTTTGAAGTTGCTAACACCATGGGAATTAATGTTTCTGTTTAATGAAATATTAGCCTGGATAAACCATTTGTAGTATTTTACAATTTAAGACTGCTATTTATAGATCAGGGGCGCTCTATGGTCTTTTTATTGGCTGGTATTTTGGTTTTTAACTCTTATTCCTCAACACACAATTTGACAGAATACATTATCTATCCTTTTTAATTTTTTTTAGATTGGATGATTTTACATACAAACAAAATACTCAAATCCCAGTTCAATATCACCACCAGCTAAAAGATATCTTTCTTTCCTAAGATAATTGAAAAGTATTATAAACCTTCAACTCCTGAGGAGAAGTTGGAATAACTCTGACACTGTAATACAGATGTTTGAGCAGTTCATTTGATTAAATAGGAACAAGACATATTTTAAAAACCAGGTTACAAAAAATGGTACAGACCTTAGTTTATAGTTGCAGTTGCTCACAATGGATGAGATTTTTCCAGGCACTATTTTACCTTTTTTTTTTAAATCACATGTAAAATCTCAAACAAATCAGCAAATGCTAAAACAACTGGGGGAAAAGCAAGCATTTAAATTCACTGATATTTCATAATATATTTTCCCTGCCCAATTTTGACACAACTGAGTAATTGCTCTGTTTTATGTAATTTTACCTTGTTACTTCTAATTTTGTGTGATTTCAGTTTGACAATTAAACAGTCCCGTTGTTCCTCTCTTGACTGCAGGAATTGGTTGTGAGGTAGTGATTTCACACAGGGTTTGGGCATTTTCAGGGTGAAACCTGGGGCTGCAGACTTTGTGGCAAAATCCCTGCATTATTTTAACATTTCTTCTGCCTTCTCTTGACATCTCTAGGTACAAAGCACCTTTTCCTTTAAAAAAAATTATTCCTTTAAAAAAAATTAAGACCATCAGTGCTTATCTAGATTAAAAGTGAACTTGATCAAGCATTATACTTGCTAATTTTGCACAAACAAAAAGGAAAAAAGAACAGTCCAGAGATTATTTTTTTTTTAATTCCAAACTTTTCTGGTATTTTTAAACTACCACGAGAAGTTTCCCCACTTCATTAAAATGTGAAATTTCATTAAAATGGGAAATTTCATGAAAATGTGAAATATCATGAGCTGATTAGGTTGATCAGGTTGTCCACAGAAGTTTTGAATGCCCCTGGATCCCTGGCAGTGCCCAAGGCCAGGTTGGACACTGGGGCTTGGAGCAGCCTGGGACAGTGGGAGGTGTCCCTGCCCATGGCAGGGCTGGCTCTGGGTAGATTTTAAGGCCTCTCCCAACCCAAACCCTTCTGTGATTCTGTGGCAAATGTTTTGCTGATTATGTAAAGGCCACACAAGGCTAAATTGAGCTTACTCTGACATCTCATTCCAAGAGAAAGGATTGCTTGAATTTTAGGGAAAGAACACATCAGAGCTAGGGTCATGCATGCTCAGATTCCAGGGAATGTGGGTGTCTTGTATGAGATCTTGCACACTGATACCAGAGTTTGATATTTAATGCTAAATCTCTTTTTAATCCCTCTTTGAAGCCGTACAATCTTTTATCTTCACACCTTCGTGTAGCAAACCCTTTGGCTGTGTGAGTTCTTTGGTTTAAACCTACTGCCTGATGGTTGCCCTGAATAAACCTGTGTTTGGAGAAGAACACACATCCAGTTGCTCTTTGCACCCCTAGCAACTTCCAGATCTCCATTCCATTCCTTTCCCAGCTGTTTCTTTAGGAACAAGGAGCTGTGTAACCTATTTAATTTCCCCTCATAGCGAACCTCTTGTGTGCTTCTGATCACAACAGTTGTGTTTCTCTGGACTTCTTCTGGCTCTCCAATAAACCCACTGGGCAGGTAGTGAAAATAGAGAAATTCACCCAGAAATTCCTCGGCAGAGCCAAGCAGAGAGTAGACTTTGGAACAATTCTTTCTGAATGTGTTATATATTTGGAAGAAATGCAAACTAAGTACCGGTTAGGGCTTTGCCTGCAGTCTTCAATCTGTAATTATGCCCTGCTGGGGTAGATTAGATGCCTAATTTGTATTCTGATCACTGGAGTAGACACAGTTTTCACCAGGATTTGGGGTTTCTGTGGTCTGGCATCTGGTTACTCGGTGAGGAAATAAAGCAATGAAAGTTAGAATACCCCTAGGAGTACCAGCAACATCTGCTGAATGAAATAGATGTGTAGCCCAGGTGAAAATTCACAAGGTGCCCTATTATGAATAACAAGACACATTTCAAAGATTGTATTTACACTGGCCCGATATTTTCTCAGTGATATTTTATGTTCTGTAAAATAATAGTGTAGTACACAACAAAACTAACCAAAGAAGCAGCGGTGCCCTCAAGGAGAAGCAGATTGCAGAGTAAATCACAGCCACCAAAGGAATGTGTTTGGAGAAGACTGTATTGAGATCAACTTTCTTTAACTGTACTACTTATGTATTTTCTCAGAAGACATAAACAGACAATAAAGCAGCAGCATTCTGGAAGCCATAAACTGAATTAACACCCTTAACACGTGCAGTGTTTTTTCATCTGAGTGTGTAGAGTGAACCTCACCGAGCAGCATCACACACCTCTGGGATATCAGTGCTCCTGGCCCTTGAGATGGTCATGCTGGAAAATGCAAAAAAACCCCATAACTTTAAGCAAACTTTAGATAGTTGAGCTCGGTAGGTAGGTGCCTTTTTTGTGCTCTTGGTGCTGCAGCCCTGTGCCAGCTCTGTGCCACCTTTGTGTGACACAGGGTCACTCAAGGCAAGGCAGTCCCATAAGAGGTCCCAACCTGGAGCCCTTCCCCACATCCCACTGCTCTGCTCACCCCTGTGCTGCCTCATGCCAGTGGGGATTTCACAATCCCCTTGTGTAATACCTGCTGGGTTTCAGTGCTGAACATCCTTCGGCAAGGAGCGCTGGATTTACCTTCCCAGGAGTGTTCATGTCCCTCCTGCAGACCTGCAAGGCCAGGCTGGGCAGAGTTCAGTGTGCCCAGCACCTGCTCACACCCAGAGCCAGACTTTGCACAAATGGGCATCCTGGCTCTGGGAATGGCTCCATTTAATGGGACCTTTCCTCGTGAAGAGCAGTGTGCTGAGTGTTTGGTGTTCCAGCCTTTGTTACTTCCACTATTTTTTTTCACCTGTCAACCACCTCTGAGTGACCAAAATCAAGTAAAGTTTTAGAGGGCCATTGTGGAGGAAAACTGGTCAAATATGAGAGTGATTTGCACTCATAGCAAACGTAAATTTACTTTCCAAAAAGAATTAAAAGTGCAGTTGTTTCCATAATTTGTTAATAAACCTCTTTGGAAAGGTTTAGCACAGGCAGCGTGTTGAATACCAAGTTGATCTTGCAAAGATGAGATTTTGAAAATATCATTCTTTTTACTTTTAAATGAGTGAGATGATTAACAGCAGAACACTGCAGACCATTTCTGCTATCAGAAAAGCAGACCTGTAGGTTACAGGTGTCCAGAAGTAATTTGCTCAGCATCAGAAAACATAATTAGTTACTTTAAGTTTGTAATAATTACAGCTCTGCTGTCAGAGAAATTAAAAATTAAAAAAAAGCCAAAGCCCCAAATACTTGAAATGAAAGAAAAAAAACCAGTAGAATGTTACCTGCTTCTCACAGTGCTGTGGTCTCAATTGTATAAAATCCACTTGTTTTTCCTATAATTATCCATCATATATTCCTAGAGCTGCTAAAATTCCACCTGCAGTTTGTTAGTCCTGCCTTGAGTGATTCAAATATACATCAGTGGACTCTGTGTGTGGGGCAGGAGTTAAACAGTGCATGCAAACTCAGTGCATGGAACTCAGTGCATGGAAAGCGTTTTAAGAGAAAGGCCAAATTTTAGGTAAAGGCGATCTTATGTGAACTTTCCACAATTTACAATGTGACAAAATATTGAAAAATACATAATATACTGTATTATTTTCTGCAATGGTCAGGGTGCAAATTTCCCTGTCCAACACCTTGGCTTGTGCTTGAGTTTTTATTGCTATGAATATCTGAATTTTGGTGTTCTACCACAACATATGCAGTGCCCATAATATAAAATATCTCTAAGGAGAGCAGACTTGGGGGTGGATAGGATTTTTGGGAGAACAAGTAAGTACTCCATACCTGTTAAGTATTTTGGAAACTTAATTCTGATTCCACTAAAGCTTATGCGTGGTTTATCATTGAATTCTTGAGAATTAAGAAAGAGCTAGATCAAGAAGGAATGTTTTTTTAAATCTCAAACTCTAATTACTTTTACATGATATCTACAGCAAAATTCTGCCATTGGATTATTTCTGAGTTAACTCAGTAGTGTCCTTGAAATACCATGTAATTTGGCTCAATTTAATATTGCAACTAAAATTCCATTTTTTGGTGAGATTAATTTTTATTTCTATTTTTAGTTTTAATTTTTTTGTAGTTCTAGCATATATTCCATTCAAAGAAGCCCATAATTTTAAATGGGGTATTAAAATCACATTAAGGAAAACAAGTACTTTCAAAGCAAAATATTTTTCCTGCAGGGAAAATAGATTATTTATACTTTAAAGAAGGGGAGTAGATAAATATTTCATAGTGAGATAAATATGTTGCTCAGTACTTAATCTTTGACATGTTGAAACCTAAGGGATTACGAGGGGTTGTGTCAGTATTCAGTTTATTACTGTCAATATTTTGTTCCATGTTTGTGTTTATTCTATTATACTGAGTTAGACATAATGCAAAATAATGTGGATTTTAGCTGGAATGTGGCAGTGGTTGGACCCGGCTCAGTATTCCCTTCTCGGATAGAATCCCAAGCTCAGCTCTGTTCCACATTGCTCAGGCTGAGCAGGGCATTAGAAAGGTTTTTCCTGCTTTTTGTCCTCCATCTGAACATATTGGCAAGTAAAGCAATATAAAACAACCACCAAAAGGAGAAAACCTTGTCAATTGCTGGAAGGTTTTTCATTTAAAGTAAGCTTGTGCTTTCAGGTGTGTGTCATCCTGACAGCCCTCTGATTTTCTGGCCTGCAGTGAGACAGATAATATCACAACCTGCCATGAAGATAAGGGATTCAGGGCCAAAAAAGGACTCAAATACGGGACTTGGATTATTGATGCATTTAGAAATGACATTTTTTCCTGTTACAGTGAAGGTGAAATGGATAGGTTTCATAGGGAGGGGACATCCTCTGGATTTAAAGCTTCCTTCTCCCCATACCTCTGTGCCTGACTGCTGGAGCAGCCAGTGTTTTGATTTTTATTACTGAAAAATAAAGAGTATAAATAAAAATATGAAAATGCTTATTAAATCAATGTTGACATGTGTTCTTTCAAGGAAACAATGTTGCATTATTTTTCCTTACCTGTTTTTGGTATTATGCTGCGTTTTAGGTATTAATGAGTTCCTATTTACAACTCCAAGTCCCTAATTAATCACCATGACAAAAAGAATCTTTCTGTGCAGGCAGAGTTTACCAAGAGGGACTGCTCAAGTCTTTTCCATTACATCCAGCAGCTTGAAAACCCAAGCTAAGCTGAACTTCACTGCTATTCCCAAATGCTTCAGGGTTTTGCATTATTTAAAATTCCTTGGCACTTTAGAAAGCATGGATTCTGTCCAGGAAAGTGAGCCCTGGGATTGCTACTTCACACTAAAATGTGGGATTTTGTTGCAGTGCATCTGAGTCAAACTGAGCAGGAGAATAGCGGTGTAAATGAACTTATTGCTATTTAATTAAGTGAAGTATAGATTTAGGGCTGAGGCGGGTCAGATCTTTTTATGCCACAGCACCTTGCATTGCCAATGGTTCTTGATTTAAAATAAAATAAAAGGCAACTTTTCCTCTTCTTCTTGCACAGATCCAGAGTATGAATTTTGCAGTTTTCAAGTGGTTGTAGAATTAATTTTGTGCCCCATGGCTTTTCCAGTCTGTCAGCTCCCCACAGACAGAAATCCAAGGGGAAAAGTGGGATTTTACCACCTGGATAGAGGTGTTCGCCTTCTGCCATGATACTTTGTCCACATTCTATCCCAGAGACCGTCACCAAGCACAAAGGAAAATGAAACCAGGACTTTGGTAACTTTAATTCAGAGTTTCTTTAGGGAAAATACTCAATTATAAAGAGGTGTTTCTAATGCAAATTGATTTTACCATCAATTAATCACTAAGAAGAAAATTCTAGTTGCCACAAACCCAAAAAAGTATATTTCAATAGCATTATACTCTGGACTCTGTAGTGTAATGTAATTTATAAGTTCTGCATAACTATTTTTGCAGTTCAGCTCTTACATACCTGTTGTATTTAGAAGGCTAATAGATAATTTACTCTAAAATTTCAATTTTCTGGCATCTAAGAGACTGAAAATAAAGAAAACACAAAGATGCAAAGGGCTTGAAAAAGAAAAAAGATTCATGAAGTTAAATCCAAACACTTGAAATCAGAAGTCTTCAGATTTCATGCAGGCTTAGTTTCTCATTGTCCTTGTAAAAAGCAATTAAATTTAAAAAATTGTGTGTGTATTTCCAAGGACAGACAAAGAGAGAACTTTTCTCTCTTTGTAGCTGAATGTGTGTGTGACTCTTTACTAGAAGTCACATTTTGTGATTGGTGCTAGGTCTGATCACAGGTTTAAGAGAAGATAAATTTCCTACTTGAATCAATAAATACATTTCCTGGAAAGCATTGCCTTAATTTAGTGTATTCCTGTCTTTCATATCTTCGCAAATAACTATTCTTGATATCTGACATGAAAGAGCAGTAGCTTATCTGAGCACAGCCATGAGATGCTCACGGAAACAGAGCTGTGCCCACACCAACCAGTGTGGCTGCTTGCATGTCTAAATTAATTAAAAATGACCGAATTCCCATCGCACTGTTTGGTTATTGGGTGGAGCCAATTTGCAGGTGACTGTGCATGACCTTAAAGAAAAGTCCTAGAGCTGCCTTGTGTCTCATTTGTGCTGGTGGAAAGCTGCAATGGCTCTGCCAGAGGCAGTGGAACTCTGCAGATACACAGTTATTCAGAACAAGCAAAGCTTCACTGTCTTTAAAATGCAGTAAAATGTTCAGAACAAGGATTTGCATGTGTCTGGAAATCAAGGTGGGTTCCAGTTCATAACACCTATTTCAACTGAATGACAATCTTCCCTTTGGACACCTCTTACAAAATTAATTAATTTGAAACCTCTTGCCTGAAAATTGGAAAACCCAAACCCTCTTTATTAGTCGGGTTTATGGGCTATTTACATATGAATTAAAAATATGTTTTGTGTACATCATCTCATAAAGTTCACTCCACCAAAGTGTAGGGGATCACAGTTTTTTCAAGACTTTTGGTGACCTCATTACTTCTACAAAATAATTTCTCCCTAGTTTATCCCATGAGGAGGTATTTACAGCAATTGGTATTATTGAAAATATGGAAGAAAAGGAGCTGGCATAACAATATTCAAAAGTCATATTTCACATTTACCTCTTCAGTGGCTCCCTGGGTTTTGTCACTGAGCACAACTTGGGAAGTGAAGCAAATCCATATCCCTTACCCAAAAAACCTGAAGAGGGATAACCAGCTGCCTTACTTCACTGTGAGAAATCTGGAATCTGGTGCAAAATGTGATGATGTGAAGGAAAAAAAAATACCATGGCAACCTACAGTAATTTAGAGATATGGAAGAAGCATATGGAGGCTGCAGATTCCATGCTCTAAAACTCATAAATCCCAAATTATCCATAAATACCTAATTGTGCATAATAGCAACCAAGGGGGCTCTTCTAAGGGGTTGCAAAAATACTGATTAATTCTATTTTGGTTGCTAATAGCTTAAAACAATATGTTATGTTCACCAACATTTATTTAGGAGAGGTATGTGTTTTGTTATTTATCACATTTCCTTGGAGGAGCCATTCAAAGTAACAAAGTGCAAATAATGAACATGGGAGGCACGCAAGTTATTCCAAAGACAAACAGAAATTCACGCAGCTAGGCAAAGGGAGAGGATTTCCTGAATTTTGCTGATAATCATAGGTTTAATGATCATATCTACCCTTCTCAGATATAAACTTTCATTTATGCAATAGATTTGAGGTGGAAAGGTGAAATAATGGAACTTTTAATTCAGGAAATGGAATTCTCAGCACCCCAGTGCTCATCCCTGCTGTTGAACACAGAGAGGACAGGAAGGGGTGAAAAGCCACGTGGAGTGGGGGAAGCTGAAAAGGTCCCTGCAGCAGGAGATTTGGAAACTGAACTTCACTCTCTGCTGCACCTCAGTTTTTGAGAAATGATCCACTCTTCAGTTCCTCTGTGGGTTTTTGGAATTCTGCTCGTATTTGTAAAGTCCTCAGCTCTGGCTCCATTTTCTGTGAAATCTCTGTGCTCATACACTGGAAATAAAGTGCCAAATGCTGAAACGTTTTAGAAGAATACTTTAATACTTTTAAATCTGCTCATGACCTTGTCTAATACATCTTAAAGCTTTAATTAAGAACATATAGCTAATGCCAGCTTTATTATAAACACAGGAAATCAAATTCTCATCATTAGTGTTAGGCTCTAAAAAAGATCAAAAGGAAGGAGAGGTAATGAAAGTCTTTCTCAAAATCAGAAAACATTGTATTAATCTCTTTTACTGGGCAAGACAGAGGTTCTCACCACTGAAGATTACTCAGCTGGACTTTAGCAGGGTTGTTTTCAGCAGCAGCGTTTGCAGGACACTGAGGGAGCTCTTATTTGCCAGCTGAGGGCATCATTATTAGCATTATTAATTGGCATTATTATGTGTAATAATTAAGTAAGTTATGTTCAGAGGTGTCTTTTCTGAGTTTCCCCAGCCTGTTGTTACCATGGTCTGTGCTGGGATTCCTCATCCTGTGTCTGCCTCAGTCTGATGCTTGATAACTTCTAGCATTTGTTTGTGAATGATTACTTCTTGTGTCTCTGAGGAGATGCTACACCAAGTTTTTATGTGCTAATATATTCCTTATTTCCAGTCTGCATTATATCTGCGGTACAAGAATATTACAGTAATTATTTTGAATATTATGAGTTTCTCATTATTGTTATATTACGTTTCCCATTGCTATGATATTCTTCCCATTATATTTTCAGGATTAAATAAACTGAGCCTACAGACTTTCTCAATGATCTTCTCAGGTGAAAGTCCATTCTCACCTCATCAGAAAATGAATACACATGGATGTGTGCTGTACCTAAGACTGAAGGGATAATTGTTCCCACTTGCCTGACCATTGGATAAAATGATTTGCAGAGTTACAAGCAGTTCCTGTGAATGCTGAGAAGAGATTAGAGGTATGACTTTCATTTGAAAGGTATTCAGGTTGTTTATGGGAAGGCTTTCTCCAATCTATTTTGCAGTAGATTTGTCTTTTTAAAATGTCAAATTCAAGAACTTCCTCAGCCTTTGGGCAGATTGTAAACACTTTGAGGAGTCTCTAAAACTCCCGGAACAGGCAAAGATGCACCAAAAGCTTTGAATTCAATTTCCACACCTGATTTTATTTTAAGAACATTTTGACTTTTGCTGGAACATCCTTTGTTTCAGTGACGGTTTAACCATAATGAGCAGCTCCTGTCTGCTCACATGTCTGCTCACTTGCCCTGGAGCCCTTGGGTGGCTCTCCCCAAGTGGCCAGGTTCATATCAACACCTGTGATTGAAGCCTGCTCGTTTCTCCGCAGCCCAATGCTCTTTTTGGCTTGCAGTTAAATGGCTGGGATTTGAAATCAATCAGGCTCCTTCTCAGAAGTTGTTCAGCACTGCTTTGGTCACGTTCCTTGTGCATAATAAGGCACTGAACAAGTTAAGGTTAAATGGATTTTTAAATCAATAAATACGAACCAAGAGCCAATCCAATGTTGGCTCACAATTTTTCCTTCTACCCTTTTCTTTTTAGAACAAACACTGATGAGAAGGGTTTCAATAACAGCCTTTTCCATGGAGAAATTCCTCCTGATGTCCAACCTGAACCTCCCCTGGCACAACTTGAGGCTGTTTCCTTTTGTCCTGTCCCCTGTTCCCTGGGAAGAGCCCAGACTCCATCTGGCTCCACCCTCTACGACTTTTTAATTTTTATTTTTTTTTTAACTTCAGGTTTGTTTGGAAACAATCCTTGGCTGAAGCTCAACATCAGCACAAAGTGAATTTGGTGACCATGAAATAATTAAAAATAAAATAATGTAGGCTGAGGCATTTTACTTAGGGAAGTAAAATAATTCCCAAGATTACTGCACTTAACTTTATTTTCTTACACTCAGTGTAGACACTTCCAACTGTGTTAATTTGCTGCCAGCAGTGGTTTTGCCATTTCAGCATCTGGAAGCCTTGCTGTTAAATAATCAATATTTATTATTAAAAATGGAGAAACATTTACTAAACTTTCCTTGGAGATTTTCCTGACATGCCTTTGACATCCCTTTGTTAATAAAAACTCTCTGGACTGTTTTCAAACATTTTCAACCTATTTACAGAAAGGAAGAGGACTGGAGAAGAAACATTTCTTGTTCCAAACTTCTCAAAATGAACCAGATAGGATAAATAGTGCTTAGCAAGTAAAAATGTTGAATTTAGCATAAGATATTATGATATTACTTCTCTTCATGTTCTTCAACTTCTTTTTTTTTTTTTTTTTTTTTTTATGATCAAAGGAACTGAGGACTGCTTGAATGCCAACGGAAGCTCATGGGGAAAATCCCATTTCCTTTTTCAACCACTAGAAGTTGCATAAGCAATAAATTTTTTGTTCAATAATATCCTGAGTGCTCCTGAGCTTTTCTCTGTCCTTTGTTGTAGATAAATAAACTCTTTATACCTTTCTAAATGCAATCTGATATTTCATAGGCTGGTATTAATAGACTTGTCATTCCTTCAAGCTTTACAATCCAAGAAAAACATTCAATCTTTTCACTTTTTTCCATGAATAAAAAGATTTTGTTTATTAAAAAGAAGAAGGATCATTTTCTAGGCTTCTCTTATCCAAGGAAGATTGGTGACTTTTTAGTGTCACATGAATACTAATCTTAGCTTTTTTAAAACCTTATTCCAGAACATGTTAATAGGACGTGCAATGTCCATTTCTTTTATAAAACTGGAAAAATATGGATTTTCTGCATAGTCAAAGGAGATACACAGATAATCCCAAAGGTGTGTGCTTCCTGTGAGACTTTTTTGTCTATCCAATTAAATATGTCATTGTGTCCAGGCAAATTTTGGGCTTGATTTTATTTACAGGGGGAAAAAAAGTATAATAGACAATGCTTTGGAATGTGGAAAACTTGTTTGATTTCCATCAAGTTTCTCTCCTTGTATGTTGTTTAGAATTATGGAAATAAAAATAGTTTCCTCTGTTCAGGTACAGATTTAAGGAGCTGAATTTGTAATATATGTGAACCAACCCTTAGACTCATTCTGTCATTTATGTCTTGTAGTGTTGAGGATCCTTAGGAATCCCATTCTCACCCTAAATAAAGCTAATTTAGATAGTTAAAGTATAGCTAGACATGGACTGGATTGCAACTGTGGAGCTCCTGAATAAGTCTCTTATTAAACCAGCCGCTTTCAGCTGATGATTTTCAAGTCAGTTTTCCCTTTATTTTTCCTTGCTCAGATAAAGTTGTTTTATCTGCAGGAAGTGAACAAGGGGGGATTAAGAAATGAGGAATTCTAAGGAACAAACTGAAGATGGAACTCACTGAAGGATGAGGAATGGCTGAAGGTGGAAGGAACCCACCAACTCACACTTTATGTGCTTTGGCTTCTCTTTGAAGCAGGGCAGTTTTTAAGGTGAGCAAAGTGGCCTTTGCTATAAAACTCAGAGAAAGAAGGTCAACATATGGGATTGTGTATTACTAGAAATCCAAAGGGTTTAGGTACTTTATAAATATTTGAAACTTAAAGAATTTTGCTGGCTCTCCAGTGATCAGGATAACCTGGAAGTCAGTCTTGCAGAACTACCACGAGCTCTTCCAGCTGAGGTGTGGATTTTGCCCATCTGTGCTGTCCTGTGGTAGCTGATGGATTTTGAAGAAGAAAATCCATGATGATATTTTAGTTAGCTCTTGAAAGGAAATCTGTCATGCAGCTCAGTTGTGGGGGCAGAGTATTTTCATGGGACTATAAAATAGAATCATAAAATGGTTTGGGCTGGAGGAGACCTTAAAACTCATCCAGTGCCACCCCTGCCATGGCAGGGACACCTCCCAGTGTCCCAGGCTGCTCCAAGCCCCAAGGTCCAAGCTGGCCTTGCAATGCCTTTGTGTTCACTCATGGAGAAACTTCTTTATTTTTGAAAGAGGAGGAGAAGAATTCAAACACCAAGAGGTTTAGCTGGGTACTTCGCAGTGACCAGTGGAGGTAGGTTTTCTTCAGAAAGAAGGTTCTGATTAGAGGGATCTGGCTGGCAAAGCAGGTCAGCCAGGAGAGTGTAAAACCCTATTTTGAACTGTAAAGCTTTAACAAATGTTCCTCACGGATGCGGAACACGATTATCAGAGAGGCATTTTGCAAGTTTTTTCCAACACTTTAGTAGAGGAACATTTGCTGCCTCCCCTTCTCGTCACAGGTGTACAACGCTGGGATTAATCATTCTCAGGCTAAATCCTGTCCTCTTTTAAAGCTGTGCCTACACAGAAATCCCAACTGAATTCTCCAGGAGTAGGAAAATTTCCTTTGGGAGCTCCTGCTAATTCAAGTGACTCAAAACAGCTCCTTCAAAACAATTGTAGTGTTTGTTCACCCAGAAGAACACGGGAAGGCCCATTCCTCTGAGAGCTACGTTAACTTTCCCAGTTTTCTCAAAGTTTCAGGAGCTCAAGCTTGACCCAAATACCCTAAGTTCAGAGCCAGGAGACACAGCAGCTCTCTCTATCCATAAATTTTGCTGGAATATGGCCGTGCATCCATTCATCCCCTCTCAGTTTGGGGTTGCTCTGTTCATTTCCCTGAGAGATGAACCACAATCAGTTTCTGCCAAACTGGCCAAAAATTTAGTTTAAGGAAATAAACAATGGTTGAAAACAAAACACGGTCAGTTTTAGTTTCTTATCAGGTTATTTGTTAGCAGCTTAAATTTAGAATTAGGAATGAATAAAACCATGTTAGACACAGGATTGAATTTACCATGATTACAGAAATTATGTTTATTTGGTGAGGAGAAGGCA
Source organism: Petroica traversi (assembly GCA_025920805.1). Taxonomy (NCBI): domain Eukaryota; kingdom Metazoa; phylum Chordata; class Aves; order Passeriformes; family Petroicidae; genus Petroica; species Petroica traversi. The sequence continues at coordinate 3,145,204 of JAHLSL010000085.1, read as the reverse complement.
GAAACTAATTTCAGGATAATTTTCAAATATTTTAGTTAGAAATTGCTGAAACACTTCTAGGCATTTTTGCTGCACCTTTGTGTAACACAAGGGCTTAGATAAGAGCAAATATTGGGGTTTGCTCTTCCGCCAGAGTTCACAAACTTCAGGACTCATGGCTGTGTGTTCATTCAGGGGTCTGTGCTGCAGTTTGTGCTCTCTTTGGGACTCAGGGCCCCTCCTCTCTGGCAATCCCAGTTTTTCCATAGTTTGAGTCCCCTGACAGGCAGGTCATGTCATCAATCCATCCCCTGCTGCCACGTGGGGGTTTGGTGTCATCCTTCATAAATGTCCCATGGCTCCACTGTTGCACTTAATTGTTTTGTTTTAATCGATTTGATTTGATTTGGCAACCCAAAACTATTAAAGGTGCCAAATTTCAAAGCATGACTGGCAGAACTGAGTGTAAGCTCTTTAAGAATATTGTTTCTTGCAGAGAGCTTTTTTTAATGCTAAATCTTGTACCACTCACAGGCTTTTCTTTCTCTTTTTGGCTAAGATCAACATTATTTAAAATGTAGTGCTTTTAAAGTTTGGGAGTGAAAAATAATTTCCTTTTACCATTTTTTATTTTTTAAAATAATAAAAGAAGTGCTTACCTTTCCTCTATCTTCCACACATGAGTCTGGTGCTAGATAGAGACAGGAAAATGAGATTTCAAAGATGCTGTATCCAGACTTACTCTATGGAAAAAATATATTTTCTATTTTAAGTGGTGGATTTGTTTAAGCTAACTTGATAAAAGCTGGGATTGGTGACAAGATGATTTAATACAAGCCTTGCTAACAAGTTGCAGACATTTCCAGTGTGTCACAACAACACTGCCAGAGGCATTCTGGCACCAGGCTGGACTGGAAACTCCAGTGCACTGGAACAGCTTTCTGGCAGCTATTTTATTCCTGAGTGCTGCTGATTAAAGGCAGCTTCAGTTACTGTTTTCTTTTCCTCCAGATATTTTCATTCATGTACACTTTTATTTTTGCCCACAAATAGAAAGGTAAAGATTTTTAAATGAATAAAAACAAAAACGTGGAAGCCTATGTCTTGACTGGATGGGAACTGGAATTTTAAAATTGTTTTTTCTTCTACAGTTTGGCTGCTATGCCTCTGCTGTGAAGTGCAGTTCAGGTCCACTTGGCAGCTCAGGAATTTTTGGAGTTTTGTCCTTTGTCCATCTCCTTCAGGAAATCTCTCTATGATCAAAAATCTTAGAACTGCTATGGGAATAAATATTCTTGTCATTTCAACAGATATAAAATGACATTTGCTAAGAGAGATACATGTAAATATCTTTTTTATGAATAATGTTGAACTTGAATTTTATTCCTTTGGTTTTAGGAACTGGTGGGACTAGACCATGAATGCTATGCAAAGCCTTCAATTTTGATCTGAAATAAAAATGCCATTAAATTTTAAACTGTAGTTTATTCTTTCCCATTTCTGTTCAGGGTGTTGATAATGTCCAAAGATTTCTCCTGTAAGCAAAATATTTGCAGTTAAAACCTATTCAGTACTCATGAAGAATTCTTTCTGAAACAGATGCAAGTTTTAGAATAGGTTTTCAAATTATAACAGACTTCAAATCAAAGGTGTGATGCTGAATTTTACTCACAAAATGTGCTGTTTTCATTACTTATTTTAAACTGGGGAAGGGGCTGGAGCCCCAGGAGGGGCTGAGGGAGCTGGAAAGGGGCTGAGCCTGGAGCAAAGGAGGCTCAGGGGGGACCTTGTGGCTCTGCACAAGTCCCTGATAGGAGGGGGCTCAGGGGGATCGGGCTCTGCTCCCAGGGAGCAGGGACAGGAGGAGAGGGAACGGCCTCAGGCTGGGCCAGGGGAGGCTCAGGGTGGACATCAGCAGGAATTTGCCCATGGAAAGGGTGCTCAGGCCTTGGCAGGGGCTGCCCAGGGAGCTTTGGAGTGCCTATCCCTGGAGGTGTCCCAGGAAGGGCTGGAGGTGGCACTCAGAGCTCTGGGCTGGGGACAAGGTGGGGACAGGGCACAGCTGGGACTCCATAGGCTGGGAGAGCTTTTCCAACCTGGCTCAATCTGAGATTCTGTGTTACCTCAGTGGAATGAATGCCAAAATAGTTAAAATCTGTGTGGAAATGGAGTCACAGAGGAAACACTGCAGTGGGCACAGGGCAGCTTCTGTTTTGTGCAGGTGGACAGGCCTTGGTGTTTCAATTGTAGGAACACTGGAAATAACTGATATGTGGCTCCAGAAGGTGCATCAGTAGTCACAGAATTAAAGACAACTCTTGATATTGCCAAAGGGCTTAATCACCTTCATTTTCCATTCTCATTACTATTTATGTCAAATGTCCCTTTTTAATAATGCACTACACATTTGTGCCCTAAAGTTTAATGTATGTGTATTCACAGAACCAAATGCCAAAGCTGTGTCAATTCTGTGGAGTATAAAAAAAAAAAACCCAAATAAATGAAACGGGCTCTCTGCTTGTACTTTTGACTTATCCATTCAGGCATTTTAACTGGCAGACTCTTCCTAATCCCCTGAGAACACCTGGAGGGTGCTGGTAGAACACCAGAGGGATGGTGGGAGGATGAGACATATGACACCAGGGCAGGATCTGAACTCAGACAAATGAAATCTGTCAGGCAGCTCCTCAAAGCCTGCCACAGTTCTTATCACTGCTTGGTTGAGCTGGCTTGATACACAGCCTTATTGTATTATTCAGCTGGTTTGATTTTCCTTTTTATGACAACCTTCCCCTGGAGACCATCCATCTCTTTGCAGTGTTGGAGAACGACCCTAACTGAATGATATTTCAATATAATTTGTAATCCTATACTGTAAACAGAAGTGATGCTTGCTTCTAACCACTGTGAAGAATTCCAATAGGTACATTTGGACTTGTGCTTTCTCTGAGGGTTGGAAATATTTCGGAATGGGAAATTTTTCATGGCTTAGAGTAGTAAGTTTTATATCAGAAAAGTTATGAAATATCATGCAAAGGACAGGAATTTTTCCATATATGCCCTGGCAGTTAATGGTGCATGTGAACAACCACAGCTGCAACAAATTATTTGCCAAAAATTCAAATGGTAGCTATTACCATTTGAATAAAAACACAACCACAATCAGACAGAAGAACATCCCCCAAACTCTGCAGTTTCAGTTTTAACTCCTTCCCATGGCCAACATCTCCCTTTTGTTCTGATTTCCTTTGGGTCAGACCAATAGAAATAATGATCATTCAAATAACGAATTTGATTGATCCATCCTTTTTAACTACATAGCATAAACAACAGGCTTCGTGTTGATATAAACTGGGCCTGCCCCTGGATTCCTGGAGTGTCCAAGGCCAGGTTGGACATTGGGGCTTGGAGCAGCCTGGGACAGTGGAAGGTGTCCCTGCCCATGGCAGGGGTGGAATGGGATTATCTTTAAGGTCCTTTCCAAGTCAAACCAATCTATGAGACTTGGATTCTGTGCAATAATTAAAAATAAATTTTAGTATAAAAAAAATTCTAGTGTGTCGAGTTTTCTTTTACCATAATTGTTCAAGTTTCAAAATATTTTTAAAATATACCATATATATTTTTAATGAAGAAGCCTGCACATTAATGTTTTTTTGTTTTAATGATATAGTTACATGTGTAAAGTACAAAGAGAGGCAATGTACAAAGGCTGTAACTGAAACAGAAATGTACAATATAACTCAATAGTAATCCTATTAAGCAATTCTATTTGCTGTTGCAATACAAGGCAAGTCAAGAATGCACAGTCTTTTTTGTACACATGTCAAATGACTCTGTAATAATTCAAAGGCTGACAACTGGCATTGTTCTCTGACTGGCAAACAGAGCAACTATTTCGGTGTTTGATCCATTTTCTTTATTGTGACTATGTTAAATGACATAGTGCATCAAACATTTACAAAAAACATGGGAAAAGGGGTTTTTCTATTCTATATTCAAATGAACTAACAAGTGCTGGCAAATTCACAGGTACCATCAGCTAATCAGCAAACACTAGAAACAACTCAAGTCATCCCCATGCTTAAATCTGAGCATTTTTGTGACTAAAGTGCTCCCCAGCCCTGAGCCCAGCACAGCGAGGAGCTGGAGCTGCTGCAGAGAGCCCAGAGGAGGCTCCAGGATGAGCAGAGGGCTGGAGCAGCTCTGCTGGGAGGAAAGGCTGGCACAGCTGGCATTGCTCAGCCTGGAGAGGAGAAGCTTTGGGCTGAGCTCAGGGGGGCCTTGCAGGGCGTGAAGGAGCTGCAGGAAAGATGGAGAGAGACAATTGCCAAGGGCTGCAGGAATTGCCAGGAGCCAGGGAATGGTTGCCAGTGCCAGAGGGCAGGGTTAGATGGGCTATTGGGCAGGAATTGTTCCCTGGCAGGGTGGGCAGGCCCTGGCACAGGGTGCCCAGAGAAGCTGTGGCTGCCCTGGCAGTGCCCAAGGCCAGGTTGGACATTGGGGCTTGGAGCAGCCTGGGACAGTGGGAGGTGCCCCTGCCATGGCAGGGATGGAATGATCCTTCCAACCCAAACTATCCGTGGAAGGTGAGAGGTGCGTGTATTTTCTAATGCCTGTTTGCTTGATCCTGGTCTAATTAACACAAGTACACCCAAAACAATCTATTTCCTCAAAGACCCCACTCTAAGCTCTTTGCCCATGCCCTGTTCTCATATGTTCAGCACCCAGATGTCACTTAGCTTATGCTGTGATTAGAGAAGAATTAACAGTGTTCCTAAATGTCTGAATTCTCTGATTTAAAAGAGTAAAATGCTGCTGAGAGGTATTTCTGAGGGAAAGATGGTCATGGAATGCTACAAGGTGACATTCCAACATCACTTACAGGTTGTGAGCTGATGCCAGTCAGGTTCTGAGCAGCTAATTCCCTGAGGCTCAAAAACAAGACAAATCTCTTGATTATTTGACATTTTTATGTATTTGGATGGCAAAGCTCAGCTGTTAGTAACTGTTACCTGCTCATGCATTTGCCTACTCAGTGTAAATCTTCTTTACAGCTTTCCCACAAGATTTTTTGTAGTTTTATTCTGGATTTTTTTCTCCAAATTCAATCAGCACCAGCTACATGTAGATTTCAGCAAAATCGTGTTCAGAGATAAAATAATTAATTAGTAAAGCAGAGACAAAATCAACAAGGCTGACAATTCCCTGAAGATGATGATTTAGATTCAATCTCCTCTCTTACTCTGCCTTATACTGACTTTTGAGCCAACAATAAAATATAACCAGAATTTAATCTAGCTACAGTTTAAGAATTTTACCTCCTTGTTTTCCTTTGCTTTTCAAAGACATCCCTGAAACAAAATGGGGTCATTTCAAGTTGCAAAGCTCAATCAATTAAACTTCTGAAGGTCTAGAATTGATGGGGGAACAGTGGCAAGTTTTAGTCTTAATTTGATTTGCATGGTTTTTTCTTAGTTTTTGTTGCCTGGTTCGGTACATGAATCAAAAGATAAATTATTCAAAGAGCTCCAATGGTATCCTCCTTCAGAACTAAGATTAAGCCATCCTGATCCCTGAAGAGGTACTAACAACTGCACTGCTCAGGAGTGGGAGTAAGCCTCTCAAAAATGGGTATTATTAAAGAAAATAATATTTTAAAGGGACACACCCCCTGGCTACTTTGTCTGGAGAAGGATATCTGTATAAAAATAAAAATAATTGGATTGCTTCTCAGCCACAACTTAGCAAAGGGAGAGCCTGTGTATTTTGTCTTTTCCACAAATATCCACGTTTCATAAACCACCTCTTCTGAGAAGAACTCCTTGCATCTTGTCTGGGAGCACTGGTGCATTCTTGCCTAAGCATTCCATACTTGTGAATAAGAAGCAGCTTCTATCGCCCAGAGTGGCATCACAGCAGTGTGTGTGTAGCAGAAAATAAATCCAACTTTATGTCAGGTTTGGGAGCCTTTTTCTGCACTGTTTTATTGCTATCGTGGCTTTACCTGTGAAACATAGCTGAAACAGTTAAATCATTTTATATGGATGGAGGATTACCGTGTGAAGAGCTGCTTTATGCAGGATGTTGTAGGGAGGGCATTGAGCATGTCAGGATTGTTTGAGACAAGGACAGGACTGGTCCCTGGATCCCTGGCAGTGCCCAAGGCCAGCTTGGACACTGGGGCTTGGAGCAGCCTGGGACAGTGGGAGGTGTCCCTGCCATGGCAGGGCTGCTACTGGATGGGCTTTGAGATACTTTTCAATCCAAACCATTCTGGGATTCTGTGATGCTTGCAGAGCTTTACTGGTTCCAATTCTGAGAACTGGCACAAGTTATTTTGGACATCAGAGCTCCAGATAAAGTTGATTTGATAAACAACCCCACACTTTCCTTCCTCTTTACCCTATCAAAATTTTCTCTGTCCTCTGAGATCACCAGTTAGTTCTGTCCTCTCTCTTTCTCATCAGATTTTAAAGTTTTGAGGCAGGGATCATTGCTTTCTCTAGCGCTCTTCCATTTCCTCCCTTTCCTCCCCAAAACTGAGAACACAGTCAGAACATTAAAAAAAAAAAAAAAAAAAAAAAAGAGCCCTGTAAGAAAGAATGCAGTAGCAAATATTCCCTTTTCAAATAGAATCATTACCATAGCAGAGCTACCCTTCAGCTCCCAGCAGCTGCAAATGGAACAGGGAGATGTTAGTGTTCACTTCCACTGATCTCATTATACAAACCACTAAGAGGAGCAAAGGAATACATTTGGAGAGCTTTCATGTGGTTAAAGCGACAGGGGAAATTCTGGCTTTGATATCCCCTTGTTCAGTGTATCTGCCTTACTTTGTGCCTGCCCCTCAAAAGGCAAGGCTGAAAAAATATTAGAGGCTTGTTGAAAGGGATTGGAAAAATGAGAAAAGGCTTTAATTAAAAGGACAAAAATATACTTGGAAAGTGTTTCTCAGTGTTTTTAAGTTCAAAACCAGACCACCTATCCAAATCTCCTCATTAAAAGTCAGATTCAATTTTCATGCTGAGACCTTGATACCAGGTTTCTACCCAGCTAGACAAATACTTAGTGCTTTGATTTCTACATTACCAAGGTGCCTAACAGGCACTGACTGATAACTGAGTTTGGGACCTGATGATCTGGGTAGGGAAAAGTCAGCATTCACAATTGCTAATTTGGTAATGAAAGCTCAGATGTCAAAAGATTTGACCACAACTGCCTGGAAAGCACAGCCCTGGCTCTGGAACGCCATGGCACCTAACAGAAACCTAAGAACCGTTCCTTCATCTTTCCTTCATATTTTCTTTTTTCTTCTTTTCTTTTCTTTTCTTTTCTTTTCTTTTCTTTTCTTTTCTTTT
>JAHLSL010000085.1:3063411-3134682 GCA_025920805.1 Petroica traversi | reverse complement strand
GAAGGGAAGGGAAGGGAAGGGAAGGGAAGGGAAGGGAAGGGAAGGGAGAAATGTATGTCCTTGTAGTGTAGCAAAAAGCACAGCTCTCCTCTCCATGCTGTCCTCCGTGGAGAGCCTCCAGACAAATCACAAAAGCTATTTCTAGTTATTCTAGTGTTAATTTAGAGGCATCAATAACTCAGAGAAATGCTTCCTGAATTAATCCATTTAAAGCACACATGATCTGAAAAGATGAAATCTCTATTATGGGAAATGCATGCAGCAATAAAAAACCCTCTCAAATCATCTTTTTAAATAAACAAGTATTTTGAGATAAATAAACAAGTATTTTGAGAAGACTTTTTGGGCACATATTGCAAAGAAGAGCAAATAACCTTTGTGGTTCACACAGAACCATTATATTGTTACCTGTCTTTCAGAAAAAAAAAATCTACATCGCAATAATTTCACTGACCAAGAATTCAAATTTCAAAGTAGATGCAAACAAACGAAAATATCATCAAAAGATGTAAGTTTCACAAACAAGAAGAAAATAGGCAAGTGATAGAGATAATCTGTTCTCTGCTGAAGAATAGATTTCAGGTCAGAGATGGAAGATTCTGGTAGTGAAATGATTCTTCTAAGAGGACATAAAATATCATTAAGAAGTGTTTAAATCAGGGTAATTAATAATTGGTCCAAGAGCATATTTTTAAAAAAATCCTTAATATTCAAGATCCCACTTGGGTACTCAAAACTTACATAATTGCAAGTGAAACCATGACATTGCCATTTTGGCATTGTTCTTCATTCAAAAAGGAAAATATTTGCTCCCTTCACCTACACTGAAGAGCTGGAAAACAGAGAATATGGACAAAAATCCAGAAATTTTTCATCACAGAAGCATGAAATCCTTCAGATCCTTGATATGAGATAGGGTAAGATGTTAATTATTCAGTAGCTACCGGGTAATCTCAGACTTGTGTTGGCTCCAATTTTGGCAGCAGATGTAGTTGCCATCCAGTTCTTTTTTAATCTTTATGAAAATAGAGCTGAAATGGAAATTGATGCAGAGAGCTGGATTAGGGGAAAGGTCAAGGTCTGTTTTCAGGCTGGTTTTTGTGATGGTGTGTCTCACTACTGACCTGGGAGAAATAATATAAATTTAACTCTTCCTCCAAGTTTCATGGGAAGCTCAATTAATTTTATGAGTTTTAATTCTAGTGTGTGGGGTTGTTTCTGAATGGGAAGGTATCATGTGTGTTTCTTTGTGGTGGTACCCAAAAATCAACCCTTCAAGGCTTACAAATGATGTCTTTTCCTGACTTTACTCCTAATTTGGAAGATGCACATTTGGATTCCACAACTGATCTCACAGGACTTTATAGAACCATGGAATCCCAGAGTGGTTTGGATTGAAAAGGACCTTAAATCCCATCCAGTGCCACCCCTGCCATGGCAGGGACACCTCCCACTGTCTCAGGAGCTCCAAGCCCCAGTGTCCAACCTGGCCTTGGGCACTGCCAGGGATCCAGGGGCAGCCACAGCAAATCTGGGCACCCTGTGCCAGGGCCTGCCCACCCTGCCAGGGAACAATTCCTGCCCAATAGCCCATCTAACCCTGCCCTCCGGCATGGGCAGCCATTCCCCCTTGTCCTATCCTTGCAAGGAAATGTTCATAAGTCTTCATTATACATCTGTGAATCTTTGGGAAAATTTATGGTGTATTTTTGGCTTTTTATTAGAAAAAAAATTGCTATTATATGTAAATGGGTTATTCAGTGTCCAGTGAAGTCCCAGAAGTCAGTGAAGATAGTAGTGCATAGAATTTGCTTTAGTTTTTTGGTTGGTTTTATTTTTCCTAGGTGGATTAGATTAGTTGAGTCTGCTCTCTGTTCTAATACAATTAGTTTCAAGGTGAATTTTCACTGCCACCAGAGTACAAACTTAGAAAATGTGGACAAATTTTGCCTTCTCTGCCCCATCCCCTGGTATGTGGTATTGTTTGTTTGTTTGGCTTTTCTATTCAGCATCATGCGTATGAACATGTGTATGAACAAGATCATCCTTGATACCAAAATATCAGTCATTTTACAGCACAAAAAGCATCTCGATCCAGACAAGACTCTTCACTCATTTCAGTAAAAATCAGAATATTCCCTCACACTCTCAGTTTTCAACACAAGGTATAGACAGTTGGTCACTCAAGGCCTTGCACCATTTGTCTCCAGCAGCATTAAAAAGAGATTTCCTATTACACAAATATTTTTTCTCCTTCTTTTTTTTTTTTAATTTTATTTTTTAAATTTCATTTAAACAAATACCTTTACATTTCATTATTGGGAGATTAGGACTTTCAGGATTTTTTTGTGGATTTCTTTTGCCTTAAAAATACCCCATATTCTGTTGGCACATCAATCAATTACATATAAAAAGAATAAAGGTAAAAATTATCAGGTTTCTATAAAGACTGAAAAGATGAAAGCTGAAAAATGTAAATTCAAAGCCACTTAAGCTCAGTGACACCAGTTGACTCTATGTTATTTCTTTTATCCATAACTTATATACAACCTGCAGCATCATACATATATACTATATATGTCCAGTGATCTTCATTACTCATCTCGGTTTTCCTGGTCCTAAATAAAAGGCATTTAGTTATTTTATAAAAAAGTTCATAAATCTCTCCAGAAATAAGCAAGTGGTTAGTTTTTCATCATCTGTTTCAAAGTGAAATATTGTATGAAAAAATGATCCTTTCAATTTAAGTATTTCTTAATTTCTTCCTCAAAACATAATTTTCAGTGGTTTTGTGCAGTGTTTTTGCGTTAAATAGTTTATTTTGTGGTAAGTGGTGCACTTCAGATTGCCCCAAAGCAGCGAGGGTTTTCCCCTCACCATTTTCTCTCTCCTTTTCCATCCTCAAGTTTTGTAAAAAGTGAACCAAGCCACTCTCCCTTTTTGAAGGTTTGGATACAGACTGAAACCTCCATTATTTTCCCACCTGTAGCAAATGCTCACTCTGGAAAGCTAAGTTAGAGCAGCAGAAAAATAGGTTCATTAAATGCTATTTGCACAATAATGCACCATGAAGAACTTATTATTTTATATTTAAATCACTGTAAATTAGAGGAGAAACAGGATTAAAATATTCAGAACAGCTGCCTGAGCTGGTTTCAGCTCTGCACTGAGGTGTTTGGGCTGAGCTGTGGTGTTTTGGATCTGCCAGGAAGGTCTGTGTGATGCCAGTACCATCTTCAGGCAAGTCAGGGCATAACAGAGGGATTTCTCCACAAAGGCCAAAGCATAAATCAGTCTGAAAATCATTCATTTCATCTTGTTCATGTGTTACCTATTATTAAAATAAAAAATGTTATATTTTGCCTACTCTTGAACCTACTCTTGAACAGCAGTTACAGATTTTTTAAACACATGCACAGCTGGGTAACCCTAATTTTAAAAAAAGGGGATTAATTTTCTTTTTTTTCAAGTACAGACTGAGTGCAGACAGACTGAGGGGACAGAGCTGAACATTCCTCATCAGCAATCATATATTAATTTAAAATATCATAAAATTTAACATTTACCTTGTTAAGCATTGAAATCCCTTGCTGCAGGATGTCCAGCAGCTAATAAATGGTTTGGATTTTGATGTGACTCTAAATTGTGGAAAAGAAATCCTTCAGGAGCTGTGAAAATAAATCCACACCTGGCTGAGGAAACCCCCTTGGTGTGAATTGTTGAGAGAGAATTTTATAACTACTTGCTCTATTTTATTAAACTCTTTTCTAAACAACGGGTTGGAACCAGAATAGTTGAGCAATTAAAATACTTGGGGCTTTGACCTGAGCCAGCACACTTTCTGATAACCAGATTTGCTGATAACCAGATTTTGGGAAAGCACTTGGGTAAAAATGGTGATTTATGCACTTTGAGAAGGATAATTGGACAATAAACTAATATTGGAAAACAATACTACATGATTTTCCTGAGGACACACTGGGTTTAATTCTGTCAATTCAAATATCTCGGGTCAATTGCAGAATCAATTTTGTTTTCATGCTCCCTGTGAGGAAAGCCTTTTTCTACATAAGTCGTTCTAAATTTCTTAATACTCTCTTGTCCCTTGTCTTAGCAACTTTTTCAATTTTCAGTAAAAACTGTATTTAAATGCTGCTTCTAGAAATAGTCTGACCTTGTCAATCTCTTTTTTTGCTGTTGGATAGTGTTGGTACCTTCTAATTTCTACTTATGACTTGTTTTTGAAACGGTCAAGGGGAGGATTGCTTCAAATATTTGCCCTCCACCCCTCAAATTCAATATTTATTATCAATGTGCTGTGTACTTTAGGAGATTTACTACTCTGTATGGAATAGAGTAAAATTTTTAAAAAGATATACAGTAAGAAAGGTTGTAGTAAAACGTATTTGATTTGATGGCTAAGGCTTTATTCTAATTAAGAATTATGGGTATGATGGCTGTTATTGCTGTATAAAACTGCACTTTGATTCCCAGGAGATTTAGGGAAGCTTTTCAACAGTTGGATCTTCAAGTTTTATTTTCAGTTTCAGAAAGGGAAAACTCATTTGAGGCTTTCAGGCTTCAGCGATTTTGAAATTAAGCTGCTATAGAGAACTATCACAACACTTCTTATCCTGGTGGAAGCCCAGGCCAGACGATCCAAGCTGGAATTGAGGTCTCATTTCTCAGTTGCTGGTGTGTGGATTAGTATGTCAGGGAGAAACTGTAGCTTCAGTAGGAGCTGCCTTTGTGAAAATGTTTGCCAGCCCTTCACACTGCCCACTGCAGGACTGCTTGCTGAAATCCTGGTTCATCCCTCCTGCACACCTGAGAACTCCTGGGCTTTGAAGCAACTCTGTGCAAGCTGACTTGGAGCTTCTTAAAAGTCTCAAGGTGCCAGAGCTCTGCTGAGGGAAGATTCTGCTTCTTTTTGGCCTCTGAGCTTTGTATTTGGGCTCTGAGGAAGAGGAGGAGTTTGTTGTCAATGTGATCCTTTCACCGTCAGCAGTTTTGGCAGCATCCCAACCTGCTCTTCCTGCCAGCACTGCTTCTCCTGCAGCAGGAATTGGATGCAAATTTTCCAGGTCTCACCCAGTTGCTGTGGACAGTCCCCAGTTTAAAGCTAAATAATGCAAACTGCAGAGAGCAACAGGCACTGCCACATCTTTGACTAGCTTAGAGGAGGATGAGGATGGGGTAAAGTCTGGAGGGGAAGGTGGATGAGGACTGGCTGAGGGCACTTTAGCTGGAGAAGGGAAGACTGAGGTGAAGCTCAGCAGGAGTTGCAGCTTCCTTGTGAGGGGAAGAGGAGGGGGAGGCACTGATGTCTGCTCTGTGTGACAGGGACAGCACTCGGAATGCTGGAGCTGGGCAGGACAGGGCCAGGTTGGATCTCAAGGCAAGGTTGTGCTTCCCCCAGAGGGTGCTGGGCACTGCCCAGGCTCCCCAGGGAATGGGCACGGCCCTGAAGCTGCCAGAGCTCCAGGAGCGTTTGGACAGCACTGCCAGGGATGCCCAGGGGGGATTGTTGAGGGGCTTGGGCAGGGACAGGAGCTGGGTCAGTGATCCTGGTGAGTCCTTCCAGGTTATTCTTATATCCAGCTCACTTTATTCTGTGATTCTGTAAAATGCTGCAGGAAGATATTGAAAACAAGGTTTATGTAGTTTTATTGGATCTGGGCTGGACTTAGAGATTTTCATCCATCTACACTTACTCTAATTTAAAATTCACTTCAAACTCATAATGAATCTGCCTAACCTGTGCTAACCATGTCCAGGTCACCAGCTTTTGGTATCATGTGCTTGTTTCTGCTCTGTGCTAGCAAGTGTGTCTTGTTCCCCTTTCTGGATAAAGGCAGCTGTGGAGCAGTTTGGGGCCAGGCTCCCCAGGTATTTGTCTGGGCCCTGCCACGTGTGGATTGTGCTGGAAGAGAGGAAAGGCAGGAGCAGCTGTCAGATGGACCAAGGGGCAGCAGAACAGACATTTAAGGATCAGCCAGCAGTGACCAACTCTGAAGCATCAGCTCAGGCTCATTTTGTTATTAAGTTGCTGCATCAAGATTAAATAATTTTGAGGATCAGGACATCTGAGGGGGTCCTGGGGTGAGTGTGAGTGTGAGAGGGGGGTGAGCAGCTGTGGAGGTGGCTTGGTCCCAGCTCAGGTGCTCCAGGGGACCCTTGGAGTGGGTCTTGCATGACTGGAGTGAGAAGTTTCCTTAGGTCAGTCCATGGGCACATGGCAGCTTCTTGCCAAAATCCAGGTGTCTCATGCCTTTGTGAGAGCAAAATCCCCTGCCATTAGCAGAAATATTCTGTTTTTTTTTACGACTGTCAGTTTCAAGTTCTTTAGAGTGACTGAAAGTAATAGAGAAATATGTCACAATTTGCCACTGCATGGAGAAAGGACCAGTGAATTTAAGATTTACAATAAGTACATTGGAAAAAATAAAGCACAGAGTAATTTCCTGTACTATTTTTTTGGGGGGGGGGGGGGAGGAAGAAAAGGCCACTGTAATACTTGTAGATAATGAATTTCTAAAAAATAAGCTAAGCAATTGTCTTCCTCAAAGATAACTAAGAAAGCCAAAGGGAAGTAGATAGGAGGGTTTGGATGGAGAACAGTCTCTTTCCATCTTTTTACAGTTTAAGATGAAAGAAATCTGACAGTGATGGGAGAATATTTCCATCTGGTCAAAGGTAAATGCTTTCACATTGAGAACACTTCACCCAAGGCACTCAAAGTGAACTGCAATGGCTGAAAATAAGGCCTTTGGGACAAAAATATAAAGCAAGATTGACACCCAAGTCTATGATGTTACTCACCATTTAAGGGGATTCACAGTCTTAGAATGTTGATATTTCCTGATCGTAGATGATGCCATAGATAAGTTGAAACAATGATGCCCTGCAGCCAAAACTAATTTTTTCCTTCTCTGTTTTGATTGCATTTCCCTTCTTCTGCAGAGAGGACAGCTAATGGATGAAGCTGCAGGTTTATTTTAATACAGATCATTAACTGGGAAAATATTTAGTATGACTGTATTCTATTCATAGTCCAAACCCAGTTCCTCAGCCACACTGAGCACTGCAATTACATGGTGTGCAGGGTAATTTTTCCTAAAAGGAGAAGCACTTGAATAAAGTAGGACTACAGAGTTCTGCGATCTGAACCTGTACAAGTATTAGAAAGAGTAAGAAAAGGCTGTCATTTGCTCTGGGTCAGTAAAAATGGGTGCCCAGGGCTGGCTGTACTTCAGAGCTTGTGGGAAATCTGGGCTGATGGTCAGAATCACTGTACAGCCCTGGCTGTCAGAATTTATTTGCCAGCAACATTTCATATTGCCCTGGATCACTGAGACAGCAGAGGACACATCACAACTCTGAGTGCTGTTCTGGTTGAAACAGGGCTATAAACATGTTCTGTTACTACAGATTAACAAAAGGATTGTCTTTGGTCTAAAAAAGAACCTTAATTGTGGTGTGAAGCCTTCTTAGATGGAAACTAGCACAAAGAATTAAGGTATGGACTAACTCAAACCAGGAGTTTTCTTTGTCAGTGTATGTTTACATTTACCAAAAGCACCCTAATTCTGGGGTATGTTTCTTCCTGATGGGAACAGGCTGTGCCTTCATTCCTGGTGTCCCTACTGCCACCAGTGTCACAGGGCTGTCTCTGGATCTCCTGGACCTGAGCCTTGTTCCGAACAGGCAGAGACCATTGGCACTCCTGGAGAAGTCAGGAGTTAATTGAGTTAATTATCAGATCTGCTTTTTAGCATAACCCCTAGGTTGAAGGGCAATCGTTGGAGTCTAACTTAGCAGATCTGATGCTGAATATCTGTTTGTGTGGGAGGTTTGTCTCACAGATGATACAAACTCTTCTGCAAAGCTCTCTGAAGTCATGAGAGTTTTCTGTTGATGTCAGGAATCTTTGGTCCAACTCCTTAGAGCCAAGCACCCTCGCACTCATTTGTGTCCAGACACAATAAATCTGTGTTAATGGGCAAGTACAAGAGCAGATTGTGTGATAACCCTGTTGTCTTTCTATTAATATATTCTCCCATGACTTTACATGTTGTTTCATTAATCTAAATCTTCCTTAACACCACTTCTAATCTAGTCAGCAGGAGCTGCAATAATGTCTAAGCACAGAGAAAAAGCAGTCAAGTATTTGATTTTATTAAATGCCTATTGCAGTCCTTGATCATGAAGGTATCTTAGTTAAAACCAGTCCTAATTCAAATAAATATTCTGTGGAAATGTTATGAAAGCTCTGATTAATCTAGCAATGGCGTTTTTGTTTAATCAAGGTATTGCAGAAATAATTTTACAAAGCCTGAAAAATTACACTGAAATCCAAGGTATAAATGATAGCTGGCTAAATATTCAAGTCCTTTTATAAGAGATATATATACAGAAAATAAGTACAGTTGTTTCCTTTTTAAAGCCACTTAAACTGTTATTTAATGCAAATGAATTATACAAACTTCCTAAATGTGAAACTAAATTATTTTATGAATAAACATTTTTAATCATGAAAAAAAAACTGTCTAGACTAAAATTCATTGTGATGAATAATGTGATGATACAGAGAACAGAAGTGATGACTCTTGCTACAATTGCACACTAAATATGCACGGAATTATTTCCTGTTATATGTGTGAATGCCTTTGAAGAAATGCTGAAATGCAAAGTTGTAGTGTCATGTGCCAAAGCAGGGACTTTTTTTCAGTCTTTTAAAATTCAGACTTGCACTAGAATGTTAATTCATTATGTGAAATTTTCAGGGTTTCAGACACAAACTCTCTACTTTCCTTGCAGCCTGTACAATACATCTGTGAGGTCATTATTGCTCTTGCCCTGCTTCTTCCAATGACCCTGAGCTGCTGCACTCCTGCAAAACAACTTAGGATAAGCAGAGACTTGTCAGAAGAGTAAAGGAAAATAATTCTGTTAAGTAGCTCAGGGTTCTGTAAATCACACAACTTTGCCAGGCTGCCTCTAACAAGAAGTGAATATTTGTTTTATTCACCAAGATCCCTCCTGTTCTTGCATAAGATTTGGAGCTGCTGCAGAGAGCCCAGAGGAGGCTCCAGGATGAGCAGAGGGCTGGAGCAGCTCTGCTGGGAGGAAAGGCTGGCACAGCTGGCATTGCTCAGCCTGGAGAGGAGAAGCTTTGGGGTGAGGGTTTGGTTTCCTCTCAGCACTTGATAAGTGATTTTCTTTACTTTATTTTGACCCAGAAGTTTTCCCATTCTTCTGCTTCCTATTTTCTCTCTTGTCAGACCGTGGGGGTGAAGGACAGTGAGCAAGCTGCTAAAATATCTTTAGTTCCCTCTTTATTCCTCATTTTCTGAAACCAAAGCTTTCTTTGCCTTTTTGCTATTTAAACTCATTTATAAATTGAATTAAAATATATTATTCTGATAGAAGATTTGAAAATTTATGGAAGGTGTTATTTTCTTGTCAAAATCTTCCTTGTGCTGAGGGAAAATTGAGGCTCCTCTTTATTTGTGTATTTTGTCAACCTGGTGAGAAGGAGCATGGGAACTTCTCATTCCCATAAGAGCATAAAGAGTGTAGCTCTGCCTCTCTTCCCAGTGGTTCATTCAGTCAGTGCTGCAATTCTGATTATTCCATGGAATAGAAGAGGAGGAATTGTTATTCACCTCCAGTCCAGAGGAGCCTTCAGCCTGTTTCAGATCTGCAGGCAGTACTGCTATGTAAAATTGCTCCATAAGAAGGAGAACAAGTCAATGGAGTGAGAAGAGGCTAAAACAACTGAAATTCCTGTTAATATTTTCCTTCTATTTTGTCCTTTGCTGATGGCAATTGTGAACATTGCAGGAGTGTGTAAATACCTGACAGGGGTAGGAAGGAAGACTGAGCCAAACCCTTCTCAGTGAAAGGAAAGGAGGTAATCCCATCAATCTGAAATGCAGGAAATTCCACGTTTTCACTGTGAGGACAGCCAAACCTGGAACCGGTTGTCCAAGGTGTTGTGGATTCTTCATTCTTGGAGACACCACAACCCTGACTTGGAGGCAGCTGTGAGCAGCCTGCTCTGTCTGACCCTGGTCTGGGCAGGAGGGTAAATAGAAAATCTCCAGAGGTCCCTCCCAGTCTTATCCAGGGTGTGATCCTGTGGTGACCTCTCCAACCTGTGAACAGCAACACAGAAATACACAAGTAAATTAAAAGAAATAAAAGAAGTAAATACAGTACCTGCATTTAACGCAGGGCAATGCCAATAACGTCCATAAAAAGCCACCTGAAACTGCCTGAAATGATGGCTTGTGAAAATAAATTGCATTCCAATCACCCAGCTGCAGACAATTTCAGTAAAAACATTGCTGAGCTGATGTGTGGGTTGATGGTGTTTCCACTGGCCATGGTTTGCAAACCTCCTATTAATTTCTCAACAGAGGCTGCATAGTCATTCATCTTTAGAAAAGCTATTGCAAAGATTTATGTATGCATAATATGAAAATAAGCCTAATGGATTACCTGAAAAGGGCATTAATGTTCCTGATACTCACAGCATTAATCAGAGGTCAAATGGTTATTCACCTCGGCATGGCTCAGGCTCCCTCAAGCCCTCACGCAGCTTCTGCTTTCAGAAATGAGCCAAAGTACAAATTCCTGTGGCCTGAACATGAGAATAGTATCAATAATAGCACCTCAAGAAAGAATGAACAGAGAAAGGCAAATATACTGAAGAGAATGCCTCATGTCTTCCTGTGGGTTTGATCATCTGGAGGTAAATGCTTTTCTTGCACACAGCAGGGTTTTGTCAAAAATAATTTTTGTTGTGAGACAGTGGAGCAGCAAGAGTTTCTATAAAACAGCTACTAAGAATGCTTGGCATTCCTGGGAAGCAACTAAAACAGAGAACATAGGCAGGAGTAGCAGGGTAGTAGAAATGGGATTAAGCACTCCAAATCCCAATTAGGTGAATCACGAGAAATTCCTGAAGCAGACTTTATTCCAGTCCTGCTGTACATTAATTTGTTGTAATTATGCTGGGCTTTGTAGAATGTCAAGAATTAAAATACTGTGAGTATTTATTTCATGGTGATCAAAAGCTGCCTCCAGTTTTATGTCTCTTGTTTTGATGATTTTGAGGGGTTTTTTGCTTTGTGAGTGCACCAAGGGAGGACTGGTTCCAGCATTACAGAAATCCAGCCACCTCTAAGGTAAAATTCAGCCATCAGAACAGTGGTTAGCAAAGCCACAAAATGATTGTTGATAGGGATTTCAGGAGTATCATTATAAATAGTAGGTATGAAATGGTAGTTATCTCAACTGCAATGAGCCAAGACTCACACAAGGCAAGAAACTAACTGAGCAGGCTTCAGTTTTCAGATTTGCTGTGAGAAAAATGCCTTTATAAAGAATCCTTGAGACTCCCAGGGAAAGAAGCTATCCTAGAGTCTGTGAGGTGTAATTTTACCTGTGTACCAGGGTCACACCTTTCCATGAGAAATGTTCTGTGCGCCCTGATGCCTGCAGAGAGCACTCCTCCCATCTCCAGGTCAGCAATTCTGACAACAGCTTGTCAAGCAACTCTTCGTGGCCCTTTTATTTAACTCAGCTATCAGTTTGCTTCTTGGAAAATAAGCAGCTCAGGGAATAAATATTGGTTGCTTCTATTTCTGGAAATTTCCTTGGGTATCTCATCTTAATGTTCTGGATGTTCCAAGTCACTTTATTAGATATAAACACCCCCCACACACATCCAAGGATGTCTTAACTTCAGGAGTTCTTTGTTCTAATAATTGGCTGAATTTAACATCTTTTATTATTCTTTTAACTGTCACATATGCATTTCCCAATGTTCTTGCCATTTCTGCAGCTTTTTAAAACAGACTTGAAAATACTAAAAATGTAAGTCTGCAAATGGACTATGGGATTCATGCAAGTTGGCATGGATCTGTAATTTTACATGTTGAAAGTTTTAATCCTATATTTTTTCAAGTATTATTTTAAATTTGACCTGGAATTAAAATAATCTCCCTCAGAAAAGATTAAATTCCTTCATCTTGCAGTATAGAATCACATAGTAGTTTGGGTTGGAAGGGATCTTAAAGATTATCCCACTTCACCCCGTGCCATGGGCAGGGACATTTTCCACTAGACCAGGCTGTTCCAAGCCCCATCCAAACTGGCCTTAAAATAAATTGATAACATTTATGCAAAAAACTTTAAAACTGATGTGAAAAGAAAATTTTCAAATATTGATTAGGTATCAGCCTCAACAAGGAAGTAAAATCTTTCTGTATCCAGTTCTCAAAACATTTCTCCAGGTCTTCAAAGGCACAGGAAATATAAAGTCTTTTCTCTAACAAACCCTTAAATGACAAAAATTCCTGGTATTTTGGAACCAGAAGGTACTGTATGTAAAGTGCCACTCAAAGGAGTGAAAAATGTGAAGGAATGAAGTTTTGAAGTTTTTGATACTAGCCAGTATCAGGTGCTCTTCAAATGGTGCGAAGTGTCCTCAGCAGCATGCCTTGACCTCAGGGAACATTTCCCCTTTACTTCAAATGCTGACACATGCATCTTCCACTGGCTGCATCACATAGAACTTGGCATATTTGAAAAAAAAATCTTTTAGAATGCTGTACAGTGAACACAGACTAGATCTATGTTTGCATGTGTTTACCTTACTGCATTCTGCTCTTTTCTTTGAGATGCTCCATTTCCAGGCAGTGGGCAGCAGCAGGTCCCAGCCCAGGCTTCCCTGTTTGCAGCATTGCCTGGGGATGTGAAGCCAAGGAGATGGATGTTTGGCTGAAGTGACAAATTCAGTTTCCTGGAGAAAGCTGCTGACTGTGGGGTCACAAATAGAGCTGCTTATCTGCCCTTCCAGGTGTTGTGATGCTGGCAGCTGCTTTAGGGGGACCTTGAGGAGGTGAGGGAGTGAGAGGATTTACTGCAGAATTCAACTTGCTTGTAAGTGTTAGGGCACATCAACACTCACTGTGATTTAAGCCGATGCTCACATTGAGATTCTGATGGATTTCATTGCGCAGATTTCCAAGCAGCAGAAACATGCACATAAATAAAAATCCATAATTGGTGTGTATTTTCAAACCTGGAGAATTTTAACTATATGTGGGCAGAACAGTATCCTAAAAGGGAAATTTCCTTCTGTGGGAAGTGTTCTCATGTCTGTGCAAGGTTTCTGTGGGTGAAAAAGGTGTTCAAAGTCCAAAACACAACTTGCAGCTCTTGTTTGGAGTGATAAAACCATCCTGTAAATATGTTATACTTTGAGTTTTCCACAGCCTTGTACCAACACATCTTTCTCTCATATGGATGTCATGGAGGGAGAACAGAACAGAACAGAACAGAATAGAATAGAACTGAATAGAACAGAACAGAGAACAGAACAGAACAGAACAGAACAGAACAGAATAGAATAGAATAGAATAGAATAGAATAGAATAGAATAGAATAGAATAGAATAGAATAGAATAGAATAGAATAGAATGGTTTGAGATAGAAGGGACCTTAAAACCAATCTAATTTCACCCCTGCCATGGCAGGGACACCTCCCACTGTCCCAGGCTGCTCCAAGCCCCAATGTCCAACCTGGCCTTGGGCACTGCCAGGGATCCAGGGGCAGCCACAGCAAATCTGGGCACCCTGTGCCAGGGCCTGCCCACCCTGCCAGGGAACAATTCCTGCCCAATATCCCATCTAACCCGGCTTTCTGTCAATTTGAAGGCATTCCCCTTTTACCTGGCACTCCAGGCCCTTGGAAATAGATTTGCCAAATTTCTGTTCTTTGGATTGTAGCTAAAAGCAGCAGAGCTCAAAAAAGAGTCATCAAGATGGTCTTGATAGTATTAAAAGGAGGATTACTAATCAGATATACTTTTCTTATTAAAATTCTTAAATGTAGCCATTTATTTAGCTCAGTGCTCTTCCATGCTGTGCAGGTAAAAATTTTCAGCAACAGAAGTATTAAATTTTAATTTTTTTTTTATTTGGTACAAACTCTCTATTGTACTGATGTTTCTAAGAAGATTATTATTATTCTGATGAAATCATTATCATTCTGGGAATATCACTTAGTGATGAATCCTATGCCATTTAAATAATCATGAGCCTTTTGAGAAAATAATTACAATATAATGATTTCTACAGAGAACAATTTAAATTTTGATCAGAGGTTATCGGGGTCAAACATGATGTATTGCCTATCAGCATTTTCCTGATATACCCAATCAGCAGTGATTTCTTGCTCCATTTTCTAATTTTCTTTATTTTTTTAAACATTTTCTTTTAAGATTGGTAAAATTTCTGAATTAAGGACTGCTTTTTCTTGTCACACTGTGACTGATGTATGAAGGGTTTGTTTTCTTTTCAGAAAAGTATTCTATTTTCACCTGAATATTGATGAGGCTTTTACCAGTGGCTTTAGAAGTGCCCAGTTTTTATTGCCAGTGATTTTCTTTTCTTGCTTAAATATTTGCCTTGCCTGAAATTCAGGGACTAGTGAAATTTCTACGAGTGAAACAATTAATCTCTTCTTTGGTCAACAGATGCATAAGAGACACTCCAGGAAGTGTGACTTCAATGCATAACATTGATCTTGTATTCATTTCTATACTCAGACACTTCCATCAATGTGAATCTGATTTAAGGCTTTCATTCCCCAAAGTCAGGAGAACTCAAGGCCATATGTTTAAAGCTAAGCAGTCTGTTATTTGCTCCTCAATGAAGGACAAATGTGCATACTTAACTATTTGCAGAAGTTAATTTTTCCCACACTATTTTTAGGGAAAGCAGATACATCATGAGCTTTCTTCTGTTTGCTAAAGACAGAGTAAAATTTTAGCACAAGGTCATTTTTCATTGCTATGAAGGTCAAGAATCTGAGAAATTTCCTTTCTCCTTATGAAACCACTCAGAGCTGGGAAATCGTTTTGTCCAAGTTGGGAAGAATCATTCAGGTTGGAAAAGCCCTCCCAGCCCATGGAGTCCCAGCTGTGCCCTGTCCCCACCTTGTCCCCAGCCCAGAGCTCTGAGTGCCACCTCCAGCCCTTCCTGGGACACCTCCAGGCATGGGCACTCCAAAGCTCCCTGGGCAGCCCCTGCCAAGGCCTGAGCACCCTTTTCTTGGGCAAATTCCTGCTGATGTCCACCCTGAGCCTCCCCTGGCCCAGCCTGAGGCCGCTCCCTCTCCTCCTGTCCCTGGTCCCTGGGAGCAGAGCCCGACCCCCCTGAGCCCCCTCCTGTCAGGGGCTTGTGCAGAGCCACAAGGTCCCCCCTGAGCCTCCTTTGCTCCAGGCTCAGCCCCTTTCCAGCTCCCTCAGCCCCTCCTGGGGCTCCAGCCCCTTCCCAGCTCCGTTCCCTGCCCTGGACACGCTCCAGCCCCTCCAGGGCTCTCTGGCCATGATGACCCAGAACTGTCCCCAGCACTGGAGGTCCCTCAGCAGGGCCAGCACAGGGGACAGGGGACAGTCACTGTCCTGGCCCTGTTGCCAGCCTGCTTTGAATACAGACCAGGACATTACTGACCACCCTGGCCAGCTGGGGACACCTTGGTCCAGAGAGGTCAGACAAGGACAATGTCAGCACTGACACATCCCATGTGCCAAATGCCAGCACAGGCACTGATTCAGTGAAGCAGGGAAAGAGAAGTGCTGGTTCAGAGGAATCCTAATGGTAGAAAATGAATTAATTTTTTTATTCACCAAGGCAATCCGTTCACTTTGGTGTTGTGTGGAAAGCTTACAAGGCTTCCTTATGCAATTAGCATTGGCCTGCTTTATGTCTTAATTAGCAGCATAGTCTGGCTTAGACAATCAGTGTAAGACCTAACAGAATCTGGTTGCTTGTGCTGTTGGTATATAATGATACACCAAAATAATTATGATGTGCTAATAACACTTGATTTGTGTCAAATATGTAGCCTTGGTTCACTTCAGTGGATATTTTTTTCCTTATTCCTTTCTTTTTGGTCCTGAAAAGTTTCACAAGAACAACAACCCAACAAGAATATAGATAGGAAATATTAAGTGAATTCTTGATTTTTGAATAAAATCCCAAATCAGCACCTGCCTTGTGAAGAGTGGATGGATGCAAAAAATGTGAACACAAGGAACCAGGAGTTTAAAATTTCATATTTATTGATTTAAAAAAAAAAAGGAAAATATGGGTTTTCCAAAGGGGAAAATGTTCATGCCAAATTAGTGGGCATTTTCCAGTTATTTTAATGGAAAAAATGCCAGGGGTGTTGCAATCTTTGAAGGCACTTCCAACCCAATCCATTCTGTGATTCAAACGTCCTGGTTTGATTCTGGACATCAAAATTATATCTGCCCTTTGGCTACTCACAAGTCTTAATTACCTGGTAACTGATTTATATTTTGTGTCTCTGAATTCATCAGAGGTGCCCATGAATTCATTAAAGCAGCTTCTCACCTTCAGACTGATCAGATGTATATTTTATAGTTTAGCAGACCTCTCTTGCCTGAAATTACCTTTTTAAGTTTATCATATGCTTACCCTAATCACTGCCTAGATCATATGAATTTCTCTGTGGCTGAATTTCTCTTGGTATGCAATCTGTTTTCTTGAAGAGATGGAAAATTCTCTCCCTGTTATTCTGTCACAGTCACTGTTAAAGCCAATTGTTTTTAACAGTTTTTATTTGCCAACCTTCACTTTTCACGTTGTACTGTTCTTTGCACAGTTAAAGAGGCCTTTTATAACTGATATTTACTCCTCATAAATGCGCTTATACAGCATCAATTTTTAATTGCTTTTAATCTTCCTTTTGAAAGCTGAATAGATCTTTCACTAAAACGATTTTTCTGCCACACTTATGTAACCTTGTCCCTCTCTGAGCCTGCTCCAGTCTCTAAGCATGATTTTAAAAATGTGAACACCCAATTCACAAGAAATATTCCTTGTCAGAGGAGTATAAATATTTGTTTCTTTTAGGTTAGAACTGTGAATTGCTCAATCAGTGTGACATTAACATTAGGACCTGGAAGGTCTGCTTTTCCCAGGGTGTTCCCTTTCTGTCTGTATGTCTTGTATTTCCTGCCCATGGATGCTCAGCTCTATTAAAATACATCTTTGTATGAACTGGGCTGTTTTGTCAGACATCAAGATTAACCTGTAAAAAGAAACTGTAGTAGCTGTTTACCACTTTTTGTGTACCCTACTGGTTTTGTCAGTGATGGTTTAGATTCTCCAGATGGTAGTAACTAGAATAAAGTCATAAAAAATAAAGCCAACCCACCTCTTCACTTCTCTCAGCACAGAGATTGGAGGAAATAATGCCTGCACAAACATAAGGCATTAGGAGATCTTTTTGGAAGAAACTGTATTCCTCTTCCCTCTAGATCTGGAGGATGAAAACCTGGTAAAAGGTCCAGTCAGAATTTGCCTTCTCAGGCAGGTTCTCAAAACCCAGCAGGAAACAGGAAGAAGCAGCAACCTGACTTCAAGATATTCTGCCAAACACATGTAGAGAATTTCATCCCCTGTTGCTGCTTTCAGTTTACCAAACCACCATTTCTTCATAAGACCAGCTTTCTCAAGGCATTCCTGTCAATCTTTCCAAGTGAAATACACATCTGGATTTCCCATTGTAGTCTTCTCTGTAGTGCTGCATTTTTCTCCTACTGAATAAACTTCTGTGCCCAATCTCTTAATTTTGCCTTGGGCAATTCATTCTCTGATATGCAAATATTGTAAATAATGCAGAACTTGGGACTAGTGGATTGTGTGGGGTTTTTTACTTTTTTTCTTTTTCTTGATTCATTCAAAGAAAACAGCAGCTTTTCTTTTGAAAACCCTTTGCTGAACAAAGCTTTGTGGGACAATCCTGTCCCTGGGATACAAACTTTCCAGGTGGGTTGTGCATCAGCAAGTGGAACAAGTGCTGAATCTGAGGAAATCTGAGGCTAGGTGGGATTTCCCCGGTAGTGCTCTGTTGATGTTTCAGCCTCCTCCATTCTGTGTCCCTGAAGTGACAGTTATTGATCTGCTGACAGCTCAGCCCTATGGATAATCTTCCCATGCCCTGCTGGCCAGGTAAGGGTTCTGGGGACAGCCAAAGGTGAAACAACAAAGCTGCCATCACTGCAGGGAGAACCCTTTGTAGCTACAGGAGAGAAGAAAAAATCAGCTTCACACCTAATGAACTCTTTGCTGAAAAACTAAACTTTCATAATTGGGAATAGGTTCTGATTCTTTATGCGGGGAATCAAAAAATATTGTGTATTTAGGAGGAGATGACAAGGTTAGTCATTTGAGTACACAGTCCTGTTGCTCTATTTTGGCTTGCAAAGATTTTTTTAAATGTGATTTAAGAATTTAAAATATATCCCACTAATCTCTGAACTAATTTCTCGGTTTCCCTAGGTCATTCTGACCAGTGCTGCCTCAGAACTTTTTCTAGACCACAGAAAGCCATCCACTGCAGTGCCAGAGAGCAAGGAACACATAAACCTGATATTCACTTTATCTAAGCAGGAAGATGAGATACAAATTTAATATGTTGTGTAGTGACACATCTTTGTGTGGCAGATTGAACAAAACCAACCCAAATCAATCTCAGTCTTTAATTTTTATTCTGTCTGTCTATTTAAGTATTATTTGTAGCTAAATAGTTGTGGCTACAACTTTCACTGTGCTAGAAATACATTCTCCTTGCTCACATGAAAATGCTCTCTGCAGTCAGGTTAAAATCCTGTGACATTCAAATCCTGGCTTTGCTCTAATTATAAATGAGAAACACACTGGTGATTTGGTTTGATTATTTATCCATTAGTGGCTGCATTTCAGCCACTGAGTCACCTGAGGTTGTTAGCAGCATGGGTTTTGGTATATGGCATGAAAATGAACAATCTGAAGGAGAATCCAAGGAATGCCATTTAGTCTTCCATAGGCTTTCAGCAGGAATTTTAACCTTGCAGTCAATCTATAATGACACAGTGTCTGTAATGAGTTAATTTCTTTATTCAATTTCTTTATTTCAATTTCCTTAGCATAAAAATGTATGGTATGCCCTGAGCCAAACTCTAATGAAATAATTATATATGTATTGGATCATAGACTTAAATTATATTAAAGTCTACATACACTGTTACTTTAGAATTGAAAGAACTGTTACTTAAATAACATTTCATTTTTTGAAGAAAATGAAAACTAGGAGATTCAACTGGACTGATTCATTGATGAAAAGAAAATTAATATGAAGCCAAGATTCCCTTTGAGACGAATAATTAGAATTGACAACTGTGATTTTATTTTTTTTTACCAACATAAGTTACATTTTTTTGGATGAGGCTGAAATTGCTTATAGCGAGTGGTTATGAAACAGTTGGCACTTTGTGTAGCCTTGCTATGCATGAGCTCTATTCCTTGGAATATCTCCAGGAAAAGGGTACCAGCAAAAGTAACTTGTCTCTAACTCCCATGTTCTATCACATAAAATACTAATTTGTAGTAGGACCGCACAGAAAGCTTCTAAATGAAGTGTTGGCTTCACTGAATTACAGAGAGTGGCTACAGAGCTCTCCAGAAACTCAAAGCTTGAAGGATTTCATGATATCCCTCTCCTCATGGCCACTGGAGCTTAACTGCATGCACAAAAGCTGATGGTCCTTTGCCAAGATCCTTTTAGGCACATGAATGAGATCCATTGGGACTGGGATAGACCACAGGGGTCTGGGACAGCCTCAGTGCAGAGAACCACGGGTTGGGTGTGTTACAGAAACCCGTAACACACACCCAGAGAGCTCTTCCTACATCTGCAGCAGCTGTGCATGGAATTCAGGGCATGGAATTCAGTGCATGGAATTCAGTACCTGGAATTCAGTGCATGGAATTCAGTGCATGGAATTCAGTACCTGGAATTCAGTGCATGGAATTCAGTGCATGGAATCCAGTGCATGGAATCCAGTGCATGGAATCCAGTGCATGGAATTCAGTACCTGGAATTCAGTACCTGGAATTCAGAACATGGAATTCCCAAGGCCTTTTCAGTTTCATGTGGTCACTGAAGTCTTCATTATCACAGAATCCAAGAATCATTCAGGTTGGAAAAGCCCTCCCAGCCCATGGAGTCCCAGCTGTGCCCTGTCCCCACCTTGTCCCCAGCCCAGAGCTCTGAGTGCCACCTCCAGCCCTTCCTGGGACACCTGCAGGGATGGGCACTCCAAAGTTCCCTGGGCAGTCCCTTCCAAAGTCTGACCACTCTTTCAGTTTTTTCTACAAAAAGGAAGTTTTGGTATTAAAGACATTCTGTATCTATTATTGCTTGTCCCATTCCTGTGCTTGGAAAATTTCCTTACCATGGTTTGAGGTAAATTTTCCCCAATTAAAAGTAAAAGCTGCTGATTCTTTATCTCTTCTTCTTCCATCCCCCTTTTAATTTCATCTTCTGAATTATGCTCTTTATTTTCCTCTCCATCACACACAACTCTTTCTTAGAACTCTCATTCATTTTAGTTCCCTATCTATTAATCAGCAAGAGGTAGAAAAGAACAAATGAAATGGTACCTGTTTGGGACTGTGTAGCTCCAAGTTTTCACAGCATTCCTGGTAATTTATTTTCTGTGAGACCATTGCCCATTTGTCAAATTCAACTGAACTGCTGGATGGACAAATAGATGCTGCAATTACACAGAAAACAGAATGTTGTTTCCTACTTTCCTGGTAACTGAGCAGAAAATTGTTTTGACTTTTTTCCTCTCCTCCTCTTTTCACCATAAAATCATGAAAACAGGAAAGTGTGGATGCTTTGACATGCTTCAAAACCACCACTTTATCCAAGTCCTTTCTATTTTAATTATTTTTTAATCTAATAATACAGAGATTAATGAGTAGAATCAGTGAATTAGTCTAACAATTGGCCACTTTAATGCATTGTTGTACACACTTGCAATACCACCATGATCCAGTCAGATCCACAGATTGAAGCTAAACTCTAGCCCACGTCCAACGTGGGAAGAGGAAGAGTAATTCCCAGGAAGAAAGTTATATTTCCAAACAAAAAATTCAATATTTGATGAGCTTTCTGACAAAGATTAAGTATATTTTTAATACAATGCTAATGATCATAGATGAGCAGGCCCATAATATATCAAAATGTAGCAGAATGGAAGTCCTGCAGGTTGGTATAATGAGAACTATTATTGTCACTTAGAAGATTGAACTGTTTCATTTAAGTAGTTCTGAATGCCAAAATGCTGAAAGTAAAATATCAGGAGTTGTTAACTGTAACGATTTTTAAATCAGGATCATTAAACAGAAGGATTACTGCAGGAGCTGGTGATGAAAGCTGTGGCAATAATGCATCCATTTAGCAGCATTCAAGTTGTAGCAAAGAACATGAGTGCTAACAGGTCATGATTTAGAAAATTTTACTTCAGTCTTGAGCATTTTCCAGTGTTTTTGTATATGATTCAAGCAGTCTTTCTTGGCAATGTGTGCTAAATATGCCATGATGGGGTGGGAACTACTGTGCAGAGGGCAGGAAATTCTTTATTCTCACAGGTCCAATTTTCTTCTTCAGTGAACTAAAAATAAATTTAAAAAAATACAGACTACATCCCAAATACCTCTGTTGTTGTATTGCTCTGACTTTTTTTGTAAGCTTATGGAGCTGTCAAAACAAGACACTGTACAAAACATGTAGGGTTTTGTGGCCATTTGGCCATATTTTGCTGAGTTTTTTATCTACTTTCCAAGACTTGATGTGCTAGACTAATGACTACAGAAATGCTTTTCTAATCAAAGGAAAGCTCAATTTCTTGATAAAGAACTACTTTTGGGCGTCTTGCTTGCTACACAGCTCCATGGAATTACAGATCATGGAATTCTAAATCATTCCATGGGAGGAAATTTTTAAAGGGAAGATGCAGCCTGTGTTATCAAGCACAAAAATGGCTGGGTTTAAAAGGATTCATTCTAGAAGGCTCTTGAGGTTTTGTTGAGCTTCCTTAACAAAATGATTTCTCCATCCTTGCTCCTGTTCCTTCCCTCTGCCTCTCTTTTCTTATTTTTTAATTAAAAAAAAATACAGGAAATAGTCTAATGTACAATTAAAGCATTACACTGTGTTCAGGACATTAATGCCTCCTTGCGTAGAAGGGCCTGGGATATTTGAAACAGCCATGAAAGTGGAGCAGAGGCCTTAACAGAGGAAGCAAAATGTGATCTTACAAGTCAGAATGAAAAGAAAAAGAAAAAAAAAAAAAAAGGAAAAAAACCTGTCAGTGGCATGGTAAAATCTAACTGGTTATCAGGAAAACCAAAGAAATAAAAATATAAAGAAGAAAAGATGCTGGAATGAGTTGTTTGGGAAATGTGACAAATATTCTCAGGAGACTTTACAATGTGTCTGAATAAGAATCATTTTTGGAGTGTTATAAAAGCATCCAGGAGTTCCAGGACTCTGTTGCCATAAGCAAAGACCAAACTGCTGACCCCAGAAGGAATTCACATCCAGTTACATGGCCAGGAAACAGGGACACACTCTTTCAAGTGAGGGAACCACTCCAGCTTGCTCTTGGCACTACTAAAACTCATACAAAAGAAAATTTCCAATTAAAAAGTAGATTCCAAACAATGCCAGCAAGGCACAGATGTGAATCTTGCAAGGGTGAAGTGAAACTGATGGCTGGAGGTAAAAATTACTCTGCTGTCTTTAATGTTTTCTTTTACATATTCACTCTTATATTTGGAATAATTATCCATAACATAAGTAAACTAAATGCTGTTGAATATACATAGACTCCACAAGCAGACAAATTAATTTTCAAGTGAACTTTCAACTTGCCTTCTTCTTCTTCCAATTGAGAACATTTATAGAGTTTTGAGTCTGGAGAGTGAAGTACAGGCACAGTCTGTACCACAGAGTGTCTCTTTTTTCATTAAAAGAATGAAGTCTTGTCAGTGCCATTTATGACTTTATTTAAGAATGTACAGCTGGTGCTTTTGAGGAGAATATGTAAATGATGGATTCTTTATAGGTTCAGTATTAAGTAAATACAGACTGCTCCAGCGTCATCCTATTTGATGCTGCTGAAAGGAACTAATCAAATAGTCTATAAATGTCTGTAGTGTCCTTTTCCCTCAGAGGAGCAAGTTACTTTCTGTGAAATTAATTTCCATATTGTGTGTGCTAAGCAGAGTAAGTGACAGCTCCCTTTTCAAACACGCATGTCATTACCTAGCGAGCAAGTTTTGCATCACTGCAATTTAACATGGGCATCAGTTTATAAATAGAGAGGTCAGTGGCCTGAGAAACCCTTCAGGATCATGGCAATGAAGTGCTCTGCTTCTTATCCTAGCATGGAGGGAGGTGAAACGCTGAAAATGAACCAGTCTGACCACTGTGTTTATTCCTCTAAGAATCTGGATCTTTTTCTTTTGTATTATGTTATTCCTGGAATATCCACAGGCACAATCCAATCTCTACTATGCCTTAAAATATAACCAACTTCAGCTCAACAGGCAAAAAAGGAAACTTCCTTTATTGTTTCATTTCCTACGGCTGTGTTTGTGAGAGAACACTGGATCTAATGCTGCCCAAGATGGGGAAAAATGGGTCCATTTTTAGCTACTGTGCTTTCTGTCCTGGATTCCTGCAGCTTTCAGTTGGGTTTGAGATCTGAAAAAAAAAAGGCATGTGAGTATTTTAAGACTTTCTTGACTGAGCAAAGAACAATTCTGGATAGGTTTTCCCCTGCCCTGCCCTGTAGGAAGGAAGGAATCTTTGCACAGCGCTGACTAAATCCCAGCTAACAGGACCTCAGGGAAGGAGCCTCCTGCCTGAGAGCAGCACTCACCAAAGAGAGCAGGCGTGGAAAATGCATCCTTGCACTGTTTCCCAGATCTATAAACTCAGCCTCTCCGGGTTTCCAGCAGCCACTGGATTATTTTATGCTGAACTATGGGTGTAAAGCTGCAAATTAATTCCTTACACACTTAGGGTGCCAGTGATACTGTTTTACATTTCAGTCCCAAGTTGAACCAACTTGAACTGACAGCAAAATAGAATTTATTCCCATATTGTCCATGTTGTGTTTGAATGGATGACTCATTTTAAAAATCTGAAGAGAGAGTTAATTCTGCCCTAATTTAAACATATTCATTTTACAAACTTTCTTTTACACCTTTGTTCCTTATAAGAAAATATCCCATTGTAGAAAAAAACCTTATGAATTATCAGAAAGATTAGACCTCAGAAATGAAAAGCTGACAACCAATCTATGGATAAAATTCTCCAAACACTTAATATTTCTGTACAGCATCTTATTGTTTATATTTCTGACAGGTAGTGTGGCCTTTCCAATGATTTTCACTACATTTCACATCCTGCCTTTGAAAGGCACTTTATTGTCATCCAGGTGTAGGTTATGTGCCTGCTCAACTGAAACGTGGTTGTAGTTTAATTCTAGCAGTGATGAATTGCTTGAGTGAATTCATGCAAACAGGGAAATAGAAATTAAATTCATCACACTATGAAAACCATTCCTCCCCATGTAAATTAGTAGCTTTACTGCTAAAATCAATTTGTTTTGGTAAATTATGCAAAAATTCTCAAAGGACTTAGGTAGATGATTTATTATACTCTTACTGTTTCATAATATTAGAAAATGAAATTTATTCACACAATATTAGATGGCATAAGCTGAGAGCTTTAGTGACAATTTCTGTTTATTACAATTAATCTACATTGTCTGTGGTAACAGAATTCCCACAATGTGTAGGACATAATCTCTATGACAGGTGCTTTTTATTAAACTGTACACAAGTGTTCTTCATTTCAACAGAACAGATCAATTACTTCTCCATTGTAAGGCCTTTCAATTGTTCTAATAATCTGTAATGAAATTCAGAGGTTATATGAAAACCGTTTATATTCTGAAGTCCTGAAATATCAGAACTTCAAAATGCCCTCAGTAAATAAACAGCTCCTCATATCTTTTAAGCAATGTAAGTGGGAGCTATTTAAAATTACTTTAGACATCTTATTCAGGGCTCTAAAACTCAGTTTGCAGATCATTCATTCCAAGAGTCCTGCAGTTGAAATCATTGGTGCTCCTGTTAAATGTGGCTATCACTTGATAGGATCTAAATGCCTAAAAAAAATACCAAGATAGTGTGCTAGAGATACTGGCAATGAGAAGACAGGGAGTGGAAAATAGGATTCAATCAAGTAATTTATGTCTGGGCAATAAATCAGAGGGCCAGAGAAATACATTAAAGATAATATATATGCATTTATATTTTTTACATCTTAATTATGGAATGCTGGGCTGGACAAAATAAATTGTACGTATGCTTGCATAAGCATTTTTTTTCCTGTTGCCCTCCCTGGGCATTAACCAGTTGCAGTAAGTCCAGAGCTTTGTCCTGTGTGGGTGGTCTCTGCCCATTTCCCTGCTCAGGTGTAACTGGACAGTGGGGCCCCAGGCAGAAAAGCCATCACCTCAAAGGGAGGGAAAAAAACAGAACTCAGCTCAGCTAAACCAGAGTGCAATTAAATATATATACAAGAAAAACCCACCAAAATGTTGCTTGCCATATTTCAAGATCTATTGCAAAGACAGATCCCAGAATCACAGAATGGTTTGGGTTGGAAGAAACCTTAAAGTCCCTCCAGAGCCACCCCTGCCATGGCAGGGACACCTCCCATTGTCCCAGGCTGCTCCAAGCCCCAGTGTCCAACCTGGCCTCGGACACTTCCATGGAGGAATCTTTGTTCCTTTCTCCTAATAAACCATAATCCTAATGAACTGTAACAACTTTTTGCACAGGGAGGTGCAAAACGACTTTTAAAGTATCTACCACCACCCCCTTTCATAATTTCTTTTCAGAAGTTAATTTTTGTCATGAGTAAAATACATCATGCAAAATATTGCAAACTTGAACACTCATGTCAGATTTAAGCACCAGACAGCTTGCCTGTGTTACCTCAGAAGCCTCTAAATATCTTTATGTGAAGAATACCAAATTAGTATTTTCAGACAAAATTTAAATATTTGTTTTAACCCATGGTGTTGTTTTAGGGGGAAAAAAATCTTCTCTCTCAGAACTGCTTTACGTTCACTAAATTGTGTCTAGGTGTGTTGCACTGAGTCAGGGAGAGATAGCAGCAGGTCTGAAGGGCAAGTGAAGCTTTGTGAATGTTAATTATAATGTCAGTGGGCTGCAAGAGCCCCAGGCGCAAAGGAGATGCTATTGGTGCCAGGTGACAAAATGTGGTGACCCTGGAGATGGCCACATGAATTGACCACTGAAGCTAGAAGGTTCCAGTGTGGTTCACACTTGTATTCCTAAGCCTTGAGCTCCAGGATCTTCACTGTCTGAAGCTTAGAACTCTCAGTGTCCACCTTCATATCTGTTGTTCCTCTCCAGGGGTCCTCTCCATCAGTAATCTTTCAAATCAGTGAGTGCAAGGTATGAAATAGACTGGGCCGGAGGTACAGAGGATTCTGAGTAACATGGACTTTATGTAACCATTATTATAGGAGTGATGTTGTCAGATGCCACATGGTTTGCCCACTGTCTTTACAGCTCCCTCTGTCCAAGTGCAGCAGCACTTCTGGGAGGCTCCTTCCACTTAGCAAAATCTGGAGTACTCTAATTCTGACAGCAGTGTTGAGGTGCTCCCCAATGTTTGTTGACTTAAAAGGATTTTCTCTCAGCCCTCCTTTCCCTGAATAGTGTTCTGCAAGCTTGCAGAGTTTGTGTAAATAGGCACTGAATAATCATGTACTCACGGTGGGAAATTTAGAAATTACTGTGTAGGGAAAACCCTATGGAAAAACTACTTTTGTCATTTTTTTTAATGTCAGAGTCTTTTCCTATAGTCAGAAAATGGCTGACAAAATATGTAATATGATGCCTGACAAGGGGTTGTCTTTTCTATTTTATGTCTTTTCTATTTTATGTCTTTTCTATTTTATGTCTTTTCTATTTTACGTCTTTATTTCTTTTCTACTCTACTCCTTAAATTTTTTCTAAAGTTGAATTTTTTATCCTTTGAACATTTTTATTGGCATCTTTCTGCCCAGGTTATGGCTTTAACATTTATAAAAGCTGCTGTATTTTAATATCCCCTTTCAGTTTGTACCAATGGGTTCCACCTTGACAAAGCACGTCCTTCTATGATTCACAATTCTGCTGTGGTGCAAACCTCAGAGGCTTTGTGTTGGTTTGGCACAGCCTGGTTTTTGGCAGTGGGGGAACCACAGGGAGAAGCTGCGAGAAGCTGCTGGAAGATTCAGCCATGTCCGACAGAGCCAATCTCTGATGGCTCTGAAGACAGACATGCTGCTGGCCCAGTGAGAGGGGTTGGTTATGCCTTAGTGATGACACGTTTAAGAAGTAAGTCAAAACAGATTCCCCAGCGTGGGACCGACATAGATCAACTTCTCACTGCCGTGGGATCCTGCAAGGATCTTTGAATTAGTGGAACTTGCTGGCAATGGTACCTACAAGCAGCAGTTTTTCTTCTGAAGAAGAGGAGGAAGTGAGGACGTGTGAGGGAGAGCAACGTGGCAGCACCAAGGTCAGTAGAACATAAAGGAGACAAAGTGCTCCAAGCGCCAGAGCTGAAAGTCCTCTGCAGGCTGTGGGGAGGGCCATGGTGGAACAAACTTCCCTCTGTAATGCATGATGTCCATACAGGGCACACACCAGGAAGCCCCTGCTTCCAAAGACAGAGAGAGAGCCCTTGCTTCCAAACCAGAGCAGCCTATCCCTAAAGGACTACACCCTGTGGATGAGTGGTCCAAGCCACAACAGTTTTGGGACAACTGGTTTCCCACGGGAGGGACCCCACAGCATAGCAAAAAGGAAAAAAAGACTCCTCTCCCTGACCAAACAGAAGATCTTGAGTGACAAACTGACCAGAACACCCACTTCCTGTTTCTCTACATTATCAGTGAGAAGGAGAGAGGGGCTAAGAGGACAAAAGGTGTTTTAAAGGCTTATTTTACATCTCATTATCCTCCTCTGATTCTGTTAATAATAAATTTACTCTATACCTTTTAATTTGAACCTGTTTTGCCCTTAGAGTGTTTTTCTCCCGGTCCTTATCTCAACTTATGAGCCCTTAATTTATTATTTTCTCTTTCCTTTGCCCAACTGTAGCAAAAGTGGGTAAGTGATTGACTCTCGTGGGTGCCTGGCATTTGGCCAGTGTCAAACCATGACAGGCTTCTATCATAGCCATAATAATAGCAATTGTACTGAGTATTAGAAACCCAATACCTAGGGAAAACTTACTGAAGGAATACTTTTCAATGGAATGTGATTTTTTTCCACTTATGAAATTTGTGGATTTGCTCTCTAAACAAGTAGAAAAGCTAAACTGAATCCAGGTACAACTCTCTTCAAAAAAATCCTTAAACTTTTCTTACATTTAAATGATACTGAAAGGAGGAGATATTTTAAGGTGGTAATATTTTAAGGAGGAGAAACGAGTTCAAGAATGCAGAGGTACAAGACAAAAAGCTGTCCAAGGGTCAAAGCAGGGAGGTAAAATTCCATGTCTCAAACATAGAAAAGTGGCCAGACTGGATTCATCATCACCAGGTGTTTGGGCTTATGGGATTGACCAGCAGTTGGAATAAGGCAGGCAGGGAGCATTGGAGGCTGCTGGTAGCTAGAAAAGACTTTCTAAAGATACCAAAAGGTAACTTTATTCCATTGCAGTTGAGGTAACTGGTATTTTCATTGCAGTTCTTGTCCCAGAGGGGGAGTGAAAAGCTCTGCTCTGAGGCTTGCTTTGCCACTAGCTAAACTCTTCTGTTTAGTTCTAGACTTGTGAAGGTAAATTGGAAAGCAAAGCCTTTGCACTTTAAGCGCACAAATATTTTTTAACTTGGGAATTCCATCATTATGTCAATATTCCTTTGCCTTTGGAAGTCTTGTTTTTGGGGGGGAGTTCTCATGCATAAAATGTGTGAACAAAAATATCAAATCCACAATACTGCCGGAAACCTTTTTTATATATAATATAGCTCCTCCCATTGAGCACCAGGATCTCTGAGTTTTTCACAATCTGTTATAAATTTATATTTAAAACTTTGATCTTCAAGGCTTTGTGACTTTGAATAGTCTCGTGATTCACACAAGCCTTCTGCCTTAAACAATGGCTCATTCTTCTTCAGCACAATGCAAGTCTCTAACAAAAAGGGAACTATACAAAGGTAATTAAAACCACTTTTATGGCACAGCTGATAATTTTTAAAGTTCCGTTCACATACTTCCACTGTTCAGTATCTTACTTGGAAAAAGTAACTCACAATTTCTTGAGACAAGTTTAATTTTCTTTAATTGGTTAATTGAAAATAATAAATTCAATTCTTTTGACATAAAGAACTTTGTAACTTTCAGGTAATGGATTGCCATGGCAATGTGAAATATCAGGAAATATTCCTCACCAAAGCAGGAGGGGAGAGATGCCAAAGGAGCAGCATCGTGCTGCGGGTCATCCACAAGATGGCAATAGCAGAATGAGCTCCTGGAAGTTCAGGCCTTTAAGAAACCGTGCTCTTTGCATCTGGTGCTTATTTGGAAATTTAATTTAATCAGAGCAAAGCTAGGACAGAAGCTGGTTGCTTTGCCATCCTCTTGTTCACAGGAATATAATAGGATTATAAAATTATAAAGCATAAAGTTGCATTCAAACCTTGCTGACCTTATTTAAAACATTTAATTTTTTCAGCTGGTCATTGATACAGTAGAATTTCTGTTACAAGAAATGCTGTGAATAACACTTCTCTTCTTTCCCTTGGTCCAAGTTCTGTAAGTCCATGAAGGCTCCAAGCTGAAATATTTTGGACATTCATATTTCTCACAGATCTGTATGAATGTTTGCTTGAAGTTAAGCACTTGAATAAAAGTCCTAATTTTCAGTGATCCTAAACATGTCCTAGTATGTGTTTCTTCAAAGAATTAGGACTATTATTTAATATCTCTCACCTTCAAAACTATATTTCTGAGAGCTTATTCCTGTATGCTGCTACATTTTGAAGCTTTACAACTGCTTCAAAAGCAAAACAAAATAAAAAAATACACACACACACACACACACAAAACCGGGGGGATCTATATTTAGATTTTTTCTTTTTTTAAACAAATGTTCTCTAATCAAAATTCTTTATCAAATTTAGTAACTAAGTGAAAGAATAGAGCTGGAAGTTCTTCTTTTCTTCTGGTGCCTGAAGGAGCTGACAGGAAAGAGGGAGAGGACTATTGACAAGGGATGGAGGACTGGGCAAGGGGAAATTGATTCACAGTGACGGAGAGTAGGTTTGGATTAAGTCTTAGGAAAAAATTCTTCCCTGGCAGGGTGGGCAGGCCCTGGCACAGGGTGCCCAGATTTGCTGTGGCTGCCCCTGGATCCCTGGCAGTGCCCAAGGCCAGGTTGGACATTGGGGCTTGGAGCAGCCTGGGACAGTGGGAGTTGTCCCTGCCATGGCAGGGGTGGCACTGGATGAGTGTTAAGATCCTTTCCAACCCAAACAAGTCCATGATTCATGATTTTGGACATGGATAGTGCTGGTAGATTGATGTTCTTGTGGTTTAGATGCTCATCATGCCTGACAAGAAGCTATAGCCACTTGTCCAAACACAGGATTTCAGCATCTGAGCCCTCATCACTCTCTGGTCTGTCTCCACTTAGCAAAATTAGATGGAGGAAATAAATGAAAATGCTTGAAAAAGACAGGTCCCAGAGTCAATAAACACCTTGTGCTGTTGGTGAGTTGCATCATCCCTGGAAGTCGCCTTTCTCCGCTGTCCATGCAGGAAACCTCCAGTGGTCAGGTAAACTCGGCAGAGGTCTTTGGCCAAGGGAGTCTCCATGAGGTGTAAATATTTCATTGCACAAGACTGCAATCTGGTGTCTGAGTGCTTTTCTGCAGTACAATTTGGCTCCGGAGGCATTTTTGCTTCTTTTCTGAACACAGACAGTGTATTTCACTTATTTGTAAATGTCCAACAATACCTTAATCTCCTTTACTCTATGTTGATAAACTAAAGGCAGATAAAGTCTATATCTCTAAAACCCATTGCTGATGTTTCATAAAGTTGACTTTTCTACATACAAGGAAGGTGAAGATGAAGGTCAATAGTGCTGTACTGAATTTATTATGAATTTGCATAGAGATAAAGCAGGTGCCTCATTGATGTGGAAACAGAAGTTACAGACAAAGTTAATATTTTTTTCTGACCATTTATTTAAGTGACTTTTATAAACACAAACTGTCATTTGGATTTCCACCTCTTTTTGAGGCAGCAAACATGTGATAGGGACAGTTACATGTGTATGGTTACACAGCTGACTAAAAAGAAATGTTCTTTCTTTTGTTCTTGCTCTTGGTTTCACTAATCATCTAAAAGGTGAGTGCCCAACTGAATTTCCAGCAATATATATGAACATTCCTTTCTCTATGCCAAACATTGGGTAAAAGTATTTATTAAGTTACAATGTCATCCTTGAAAAATTATCTACTGCATATATTTTGGTTAATCCAGCAATATTAAAGGTACAGAAGAAGATGATGAAATCCTAAGAGGTGTGGGTCTTATCTTTAATGAGAATTGCCAAAAGCTTATTAAAATGACATGGGAAAGTAGACACTACTTAAATATTGTATTTTCTTTTATTATTGTTGCTCCAGAGCAGGACAAGGACATCCTTGGACTATGCAGATATTTAGAATCTCTAACCCCTTTTGGGACAAGAGGAGGGCAAAAATGACCCATCACTTTGCCTGAAAAAAAGTGTAAGGTGACAGTGATCAGCCTAAATTGTTTCTTTTCTTGTTGCTGGGTGTCTGTAGCTCATAAACTCTTGTGAGTTATTTTCTTTCTCTGGACTTTCACTAGATGCAATTGAAGCAGAGTCATCAGGGTTTGAAATCTGATTTTATCAGACAAATCTCAGTTCTGAGTTTTCCATAATCAAGAGTTCAGTTCAAGCCTAGGGCATTCCCAAAGAATTAGACCTTTTGATTAGAGATGGTTGTTAGAGCCTGACTCACATTTTCATTGTAATCTTTGCAGAGTTGTACAGTTTTTGGGTCACATATACCAGGCTGTGTAAGGATTTCTCATTTTCTAAACTCAGGTTAATTTACTCCTACCTTTTAAATTCATGTTACCTTTGTCCATAGGCTTTTGCCAGGAATGACTTTTGGGGTTTAGGTTTTTATTTAACCTCATGTCAGTTCTGCAACCTGGTCTAAACTGGCTACTAAAAC
Source organism: Petroica traversi (assembly GCA_025920805.1). Classification (NCBI taxonomy): domain Eukaryota; kingdom Metazoa; phylum Chordata; class Aves; order Passeriformes; family Petroicidae; genus Petroica; species Petroica traversi. The sequence goes on along the minus strand of JAHLSL010000085.1, from coordinate 3,102,421 downwards.
TCCTGTTCCCATTAAACCAGTCTTCAGATTTAGTTTTAGCAATCTAGAAGGTAGGTGAGATGAAATCTGCATGTGATCCTGCTATCACATTCACTACAAGAACTAATAATATACATTATTCTATAGAAGAGCTGAGTCTTTAAATTAGGAGGCAACTTTCAAGATTGCTAGTAAAATGCACATTTTAAAAATTTATATGTAAGTATCTATTAGCTCTGCTGTCTTCTTTACTTGATAGAAACTTTCAAAAATTAAGTTTCACTCAATACAACAAACAATTTTTTTTCCTCTTGTATTTTTAACTTGGCAGTAAATATAGAAACAACAGACTCCCAGGTGAGTAAAAACAATTAAGTATTAATCAAACCTCCAGTATATTCTAACTTGACACTAATTACTTTGTTATAATTCATTAATAAATATTTAATTTGGCCTTGAGCATGGACTGCTAGTTTGTTCCTGTAAAAATGAAGCATGAAATCTTTGTTTCATAAAAATTCTTCCCTGGGAGGGTGGGCAGGCCCTGGCACAGGGTGCCCAGATTTGCTGTGGCTGCCCCTGGATCCCTGGCAGTGCCCAAGGCCAGGTTGGACATTGGGGCTTGGAGCAGCCTGGGACAGTGGGAGGTGTCCCTGCCATGGCAGGGGTGCCACTGGATGGGCTTTGAGGTCCCTTCCAACCAAATCATTTAATGTTTCAGTGATATGACTCTAGATTTTCAAAGTATTTAAAGTTCCACCATCTAAATAACTTGGAAGATTTGGGTATCTCTTGCCAGGAGAGTTATTTTACCTGGTACCACACTGAACACCCACAGAGGTTCACACCCACTTCTAGTCAGCCTGGGGAGATTTCTCCTCTTTTGGTGCCCTCACACCATTTTAATTTTTTTATCAGAGGGATGTAATGTGGTTCCCACGGTATCACCCGCACCCACATTCAGATGGACCAGCATCCATGAATAGGGATGATGAAAAATGTACAGAATGGGTAAAAATTGACAATAGTAATCTAGAAATGCAGGAAATTCTGATTATGGTTTCACTTCATAGACCTATGTCAGTCGCTGGCATTTCTGAGGAATGTTCCTAACCTTTAAAATCAGGAGACTGGGTTTTACAAGGTCTTTAACTGGTGCACATTTCTCCTGGATCTTCAGTGTCATTCTAAATGACCATCCAAATGTATCTGAATTTTAATTTTTTTTTCTCCTGCCAAGATAGCCTGTACATGGCTTCTGTACATAAATTATTTTAGGGTAAAGCTAAGACAAATGGACATTGCTGCTAGATATCTTAAAAAATTATAGTATGTATATATTCTGTTGTCAAAAACTCAGGATTGTCATCATAATTAGGATACAAAGACATTCATACTTTGGGATGAATGGCATTGGGGCTATAATTTTGGATAATTTAAACAGCTGCTCTTTATTCAGGAGAACTGATAGTTATAAATAATTATCCATTTCTACAAAGGCAATTGTTAAAACTAAAGGAATCTTCACAGAAAACAATCCCACTTCATCAGCCAGAATAAAGGCATATGCAAAACATGGGAGAGCATAAAGGCCTCATTAGTTATTAATTAGTGAAGTGATGCATGTCTGTGAGAGAGGTGGGAAGACAAGAAATATCTGTGTGAGGCAGAAGTGAAAGAGATATATTAGAGAGAAAGGGTTTAAAACCAGGGGCACAGCTTGAATGGAGCTCTGGCCTTGGGAAAAAAAAAAAAAGCTTAGCTGGGCTCCTAATTCAAGACTTGGCTTAGGTTAAATACAGTAGATTTGGATTTTACTATTGAATAAACAAGAAAACAAACAAACATCTCTCCCTTGGACTCCTCCAGGCATGGGCACTCCAAAGCTCCCTGGGCAGCCCCTGCCAAGGCCTTTCCATGGGCAAATTCCTGCTGATGTCCACCCTGAGCCTCCCCTGGCCCAGCCTGAGCCCGTTCCCTCTCCTCCTGTCCCTGTTCCCTGGGAGCAGAGCCCGACCCCCCCTGAGCCCCCTCCTGTCAGGGGCTTGTGCAGAGCCACAAGGTCCCCCCCTGAGTCTCCTTCCCTCCAGGCTCAGCCCCTTTCCAGCTCCCTCAGCCTCTTCTCCCAGGACTGACTCTCCAGTCTCCCTTCTGCAGGGAAACATTGGCTAAAAACTCTCACTCTGGGTTCATACAGAATCCTGGCAAAACAGTTTATTTGTTCCCTTTTGACAAAATCCTTTATTCAGACAATATTGATAATTTCCCTATTATAAATATGTAATGGAACGTGATTTTTTTTTTTTTTTTTAAGCACAAGAATTGCAAAGCAAAACCTGTGCTTTTTCACTGAAGACAATTTCCTTGACAAGTCCTTCATTTTTTTGGTCACTAGAAATACTATGACCTTACATATTAACAGCTATCTAGTGGGCACTTGTTTAACTGTTTGGCACTGAATTTGAAAATGTTATGCCTTTTGGTAATGCCCAAGACCATTAATTTGAAGTGTTATGCCATTTTAGAAGATAATTTCATTTTGTGAAAGGAGCCAAGATTGAAATCAGTTTGTCTGGATTTTTTTTTTATCAAATGAATAATTTAAGCCTCAAATCAAGTCCATGCTAACTGCAGAGCCACACCCTTATTAGATATCCTGAATTCCTATGAAAGATCTATTCAGGATCTGTTTATGGCATTGACATGCTGAAGGGATGAAATACAGAATGTTTTCCTATTATTTGTGTGAACATGCAGATACGGAGATGCTTAATTATTTACAGTTCAAGTTAATTTTCTAAGCAAAGCTCATTAATTTTTGCAGTGCTAGGAACTCAGTGTGTCGTTGCAGTGAAGATATTAAATTAAAATATCAGATTTTGGCAATTAGGTATTATTCTCATGAGACAGTGGGAGTGTAGCTAAATGTTGTTATTTATTTTACAATATCATAATTACACCTACCAGTCTTCTGATCCTGGAACATGATTAAAGCAAATCTTCAACCATGATGGTCTAAAAACTGATTATTTTTTAGGAATATAGAAAGAGATTAAAAATAGTATACAAAATCAAGTGCAGATGGCTTTTTTCAAGAAATATGAAACATGTCACATGAACACCTGAAAAGGGACTGTCAAAGACTGAATATTATTTAAGTAACATTCAGTTAAAAGATCCCCTTGTAATTCTGTGTATGAATAACACGAGTTCCTGCTCTGGGCGAGTGTCAGTGCCTGGCCTGCACTGGCACTTGCACAGAGAAGTGGGTACAAGGAAGCTCTCCTCTCTCTGGATTATAATTCATTTATCTCTGACTTTCATGAGAGGAAAATCCTTGTGATGGTTCAGCCTGGAGAGGAGAAGCTTTGGGCTGAGCTCAGGGTGGCCTTGCAGGGCCTGAAGGAGCTGCAGGAAAGATGGAGAGAGACAATTCCAAGGGCTGCAGGAAGTGCCAGGAGCCAGGGAATGGCTGCCAGTGCCAGAGGGCAGGGTTAGATGGGCTATTGGGCAGGAATTGTTCCCTGGCAGGGTGGGAAGGCCCTGGCACAGGGTGCCCAGATTTGCTGTGGCTGCCCCTGGATCCCTGGCAGTGCCCAAGGCCAGGTTGGACATTGGGGCTTGGAGCAGCCTGGGACAGTGGGAGGTGTCCCTGCCATGGCCCATCCAGACTGGATGGTCTTTAAGGTCCCTTCCAACACAACCCATTCGTTGTTTCTATGATCTTAAACCACTACTCAGCACTTGTTGGAGTCCATGTGAGTTGCCAACCTAACTGGTGTTAGTGCTCAGTCACACAGGCAAAGGTGAACCTTGTGCAAAAGAGCTCAAAGAATGTCACCTCACACAGGATTTTTAGCTGGTAAATGTTTATTAAATTTCTTCTCTCTAATGCAGACGGCCTGTGTATTCTCTTGGTGGTCTATTATTACATTATCAGTTAAAGATGTCTCTTGCATATTAGTGTGTGAGTGGCACTTGTGGTAGTAATTACTCGTGGTTTCAAGGGCAGTGTCACATGTGTTTAGTGTCTCTGTCTTTTGTGGCAGTTTCATCCACTAAAGTTAAATGGCTTTTTTCACTCAGGGGAATAGCTAAAATCTCCATCTCTGAGCCAGAATTCTCTGGAGTCCTTAAATCAGAACGGTGACATGTACCAGTATCAACAATTTTAGGTGTGGTAAGAGGAGTGACAGGAGAATTAAAACATATCAGCCAGGTAAAAAACGTCTTAAAAGCCTCTGCCCGGCTTTCACTATGAAGAATTTAATCTATTTTATGTTGAAAAGGCAAAAGTGTATTTCAGAGCTTTCTGTAAGTTGGAAGCCAATCCATCCTGTGTGGAATCTACTGGCAGTTTTTATCTTTTTATTATTATAATTTTGGTTTAGTACACTGCAGTATTATTTTTATTAAGGAAGGAAGGCTTCATGATAATACAGCCAGTAAAACAATCTGTGGCTGTGAGCTGTTCTGCTCAGAACATTTAGCTAACAGATAGGGATCAATGGGAACAGTGGATTTATATGTGCCAATATACCGCAGGAATGGTCTGAAATGTGATTAATTCTTTGCTCTCCACATCTATCCTCACATGATGGCAGCAGCCATTGTCAATCCTATCTCCCTGCCTTCTTTAGGCAGAAAGGACTTGAGCTGCTTGCCCACTGCAGGCAGCTGGGAATGCCAGTAACACAAACAAATCCCTAGCCGTTTATTGTAGCTTACATCTTTTAATTTGGACCTCTCAGGGCCTTCTTGTCTGTCCCAGCTTGTTCAGCTCAATGAGGACCATTAATTGATCTTTCTAAAAATTAGCTTTTTTGGGTCTTCCAAGTACAAGCAAGCCCCATCAGCTCATCTGTAACTAACCAAGTAATGTGACAAGTTTTAATGAGCTATTTCTATGGTGTGGGAGAAAATTTTCAGTTTAGACTCTTTCAGTGAAAAATGTAGGTTCAAGGAAGAGAAATTATTTTAACCAACTCACATAGCCATTCATAAGTACTTCCAGGTTTTACAAAAACCTGTGATTTAAGAAATAAATCAGTATTTCTTGCAATAGGACTGCCTTTAAGAACTCAAAGACTGAAAAGCAGTCTCAGTTCTTAGAGATAATTTTACTTAATGCAGCACACTGGTTTCTTGACAATTAAGAGTGGTGTCTCTGCCTTATTTTAAATATTTCAAGGTGATTATGAAAAACACTTGGCCTCTGAAGTTACACTGAGAGACCTGTAGCTGTCAGGATAAGGTTTTCCTGAATGATTCTCTTTTTAGCATCTTCATGACTGTCCAGGAATTAAATTCATCTTTTGGTGTCCTGCACTCTGAGGTGCATCACTGCTGTGTGTCAGAGCATGGTGATGTGCAGAAGGAAATCGGTGCAGCTCTGTGGGCTCTGGGTTGGAGGTAGAGCCCTGTGTGCTCTGAAATAGAGCACTGAGTGCTCCTGTGGCTGTCAGGGCTCAGCTGTGAGCGCTTCCTCAGGCACACACAGCTGCTGTTTCCCACAGCTCTGCCCTTCTCAGCGGAATTTATTGGTGCAGGACATCTTTCCCTGCCTGTGTGCATGGTCAGGCAGTGATTCACGAGGACAGTGCACAGGAAACTTCATCTTTGTCACTTGTTTTTTGGGAACTGTCTCTGGACATGTCTTGTGCTTCCTCACCTGCATCAGGCTGCAGTTCTGGGGGACTACATCCCATTTCTTCTGCAATTTTCCCGTGAAAACCAAAGGGTGCAAATCTGATAAAATCAGTGATGTCTCTGTGATTTAGGGAGGTCACAGCATTATTTCAGAGTATGTCACTAATGAAAGGCTTCATTCACTGGTTCCCAGGCAAACTGGACTTGCAGCATAAACAGATTTAAGTCTGTGCATGGCAAAACCAGCACCTTGTACCTTGTTAGGAAGTTTGGATTTTTTTATTACCACTCAGCATATTTCTGAAGTCCATAACCTAAATATTGTCTATTTACTCACACCTATATTCCTGCATTTATCTTCCATTGGCTAACCCTCACTGGTGTCAGCTTCTGTACACAAATCAGTGAATTTATCTAGAATCATGGTGGATTTTGCAATAAATGATAATAGCTTTGTTGTCTTTAATTTCAAGTGGTGAATTAGCTGATCTGTTCATTAAGTGAGGTGGAGGTTTATTTTTTTCCTTCTTTTTTAATAGCATTTCTGCAGAGCATAAAATATTGGGACTGTGGGGTTTCTTTTACAGCTTTTTTTGAATTGCAGTAGACAAAGTTGATAGGTTCTTGTCCAGAAAATACTCAGGAGACTTCAAAAGGCAGATTTTCTTGCTACGCAAGTAGAAAATGAAGTCCTTGTATCAGTTTCTTCGAGCACATAATCTTTTCACAATTGCTTTTCTATGACTGTCAAACACTGTAATGCCAATTTAATTGCATAATGTGAGTAATCAGCATTTCTAGAAAACCTTCCCCTAGACCCATGTACCTTTTATTTGCTGTTAAAATGAGTTTATTGCTGGTTTATTTTGCGCTGCCTATCAAACAGATGTTACTCCCTCTCCCAGGGATTTTTCAGCTTTTCCCAGTCACTCTGGCTTGGTGTCTTGCCAGATGTTTCATTTCTCTGCTGCATTTCAATAAAAGTACTGGAGATACTGGGACACAGGTAATGTTCTTGCTGGGAGGGTGCATCCAAGAGGAAAACATGAGGAAATCTTGAGGAGAACATTGCACATTCACAAGCGTTTGCTGCATTCACGTGCATTTCCATCAGCATCTTCCACTAGCCCTGCATGAGATTATCTCAGTTTCCTGCTCAGTTCAGATGCTTTTTAAGCTGAATTAATAATTCAGAGCAAACAGTCATAAGTTGGGCCAAAAATCCATTCATTAGTATTCAGCACTCCAAGCCATCCCCACCGGATGAAGAGCAGAGACAGAAGGAGAAAAAGACAATCCATATGGAGGATATTAAAAAGAAAATGTTTGTAAATATTGAAAAAGCAAATACCACTACCTCAATTTTAGTGGATTTTCCCAAACATTCTAGCAGTCATAAAATAGTAATTAAGTGCTGTTTGCTAAAGGAAACTTACTGATAACAAACAAAAGTTGATGCAAGTTGAGTTGATTTTTTTCTTGTAGTTTGGATTTTATTTGGAGTGGTTGGTTTTGTTTGGTTTATTATTGTTATGTTTTCTAATGTATCCTTTAAAAAAAGCTGAATAAAATTTTAGGAAGTTTGAAACAGGAATGATGTGTCCTTTTTCACAGGCTGTGATGGACAGCACTGGTTTGTCACCATGTCCTGAGTGACTGGACAGTAGGAGAAGCTGCTGCCCAATCTTGTGTCCTGTAAGCCTCTTTAAGTGGCAAGGAAAGGCATAAAAGAAAATTATCTTTTCTTTTGATTTGTCTTAATTCAGTTTTACACTTTTTGGAGATGGATCTGAAATGGGGACAAATTAAATCAGTTCTGGAAACATTTTGTTTGCTAAATTAGGTGTCATAACCTGGTGACAAAATCAAAATTGGGCTGAATTGCAAGGTTCTGTTCTAATAAAGAACAGAAGTGGGACAGTCACTTGAGAGAAGGAGCTACTGACAAAACAACCTCTCAGTTACTTGTGGACTATGAGTTTTAATCAGCTGAATGAAAAGTAGTAATCAAGCTAACAAAAGTATGAGGAATTATCCATCTCTAATAATAAAATAATTTAAAATTATGAAGCAGAGGCAACCTGAAAATACTTGTATTGCGTACATTAGATCTGATCACTGTCAAATAGAGGAAAAAATGTAAGAGATTTGAAAATTATGTTTGATGGATTAATGACAGATACTATAAACTGTGGGTTTGTTTGATTTCTGACAAAGGCAGATATTTATTGCTTCTATTGATGCTTGTTTCTTTTACACCAAGGGAAAAATTCATGGAATCTGTTCTCTTTACAAATAATTTGATTTTTATTTCTGTCTGACAGAAATTACTCTATATAAACGTTGTAGGACATTTCATCAGTAGGTAGAACATCTTTGTACCTGCCTGCTTCCAAGAAACTCCTGAAAGCTTTACATTTGATAGATATTACCTGCATTAAGGCCTATATTAGGTACTAATCAAAGCCTTTCCTAGCGAGGTTCCAGGTGTTAGGTGTGAAAAGGATTAAAACAGGTACTGTGGTTCCTTTTCAAATGATTAATCAGACATTTGGGTGCTTTGCTTTTAACAGTTTCATTTTCATAACTCTGCTTAATCAAACCCTGGTTTTAATAATTCATTAAAGCTGCTTTCCCCACTCTTTGGTGCATCTAAAGATCATCCAGAGAAACAAAACTTGGATCTAAGAAGCAAATGGCACTATTCCATTTAAACCCTTGCCAAACATACTTTTGTAGAGATTAGGCTGAATAAAACAAGTCTGTGCCTTAAAATTCAAACCTAATCTCTTTAAGGCTTTGAATTATATTCCCTATACATGGCAGGGGATAATTCCAAAAGCTCCACTCTAACCAAGCTACATGCCATCAATTTAAATCAAATCTCATAATTAAATTACAGATCAAATCTTATTATCGTGGCTTTTTCGGCTTTTTTTTGAAAAAAGACTTTGTGACAATATGAAATATTAAAGGCCAGAGAAGACAGAGCATTTCTAGAAGTGTGATCAAATAAAAACTGGGAATGGCAGGAGTGTTTTGGGCTGTTCTACAACGCTTCAGTCAACAGTGAAACACATGGCAGCAGTGACATCTGTTATGGTATAATATAGACACACCTTGACAGAGGTGTCCAGTAGAGGTGACAAAGGGCTGGCAGAATAAAATGGGAGTGAAATTTCCATGGGGAGCTCAGTGTGGATGCTTGAACAGGTTTCTGTGTAAAGACAGGGAAAGAGAAAGTGCTCCAGTTCCATTTATCTCCCACATCCCGACTAACAGGGGCGACTCCCATATCCTGCAGGATGATCAGGGATGGATTTCTGCCCTAAGCTGGCTCTCATTTTATCCAGGTGACTTCTCTGATTTGCTGGCAGTTTGCACCTGAAATGAATTATGAGAGAAGATTTAAAGACTTATCCATGTTTTAGGCCATATTAGGGAGGAGACAGACCCTCCTCTTTGTTGTGTGCTCTGCGTGCACACTCTTAGCATTGGAGTCACAGAATCATGGGCTGGAAGGGACCTTAAATACCGTTTGTTTCCATCCCTCCTTGTATTTACACTGGTATTAATTAATAGTCAATTAATACTTGTAGTATTTCTGGTCACAATGCAACCCTGTCCAAATAGCTGCTCAAACAACACTGAGGTCAAGCCACTACTCCCAGATCATTTACACAAAGTCTGAAAAAGAGGAAAGCCAGCAGCATGTCTGGTACTTTGAGCTGATATGCAATCAATTTAAGTAGAAGGTAAAAAAATATGTATTGAAACATTTTAGAGAACCAAAGTGGTGCCATGAATGTGCATAAATTTAACAAATCTGGCTCAGCGTATTGTACAAAAGAATAGATTCTTTATCTCCAGATTTCTGTATCTCTCAGTAATACAAATTTCTTCATCTCTGATCTAGCTGTTTCTGAGATAAGCCAAATAAAATTAGACTTCTGCTATGGAGGATGTGATTCCCTAATTGCAAATGTAAACGTTGCCAGATGTACTGCTCCCCTGTTCAATTAATAAATCATTAGAAAACACAATTAATAATGGGCTGGATATCTGGTGGTTTGGGCTGCTTCTAGAAGGAAGGTGAGAGATGAAGAGAAGGCAGCTACAATGGCAGCACCAATGCGAATTTGGGGATATTTTTGCAGGGAACTGGAAAAGAAGGCTTCAACTCTGTGTTATCACATACAGAAGTGGAAAAGTGACATAAAGAGAATCAGATTAAAGACAGAGAAGGACAACAGGGCAAGTGATTTCTATCTCTGTGATGACAATGACATGTCATATCTGATAGGAGCCAAAAACTCCTGTTGATCACTGTTCTCTGCTCACAAACCTTGGGTCAGTGCTAAAGTCTATTTGAAATTGTCTCCTGGCTGCAATGACTGCTTGGCAACGTCCCACTTGCAGCACCACAGAGACCTTGCTGTGCAGCCTAAATGAAACTCTGGAATTCTCCAACATAATCTGTCAGCATTATATGCAAGAGCAATAAACAAGTGACAACTATTTCAGAACTCCTACAGTATTTTGTTTTTTTTCCCCTCTGGCAGGGTTAATGTTTTCTCCCTAAAGTTTTCAGAAAGAATCAGTTTAAATCTCAAAATATCAAGAAATGTTGTGGAAGAAAACACTGATCAAAGGCTGTAATATATTGAAATACAGAATATTTTAAATCATCGAGAACAAGTCAGAATTGCACAGGGGAGGTGTGTGACCTTCACTCTGCCCAATTCCCCTTCTCTTCAGTATTAAGGAGTCAGCTTGAAGGGGGAACTCAAACCAATCCATGGCAACCCTTCAGGAGTGGGATTGGATTAACTCCTCCTCTTTTGTCTTTGACTGACAAAGAGAGTTCTTACACTCTTTTTTTATGAAGTGCTCATGAGAATTTGACATGTAGTGGGAGAGGGACAAGATAAGAATTGGCCTTAATCCAACATAATATAATTCACTGTGATTTGGGGCTAAATGTTCCCATTCTGAGGGAAGGGTGAACAAAGTAGTGGGTTCTGTGTCTGATCCAATGTTCTTATTTCAAAGTGGGGGCTGTGTCAGTTCACATTGGAGCATTCTGAAAAAATATACAACATAACTGGAGGAGTAAACATGATAATTACTTTTTAAGTAATCAATATAGGCAGAAGGGCCAGGGCAACATGATTGTGTTTGACTCAGGTAAAAATTGATCCTTTTTATTGTCCAGATGTTTAAAGCATCAATATTAGTGAATACACAAAAATAAATAAAACCAGGCACCAGCACAACATTAAGAGAGGCAATGGCCAGAGTGAAAAAGTACAATGTGATGACAAATACAACTGTAATTGCTGAAGCCCTCCTGGCTGCACCCTTGCCAAACCAAGACATGAAAAAGGAGGAAAGGTGTAGAAAGGCAGTGCTGGGAGAAGGGATTATTTCAGGGAAACAGCGCCCAGATGACTGCCTGGGAGTGAAAATGAAGTTTAAAACTTTTATCCACAGGTGAAGGAATAAAACCTGGAGAGAATTTGGCTTGTCACACTGTGGTAATTCATAGTAAGATTTTTCTCCTAGCGTGATTCAGAAAATATTTCTGAACGTCTTTCTAACTGTGCAGACTGATGACCTCTAAATATCAATTCCATCACTGCAAGATTTTAATTTCCTTAAATCCTTAATAAACGACAGGAGAGAGCCATCATGTCTTAACCATCCTACTGCAAAAGCTAAGCCTCTGAGAATCTCTGAAGTCACTGGTGCTAAACTGGTAGCTTTGTTTTGATAAATTATTGAGCTTATTAAAAAAAAAAGAAAAAACAAAAAAAACCATAAGGAGTGGAAAAAACAATTTATTGCAAAACTACACTCATGAAATGGAGAAAAGGGGAAGCAGCAATACAAAAATGGAGCATTTCAGAGCTGGGGCAGCACATGGTTTGACACCGCCATTCACCATGGATATGATAATTTAAGGTTCAGCTACATTTAAGCCAACAAACTCATTTAAAGGAGAATGTGAGGCTCATTCTCCGTGCAGGGAGGGATATTTGAATTTCTACTTGGTGAACTCAGGCTGGAGAAAGTTCTTGAATGTAGTAGTGGAAAATAGCTACATCTGAGTATATAAGAGCTGGGCTCAGAAGTGTTCTAAGTGCCATTTAATAATCCTTTGAGCACTATAACGAAATACTCTGTCTATTTTATAGACTGTGAAGTGCTAAAAATCATTAGTTTTAAAAAAGGAAAAGAAAAATTATCCAGTGTCAACCTGAGGTCCAGGTCCTCGCATTTAACAATGTTGTGAAAAATGATCAAGCAAACAAGTCAAAAGGATTTAAAAATAATTGTTACTTCATCTCCCCCAGGGTGCTGAACAGGCTAGCCCTGCTGGCTGGGGGGCTGGAGGTCACCCCAGCCCTGGCTCCAGCTTCTATAGGTCATAGCAAGCTGAAGTGGTGGGGAAGACAAAGCTCTCAGGACTTCAGAGTTGTTGGAGACTGCAATAGAAGATTTTCAGTAATTCCACATTGTGCAGCATTTTGTAGCAGTTCAGTTTAAAGCTGATGCCTCATCTGCACCTTGTGGCCCATCCCAAGATGAAAGACATCACATTCCCCAGCTCCCTTTCTGAATTCTTCCTCTCTTCACAAAAGGGGACATTTTATGGCCATGTCACAGAGATCCTGTGTCAGAGCAGAAAATCCCCCTTTTAACCAGAATGCCTATAAAATCCCTACAAGGCTTGACATGTGTGGTTTTTGTGATTAAAACCCTGTAAAGACATAAGCTACTGCAACGTGTATTGTAGAAGCCCCCAAAAAATACAGAGTTATAGAAAGTCTGACCTATTTTCAGAGTTTGAGACCTCACTTTTCCATTGTTGAAATAAGCCCTGTATGAAATTTGGCATCAGCAGAAATTGTTTGGATGGATTATTTTCATTTGTCCCAAGCCATATTACATTTGTCCAAATGTTAAAGGCTGCCAGCAGCTACAGATTCCCAGAAAGCTTATTAAACACCTCCCCGTGCTCAGCTTGGAGGCTGGCAGGCAGAATATAAATGATGAGAAAAGTTGCTGCATAAATGCTGAGGGGTAAAACCACTTGTGCCTGATAATCTTGTGGAAACCACTTGACCCATTTCTTCCAGCACCAGCCATCCCAAGCACCCACCCAGAGGAGTGAGCAGAGAGAGGCCAGTGGTGCTCTGCCCAGCTGAGCCTCATGAATGCAGTCAATAAACTTCCATCTCCTCCAGGAGCCCCAGACATTTACATAACTGTCCCTCTCTGTGCTTCCCTCTCTGTGTGGGATCTGCTCTCTTTCCCTAAAGGTTGAGGCACAGGGCAGATGTCTCCATGCTGCTGCTGTTATTAGCCTGCTTTGGCCATCTCATTTCTCTGTGGCGTTTATTGTGCTCATCTGTTCAGCAAGACTGGCTTTTCCAAGGCTCATTTGCTGGTTAATTGCATTCTCAGATCCTCTAAGATGTCTGTAGCACCTGCTCTCCACTTCACAGGCTCTTTTGATCTCTCTAGAAATATCCAGCTTTGATTATGTGAAAATCTTTCCCAACCGAGCGACGTGCCTGGAAAGCAAGTTACAAACTGCCATTGTGACTACTGTGACCTACGTTAGGATTGAAAATAAAATTCTTTGCTATAAAAGGCTGAAATGAAAAGTGATCCTATTTGCTATTCTGTTTGTGTGCTTCTCTGCTGGCTCTGGTTTCCTTGCTTTACCAAACACTTAGGGAAAACAGAGCACAGAGTGAAATATAGGTTGCAGAGCTGTGACATGCAATTCAATAGCTCTAAAAGTGTCCAGGTAGACCAAATTACCACCTGCTGGCAGGGATTTTTCACTTGCAAATCTGCTGGAAACTTGTTTACCTGAAACCTCTCCATTTGTTTCTGTCGGGATGCATTTGCAAATGTGGAATGGGTGGTTTCAGACCTAATTGTCTGTTCTGTTTGTACAGATATCCTTGGGTAGCTACAAAGGTTTGCTTTGTGTACCTTAAAGAGATTGCAACCACTATTTAGGTCCAGTTTGACACTGGTTTCAGAGGAGGAGAAATGTGGAATGCAACATCTCCTTTGTTGCTGACTGCATGATTAAGTTATTTAACTGATGCCTGTTATCATTTTTCACATTTTTCTACCAACTTTATGGAGCTATTTTGGGATTTGCTAGCTAAAATGTTTTGAATGTGTACAGTACTGCCTTTTCTTTTTTTTTTTTTACAATGCATTTTAAATGGGTTATCTCACACTTCTTTCTCTTCATGTGTAGCACTGCACATTTTTAGTTAGAATTTTTCATACGTCTCCCTCCACAGGCATTTGCAAAGTTTTAGCCAAAGCAGCACAGCTGTTTCTAAGGCTTAGAAAAATTTTTGTACATCTGAAAATATTCTGATAACCTATGTCGTTAACACAGAATTTTTTAAGTGCCTCAACAAGTCTAGTTGAACTCTAGCGTTGGGAGGAGTTGGTTATATGGAAGAATTAGACATGAAGACCTTAAATTCTAGTAGCACCACAGAGATTATTATGAAGTGCACAGAAAGTGGGATATATATCCTCAAATAGAAGAAATTAATGCTAAGGTAAATTCTAGCACTTCCTGGCTTCTAGGTCTTAATAAACTTAATATTTACATGCCCACAAATGAGTCTGTAACTGTGGCCTTTCCATATTTACTACTGATGTTCTGTAGTGGACTTTTATGAATTTGCAGTTCTTGGCCTGTGTCTCATCCTCAATATCCCAATGTACTCTCCACAGCTGTCACAGAGTGAGAAGTAGAGGTGGTGTGTTGGAAAAAACAGTGAGAGGAGTAACAAGTGAATTCAGCAAAAGTGGCTCCTGCAGGAGGTTTAAAAGGCTGAAGGTGAATGTTTCCCGTGGATAAATGAAGGTCAAAGTGCCCGTGGCACCACTAATGCAGAGGCTGCTCTGTGGGATGACAGATCCGTGCTCCTGCTGAGGTGCAGTACTGAAGGAAAAGCTCGGACATAACACTGCTCCCCCCCAAATTCAGCTGGAAACCCAAAGGTAGTGTGCTCAAAGCTTCCAGAGTGCCCCAAAAGCACTGAGAACTAAGATTTGTACCCAATGCCACTGCATTTTCTACCCTCCTCAAAGCTGACAACTAATTTTGGGCATTTACTGCTAATTCAAGGTCTGCTGAACAAGCCCTCCAAGTTCAGTTGTGAAAACCTTATGTATTTACTGAGGCTTGTGCCGCAGAGCAAATCTTGAACAAGAAATAAATAAATAACCCCTCACCAGATGCCACTGAGGCACCAAGTGCCAGAAAATGTAAACTGGTCTGAGCCTGAAATTCATTAAGACTGCAGTGCCTCTGAGCCAGCGTGCAGAGGGTGATTGCTTTCCATGGCCCTTCTGCTGCAAACAGATTTGGACAAGCCTCACTTTAGGCTCCTGTGAATACTCTCCCATTCTGATGTTGGTATTTGTGTATTTGAAATTGGGAGCATTCCTAATGCACGCTGATTCAGCCTGAGAAGGCAGGATAATCCAGTGACTGCAGGGAAGAGGATGAAAGTTATTTCGATCCTACTGGCTTTTATTTTTCTTTTCTTCCTCTCCTTTAATCATAATTATATAGGCAGAAAGACGTTATGATATGTAAAAAAAAACCCAGAAAAATCAGCATTCTGTTCTGGCTACAACACATCACCAACATTGGACAATTTTATCTTCCAGGTCAGGTTTTAATCAAACCTATTTCATAGGCAATAGGTAAACAAAATGTATTTGTTTGTAGCAGTTGGGGAGCTCTGAAATTCAGGGCTTTGTGTGAAACAATTCTGTTGTAGCTTATATTCTCTGAGGGGATGAAGTATTAATTAACTGCCAGTAATCTGTCATATTTAGTGTTTCTTAATCATGAGCAGACCCTGACTCACCCACAATACAAGAAATTATTTCATTATTGAAGTATAAATTTTCATTGGTACTGGGATATTTTGAATTAGATACAGATTTCAGAGAAAGACACAAGTAGAGGCTTAATCAAAGGATTTTTAATGCTGAAAAAATGAGGACAGATTTCATTAAATCACTCAGCTCCTGTGGGAAGGAAAGGGTCAATAACACTGAGAACCTGCTGCATCTTTCCTTGTGCAATGAAGTAAAAAAGTCTTTCAGAATGGATGTGTTAACCCTACTTGTCCTTTTCCTGCCCCTCCATCCAAAAAATAAGTGTCTTGTTTGGATTCCAGGGTAATCCAGAAAGTAGAGCAAGGAAGGACTTGGCAGGGGTTTCATTTCACTCT
The DNA here is from genome assembly GCA_025920805.1 of Petroica traversi. Taxonomy (NCBI): domain Eukaryota; kingdom Metazoa; phylum Chordata; class Aves; order Passeriformes; family Petroicidae; genus Petroica; species Petroica traversi. Next base: position 3,086,495 of record JAHLSL010000085.1, on the reverse strand, counting down.
CCCACCCACCTCTGCCTCCCTGGCCAAGTCCTCACTGCTTGTTTTTCTGTTTACACTCGTGCTCAATGGTGTCCAAAAATCATCCCTTTTAAATCAGCTGTACAGGTTGCAGATGTCTTTCAAAATCTGGTAAGTAATGAAAATCCATTATTTTCTTTGTCTTTTTCAGCTTGCTTCATTTTCTGGTTATGATGCCAGGAAGAGATTTTGTCTCAAGTTTCATTAATCTGAAGCAAAATTAATTTGCTCTCAGAACACACCCAGCAGCCTGGCTTATTTTCCTCTCGGTATGTGATATGTTTATTGAGGAAATTGGTTTGATAGCCAGATCAGGTCGGAAGGGCAGTGGTGTTTTCAGACTGTGAAGGTTTCCATTAGGGAGTTTAATTCCACTGGAGCTGCACTGAAAGAATTTGTCACTAAATATGGGACTTCTAATGGAAACTATTGCACTAACAATTTATAACCTCAACTCTGAACAAGTTTTAAAATCTCAGATACCTAAAACCTCTTTAAAAACACTGTGGTGTGTGTCATACTGGAAGGAAAGAGCATTCCACTCAAGTATTCCATCACATTGTGAAAGTGGGGATTTAGTGAGGAGTCTGGAATGAAGACCAAACTACTCCTGAAATGAAGCAGCAGGTCATCAAACATATTAAGTCTCCAGACTAGACACTTCTAATAAAATCTAAAGCAAGCCTGGACACTTTTACTGCTGGTTTTGCACTGGGATATTTTCTCTGGGAAGCTACTCAGTGCTTTGTCCTGCCCTCCAATGCTGCTGGATTTCTGCTCTGTGCTGGGATTCCAGAACAAAATGTTCTCACCCTGAGCTCAGGAGCCTCTCCATATCTGTGTTTTGATCCTTACTAAGATGTTAATATTTATAAGATTTGAGGTTATGTCACACTGATGATGAGGTCTCTCACAACACAGAGGGTGGCTGGCAAGAGTTCCCTGGCTGGAATAAGTCCAGTCTGAATGAATGGGGATAGTGGCCCAGTGGTATTTTCCTGACTTGGTCAATCTCTCCAGAGGTTAAAGACGCAAGATAAGACAGTGTAGCATCACTTTGTGCCGCTTTCATTGTGCTCCTGTCCTTCATCTCATTATAAAACTGCATTTTCTGTTAAAAAGACACCCTCTGTGAAAAAAAAGGTGATTCAGCACCTGTATAAATTCAGAAGAAGAACAATAACGCTGGCTTTTTGCAGCTTTGTTTTGTAATAAAGCATATCTTGATAGATCTGTTTGAACAGCATTCCATTTCTTTAAAGAAATGTTGAGATTATCTTGTATTGATTTCTGTGATTGCAGAATGTGTATGCACTGCTGTAGCTATTCACTTGTTACTGAACAGATTTGAGGTTCTGGCTTTTGGAAGGTTGAAAGTTATCCTGCAAAGCAGATGAAGCCATTCCTGTAAAACAGATAAATAAATGCTGGAATCAAAGCAATGGACAAACAAATAAGCTGAGGAGAAAGGTGTTTATTATATGGTGCAGAGGCACAAAGAGACCCTGCTGGCACAGGTCCCACAGGAGATGCCATCTGCACAGAGGCAGATCCTAACCCAGGGCCTGGAGAGTTCAAAGGCAGACAAAATCAGCACTCTTACATAGCATGCAGAGGAAGGATTACGCAATTTGGGGGATGCAACAGATGCCCAGAGAGATGAAGTGATTTCACCACGATTTACACAAAGGGATTTTAAGGAGGAAGTTTTAAACTGCATCTCCCACAACTTTAGTTTTGAACAATCCCGGCCTGAATCTGAGAGTTCCAATGCACTTGGAAGCCCAGGAAGGAGTTCAAAGTACTCCCTCTAATCCAGAAATGACATCTGAGTTCCTCAAATTCTCAAGGACTCTGTTTGTTTGAAAGAAAAGCGAGTTTTGAGATAGATCCCTATTTCAGTTATCTTTCATTTGAACATTTCATTAGGCTGCTTTCCTGTGATCCCTCCGGACTCTTACTGCTAATTCAAGTGAGAAGGAAGATGATTGACAAATACTTGAAAAAATACAGCAGCTGTTCTTTACCCAACACCCAGTACTGAAAATACAGCACAGCCACAGTGCAGCGCTTCCATGAGGAGGTGATCTATTAAAAATCTGTCAACATCTTTATATCCAAGCAAAACTGAAGCCCATGTAAATGAAACAACCTTCCCAAGATCACCCTACATGGCACAGAGGAGAAAACAGAGCATTGGTTCCAATCTATTCTCTCTTCCTGTCCCATCAGATACCCCAGGTAATTGCCTCTGCTTTTGTCTTCTCTCAATTAACTATTTCTTCACAACAATTCATCAATCCTGGTCTTCACAGTGTGTTTTTATAGAGGAAAAAAGGTGCAAACTCGTGCAATAGCCCAGCACAATCTTTCTGAAGGCACTGATGCTGATGGGCACAGACAGTTATGAAATGAACCTGTTACCTTGGAATTCATGTGCCCACTAGGGGACACTGGGACATTACACTTCTGTTCAAATGAGAGATATTTCAAAAGCAATGAAGAAGGAAAATCCTCTTGTTCTCGCTCTAAAAGACAATAAAAATTATGCATATCTAATTTCTAATCTGGGCAAGGTGATGTGCAATATGTTTTAAAAATTCTGATGAGTGGCGAGCTCCTGGGCAGGAATGCCAGATCTAAGTGGTTCAAACTGGTCTGTAATATTACAGGGTTTGAATTGCAAAGGTAATGGATCATATTTTTGGCATTTCCCACTCATTAAAAATGGTGTCAGAATGATGGATTAATCTGTGGGCATTTTCTGTTCTTGCTATAATCTTTGTCAAAGGAATGAGGTATTGTAATTATAATTCCTTTTGTGTCATATGAATTATGAGGGCAGGCTTCAGACCTTTGGCTTCCTTAAAAGCAGATTTTTTCCATGGTGATTAGATAACCTGGTATTTTACCCCTCTTTCAAGCAAGCAACAGCAAACAAAAACATTTGAGTAAAGGCAGCAGCTGAGTTTAGCATGATAAACTAATATGGAGGAGAGCAGGTTAATGGTGTGTAGTCTATGTAAAAAAGCCTTATATACTTTCCATTAGTATTTTACATTTCACAGATAGATGGCTGCTGTCTTTTCCCCTTGTTGGCTTTCCTAGGAATGAGCCTGTAATTTATGTAGCCAGGCTGTGAATTGAGCCGTGCCTTAAAGCAGGGAAGGAGGAGTCCTCCTGTGCCTCAGGGAGTTTCTGTGGCAGGATTTCACTCCAACCTTGGCAGGTTCCAAACATGGGACAGGAGATAGAATTGTTTTCCCCACATGTGGCACAGCTGATGATAGGGCCTGCATTATTATATTAGCCTGGGTTCAAGTTTTCTTTCTGCAAAATATTGTGACAAATTCAGAGATAAAAAAAACCAACCACAATTCTGGGCAACACTGACAGAAAGGTTGGAGAAAATCAGGTATGAATTTATAAGAATCTTCATTTCAGTGCTTTGTACCTTTCCCTCTTCCAAAACATATTTCCAACTTTTTTATTTCAGCATGGCTTTGTTTCCCTTTGTTTCTTCTCTGTCATTCCAGGCATTGCTCTTTCAGTGGGATGTCAGACAATTTTTACCAATTCCATGTCTGTTATGCTCAGTTGATCCATCAATGCTATTATTTATAACCAGTTCTTGACCAGAAGCCTGAGACAGTCATCTAAAGTTCTGAGCACACCTTCTCTGTAAAATGAAAAATTTGATGCTGTTTTGAATTTTAAAAATTATGCATGGAGGTCTTACACATACCACTTGCACCAGAAGGGAGAGATTCCTCCTCATTTGTTCATATCTTCCAGAAAGCCACAAGAAATGGCCAAAATGCAGACAAAAAGTTCAGGTGGTTCTCTTATCTTTCTGCTCCTCGTGTGTTTCTTAGTCTTTTGAAGGCAATAATTAAGACCTATGGAGTAATTAAGACTTCAGGATCCATATGTCTGTCACTCTGAGGGTGGCTGTGGTGAAAGAGGGGAGCAGGTGAGATTGGTGCTGAAATTGGCTGGGATAATTCCTGGAAGCCTAAAACAGCCCAGGCTGTTTGGGATGGATCTTGAAAGATCTTTGTTCAAGATCTTCAAGTTTTCATGGGGAAAGGAGTTTGTCTGTCCCACCTTCCCATCAAACCTTAAAACTTCCAGGGTTGGGGACTCTGCCACCTCCCTGAGGAGATTGTTCCAAGGAATGGTTGCTCCAGTCTAAAATATTTCCTTTCTATGTAAAGATGGAAGTTAAGACATCTTTTCTGTAAATTAAGGAACACACATTTCCTGTTTTTACACTATTTTTGAAGCTGCATAAAATCACAGGGAAATGCAGAAACCATCCTGAGACACAGCATTTGCTCAGTGTTTTTTTTGCTTTATATTCATAAGCAGAGTATTATGTATACACTCATCTTCTGAACAATGGCTTTTGTGAGTTTTCTGAAAGTTTAAAAAAAAGAGTTTACATATGATTATATATATATAGGGATTATTCTCTTTCTAATGACACCACTTGAAAAAATGTTATTTTTAAAAAATGCTCTGCTCAGCATCCAATCGGTCAAATTATTCAGCAGCATTGTTTAAAAATGGAAGCGGTGAATTAAATATTTGTCCAATTGGAAGTCAGTGACACAGCTGAACAAAGTCAGAATCCTGTCACTTGTGTTTTTGAAAGGAAAGTTCTGATATAGGTATGAACTTACATGTAGCAAGAAAAGAAGTATTCAAGGGAAAGATCCCTTTATCTTGACATCAAATCTAAAGGGAGGTTATATTGGGGAAAATTGGCATGCCTGAGTAGACCCCAAGCACTCACATCACATATTCATGAAAGTCTGAAAACCTCTGATTAAATGCTGCTCTGTTGTTGTCTTAGTCACAGGAGTTGAAGCTTCATCTTTGTTTTTCACTCCTTGTGTCAATTCTGGGTACTCACCATGTCTTTTAACAACCTGACTGGTGTTTTAAATTTGGGATACACCTGGCTGACCTCAGCCCCTGGTCCTGCAGGAAATGCACCTTGTCCTTCTAAAGGGGCTGCAGGAAAGATGGAGAGAGACAATTGCCAAGGGCTGCAGGAATTGCCAGGAGCCAGGGAATGGCTGCCAGTGCCAGAGGGCAGGGTTAGATGGGCTATTGGGCAGGAATTGTTCCCTGGCAGGGTGGGAAGGCCCTGGCACAGGGTGCCCAGATTTGCTGTGGCTGCCCCTGGATCCCTGGCAGTGCCCAAGGCCAGGTTGGACTTTGGGGCTTGGAGCAGCCTGGGACAGTGGGAGGTGTCCCTGCCATGGCAGGGCTGGCACTGGATGGGCTTTAAGGTCCCTTCCACCTCAACCCATTCTGTGGTTCTATGACTAAATTCACATGAAACAACCTCATGCCTCTTTACACATTTTGACTGCACAAAATATTTCTAAAGGTCTTTTTGCAGTGTTTCAGTTTTCAGTGAAGTATCTTAAAATTTTTTCCTGCTTTCCTGTGGCCTCATCTGGGACTTCCTTCTTTGAAAGAAGCCCAAGGGATGACAAAGCTCAGGGAATCTGCAGTTGGCTATGAGAAAAATCTCTGTGTCATGGGAGTGGTTAAGCACCAGGACAGATTGCCCAGGAAGCTGCTGTGTCCCCATCCATGGGGATTTCAGGGGCTTGTGGGACAAAGCCCTGAAAAGCCTGACCTAACTTTGAGATTAACCTTGTTTAGTGCAAGAGGTTGGACTGCAGGCACCAAGAGGTCACTTGCAACCTATTTTTTCTGTGACTAACTGAATTTTTTTCTGTGATTGAGGGATATTTTTTTTCTGAGTTCAATGTGGCTACACACTTTTCAGATGGTATTAGTTCTTTCACAGTCTCCTAATTGGGAGCTTTAATTAATAAGCAAAGAGATGTTAATATAGGCATAGTTTGGTGCAAAAAAGGAAGGTGGGACAGAGGTGTATTTTGAAATATGAGCAATAAGGAAATACAAGCAACTCAGAAAAGACCCTGTGTATCCTTGGTGAAAAGTGAACAAAACAGGAGAGACTTTGGTGTTGAGAATACCCACATGTGTGGCCTTTGAGCCTTTGCTACATCAATCTCTGAGTTGTAAAAGCTTGAGGAATAATAACAAGGTTGTTTTTATAAACACATATCCGTTGTTTTAAGTAAATATGGATATTTTTAGCATCCAATAATTTTATCAGTGGCAAAAATGAATCTGACAGCTGAAATACTCCATGCATCTCTTGTAAATTATAATAAACACATTTGAAAAGTAGAAAAAGTAGGTTATTTCCAAGTTCAACTATAAACATCACCCAGAGAAAAAAAATGAGAGAGAGTTTGCTATCACTTTATTTTTCCTGCTGTGAAAGAAATAGGAGTTAAAAGATGTTTTTAGGCAATAGTGTAGGTAAGTACTTTAAAATATCTCACTGGTCAGGAATAAACTTTGGGTTTCTTTCAAATGTTTCAGCTGAATGGAGGAAAGTATTTTAAAAAGAAGTCCCAGGGCTGAACATGTAAATGCAGTTTATTCAAATACCCACATACACTGGGTCAAGGCTCTGGCACATCTTAATTAAGTAATTTTAGTGACTTTGAGACAGAAACAGATTTAGCTTCAAGCACAGGATTTCCTTACTCCAGCTGGGTGATTCAGGCCATTCTACCAGTAACAAACCTTGCTTATTGTACATCCTAAAAACAAGCAAAAGTTGGACTTCTGTGACCAGGTTTAGACCAAAAGAATGAACTGAAATAGAGCCCCACTTATTTAATCGATATCAGTAAGTTTTACTTATGTAAAGGTGACAAAATTCGGCTGTCCCAAATTATAACGGCATGTTTTTCCAGTGTGGCATTTTCATTAAAAATTAAATGGGATATAAAAATGTCTCCAATGTATTTGATGCTATTCTGGAGTACAAAGGACAGCATATTACAACACAAAGACTTCTAAGTATTTCACTTTTTATGGGGAAAAATAAATAGCCTAAAGCACCGTAAAAGATGAGCTAAACTCATGTGAAAGCTTTGGTGTACATAGAAGAGATAGAAAATATTAGGAGAGCTTGATTTAATGCCCTCTATTAATTACTATTAATTATTTAAAATGTTATAAAACTCCCCCACGAGCCCCCACTGAGATGCCATCTTGCCAAACAAGCAATTAAAATACAATACAATTAACCATAAAATAGAAAGCAAAAGGAAATAAAATATTAAAAAGCTGAACAAAGTGGTGGTGTTAACAAATCTTTAGCTCTTAGTAAAATTCTAATTGCCTGAAACTGAACCAATCACATTTGCTGATTTTTGTTTCAATCCTTCAAATTCTCTAGAATTCTTACATCAAAAATTTAAATATCTCCTTTTTTTCTCTTTTCAGATACTGTTATGATCTTTGCTCTTGGAACTGACTAATTTTTGTCAGGAAGAGAAAGCAATCATCAAAAAACCAGCAATCTGTAAAGAATATGGGCTTTTCTTGATCCTGGAAAACATCCTGGGAAGCAGAGAGAGGTGACTGTTAATTACAAAGGGTTTTTTTTACAGAGTAATGCCATGGTAAAGATCAATGTGAACCCATTGCTGTGGAGCTGATTTGGGCATCAGCAAAGGAAACATAACCCAGACCAGGGTCTGCCAGGGCTAAGTCAGGCGTGCCAATATAAACAAGGAAATTGTGAAAAAAGCCCTTTATAATGTAATTTTCTATAGAATTTTCCTTCCCTCTGCCTCTGTAGCAAGAGCCACCATCTGCAGGCTAAAATGCAGAGAATTGTTGACTCCTCTGTATATTTTTACTGGAATTTCATCAGCAGAACTCTGCAAGCCTGAATTTTCCTTCCCATTCACACCTAAACCTCAAGTGGCTGCCTTTGCTTGTGGTGATCAATGCTGAGGCCTGGAATTTGGGCACTTCCAGAGCCCCCTCAATCTATGACATTATGCATTTGCCAATTATATCAGTCTAAACTGAGCCTGTGCTTCTCTGACCCTGTCCCCTCACAGCACCAGCATGATAAGCTTTATAAAACACATCTTACAGATGAGGACTGCAAAAGGGAAATGATCCAATGAAATACATTCCCTTTTAATAACCCACCTTCCCCTGTAATTAAAGGCAATTCCAAAATGCAGCAGTTTAATCCAAGATAAATGCTGCCTCTCCACTCAGTTGTTAAGCATAAAAAACCCCGTGCCCATCTGTCACTTTTGGTTATTAGACATGTCAGCGTGCTTTGTGCTGCTTCTCTTTGAAGCACTGTAGGTGATAGATGTCAATTTATATTGTGTCACCCATTGCAGGCTCAATACATACATTTTCATGTCAGCAGGAGGCTATTTGCTTAATGGGCACCCCCACAACTCTGGAAACACAACTCTGGTATCAAATGATCGGTGCCTGACTGAAGCAAGAGCTCAGACTCCAGAAATCTGCTTACATGTGGCTTTCCAGTCAATTTGTTTGGTTTTTCTGGTTGGTTGCTTGGAATGTTTAGGGACCCCACTGGGGAGTTTGGTTACCTTTGGGTGTGATTTGGAAGAGTGGGAACTTGTGCTTTTTTATACCCACAGAAATGTCAAATCCTCTCTCAGAAACATTCCAACGTTTACAGAATAATTGGGAGAGCAGAGAAAAGCTCTGACACATGGAACTCATCTAGGGGATTATTTCTGCTAAGTTTCAGTCCTGGTCTTGGCTCTCCCTTCTCCCTCGCTGCCTGTGCTGGGGTTGGCCATTACATCCTTCCAGATACACTGATATATTGATATATTGCTATATTGAGATATTGAGAGATTTAGAGGCCTCAGGGCTTGTGCTCTTCCCATTGTTCAGGTTTTGTTCAGAGCAGGTTTTGCTCAGTGGTTGCCCCTGGATATTCTGTGGTACCCAAACACTGTCTCTCCTCCTGCCAAAGTCAAGTTCCTGAGAAATAACCAGAGAAAATATTGGAGAATGTTTTCCTCAAGAAAGGACCAAGAATTTAGGACCTGAGCAGCTCAAAGTTCAGAACCCAGACAGGTCCAACTCTTCTGTTCATGACTGTGGTGATTGTTTGGGAACCTAGTGTTTGGAAGAGCTGGGGCAGACACTTATTGCCAAGTGTTATCAAGGCCTGTCGTGGCTTTTCTTGAACATCACACTTTGAAACATCTCAAAAATATTGTCTTCATTGCTGCAAAGTCTTTGATTTTACATACATTTTTATCCTTGTAATGGTGGTGTTTCTGTGAAATTAAATAATTCAGAAGAGTCTACAGAAATCAGTGGTCATAATAGATACAGGATTTTCGTACAATAAAAGGTTGGTATTTAAATAGGAAAAAGGCACTATTTGTTCAGTTTTATTCTAAAACCTCTAAGCTTCTGTTTATTTCTGTTGCTCTCTTGTTCCTCTGCATCCTTATTTACATGAAACTTGTGGACAAAATAGCAATGAACTAAAAATCCAATATTTTCAGCTACTTCATATCAGATTTTACTGAGCGCATAAGTTATTTTTGTCAAAATAAATTAGATTGCACTTTATATTTACATGAGATTTTTTTTTTTCTGTTGAAAGAGAGATTTAATGGAGTTGTTATTTCTCAAGCACACATATGTTGTATCCCAAACAAATCTATGCTTTTAAGAAAAACTATTTTATTCTTTTAAGGGGAAACACAATTTCAATAGCAAGTAATTGACTATTTCCACACCTAATCCTTCTCTAATGGAAAATGCAAGGATGTGTTTCCTTCAAACAATTCTCACCTTTGTTTGAGGATGTTCTTTTTTTATTGTTATTACTATGAGCTGAATATCATCATTTTAAAACATTAAGGTACATTAAGGTGCTGGAAAATTAATTTGGTGCCTATTAAGTCAGGAATAATTATGTTAAACTATAATGGCAATGAACTTTGATCATTCAGGAAAGTTAGAAAATTAGTATGAAATGTCAGAAATAATGATAGTAAAATTCCAGTAGAATTCTAAGAGAAAAGTAAGAATTGCTTGTTTCTTCATAAAAATCATGGTTACCTGTTAACAGAATCATGAAGAATTCCTGAACACATAATGAAATATAAAATCTGACTCTAGAAAGCCACTGGACACTCTGAGTCACTGAGAATTAAAGAAATTAATTTAAGGAATTGGATGCATCTTCTTCTACACATTCTTCACTAAAGTAAATATTTTGTACCAGCTGCTTTTTTAGATTTTTTTTTACCAGTTCTGTTTGATCATTAGAATTTAGAAATCTGAATGGACGTAAAATTATCCTCGTAGGCTGAAGCATTTCCTTTCTTTTTCATCTGGAAATTTTTCCTGAGCAGTAGAAAATTCTGATACAGTTATCCAGCACTTAATTCTGCTCTGGATGTTTAAAAAATGGGAAGTGTGCCTGTGCAGGTCAGCTCCACAGTGCATGCCTGGGAATGGCAGCCCTCTAACAAAGCCTTGCACTGCGTTGAAACAGATATAGATATAAATAAATATAAATATAAATATAAATATAAAATTAAATTATAGATATAGATGATAGATGTAGATATAGATATAGATAGATATATGATATAAATATAGATATAGATGATATAGATAGAGATATAGTTGTATAAATATGTACAGACCTATCTGGGTGGACTGCCAGTGTGTCAGAGCCTTGGTGTGTCACTGACTAAAGGGCCCAGAGAAGGTGGGCACTAGACAGAGGCAGAACTTTCTACTACAGCCAGACAATTCCTGGATTTCTTTCCCCCAGGAGATGGTAGAGGCAGAGAGTCAACAGATTTAATAGAAGACAAATCTGTGGACAGTATCTTCCCAAACCCAAAAGGAGGGCAGAGATGTACCTTTTCCTTCCTCCAGTGCCTGTGGGGGGACAGAAACCCTTGCAGAAGGTAGCTGAGTTTTCTGATTTCCAGAAACAACTTTCACTGCTGCTGGAGGCAGAGCACCTCTCCCAAGTGGGGCAGTGAGATAAGAAAATGCTCTTCTGCACCCTAAGAACAAAACAGGGGTTGTGAGATTTTACCCTCCTGCTTTGGCTTCAGGCAGCTCAGGCCAGAAGGAGTCACAAGGAAATAACACAGGCATTAAGGGGTGATGTTTTTAATCCTGTGATTGAAGAGATCTAAAAGCTGAGAGGTCTGAATGTTGTGGTGAAGTATCTGTGGAGATTTAGAGGCTGCAAACACCTCAGTGCCTTGGAGAATAATCAACAGCTGCTCCCCTGTGGAGGTCCTTTTCAAGTAGAGGAAAATTGTCTGACAATGGGTACCTTTGTCATTGGCCTTATTTTCAGTTTTAAAGGCCCTGGGCAATGCCTGGGGACTGTATGGATTTCATATGGCCCCAAGGTCATGTCACTGCAGGGAGGACATGTGAGAATTTGGGTCTCAGAGAGCATATGAGCACTCGGATCCTGTAGCTGGGCTATCTCTGATGTCCCAGGTGGAGCAATATGCTCTTTCCATTTTGGAAATTGCACAATATGTGTCTGCAAGTGCTGATTAACACAGCACAGCAGTGTTGGGGTGGGACAGGGGAATATGTGCACCACAGCCATGTGCTATCCAAACAGGGCAGAAACTCCATGCAGACACTCCTCTCCCTCAGCAGAGGGCTGCAAGATTTCCAGCTGTAGCTACAGCAATATTTCCAACAGGTGTTTGCCTGATTTCTTCTTAGATGTTTCTCTGAATCTGGGCTTCATGACCTGCCAGTCCATTCTCCTGTGTCACTGCTCCTTCTGCTCAAAACCTTCATTTCCTGCTCACTTGGTGTTTGACTCAAGGTTCCCTTATTCTGCTGGAGATTTTTTCTTAACCCCCAGGAAGTGGTGGGAAAAGCAGGTGTGTTCCCCTCCTGCTGCTGACCTGCTCTAATGTGTGGGTAAGGAGCACTGGAATTTTAAAAAGGTGTGACTTAGGACAAGGTTTTTCACCCTCTAGAGGGGTTTTGTGAAGAAATCAATCAAGAGGAGATGCTCACAAAATTATGTCTAAGCTTATATAGAATTTTTCCAGGTTTTCTCAGCATTCCCCTCCCCACATTCCCCTCAGGAAGCTGCAGAGAGCAGTGGGGTCACCCCCTCCTCAGCCTCTTTTTCTCCAGATCAGACAAGCTCAGAGTCCTTGCCCACTCCTCACAGGACCTCATGTTCTTGCAAGATTTGTAAATGCTTAAAGAACTTCTGGAAAACTAAAAAGTCCAGAATATTTCTAAATTTTAAGTGTGAAATGTTTCTGATGCTGTTTCCGATGATGATGTGGAAATCAGAGAAAATTAATTGTATACTTTAGTTAGTTTTCCAAAAGAACAGGGAGGAAAGGATCCCACTGTACTAAGACTAAATTAGAAACATGGACCTGTAGGTTTTTTACTGGTCCCTTTAAGGGCTCACTAATATTTGTTAATGAATATGGAAATTTCTCTGATTGATCACTAATTACAAATGAACTACACTGTGAGATTAGTGATGATATTTCTTGGACAAAGGAAATTGAATTCTCAAGGTTAGTTTTCTTAGAGTAAGCCAAATATTCCCTGGCACTCTGCAGCACCATTTGCATTTCAATTAAGTTGTGGCTCTGTGCCATTCGTTACCATACCTTGTCTTCAGTGAACCCATCCAGTCCCTGAAAAAAGAAAGAGCTCTCATTTTTTAGTTCAAAAGTTGGTTTCCTATGTGCAATTCGTTTTTTGTTTGTTTGTTTGTTGTTTTAAGAGCAAAATCAACTGCTATAATTCTATTTCTAGTTTAGAGGAAAAAATCCAACACATTTGAAAGATTAGTTCCACATATTATGTGTCACACATTTATTTTTAATAACTTAAGAAAGTCAGTGATGATGCTGGCAAATTCATTGAAAGCTCCACTCACCTAAAATGAGAAAATAATCTGAATTTCCAGAAGCAGCAATCTTTCCAACTTTGTGCTTCAGTGGTGTCTTCAACCTGAATGTTTTAATTCATACATCTTTATTGGCAGGAGTAACTGCTTTTTAGTGAATAGCAATGCCTCTGGATTTTTCAAACCATATATAAATAAACAAACGTGTCACATAACTACCTATTCCAGTAGTACCTGGAAAATTTCTCTTGTTTCATTTATTTATTACATTCAGTTCTCTAAAAGTTTTAGTATAAAAATCAGCAGAGAATAACACTGTTACTTCTGATGAGGGATAGGAATGGTGAATAATGGTTACTTATATTTCAATTTTTATAACCTGATATCCTGAATTAGCCATGTAAAGTCTTCCATCGATTTCTGGGTGTCTAAGAGTTCTTTTTGTTGATAGCTTGCATCAAAGACATCTAAATAAAAATTGCTCCCCATTTGTATGCAGTGTCTGTCCCTGCTGTCCTTCCTGCTGCAGAACTGAGATGTCTAAAGCCTGAATGCTTCCCTGTCCCCCAGTCCTGCCCTGAGCAACGTGGCACTGCTAAACCAGGAGCACAGAACTGGGGAGACCTTTGGCAAAAGCAGCAGCAGCTGACAGAATTATCTCCCTCCAAACGCCTGTCTTTTTGTGAAGCTGAAGGAATATGAAATTTCATATTCTGTGCCTTTGGAATGACACTGTAGACTGGGAGTGGGGGTTGGCATCTGTCACCTAAAACAATGGGTAGGAAGGAAATGCATTCAAATTGCCATTGTACAGATTAGGCAGTGTCAGAGACAATGCCATCATTCCATTGTTCCCATTAAGAGCGCATGAAAGACAAATCCAGTGACACATTGTGGAGAGAGTTCTCAAAAGTGACTGGGAAGGGCAGGAGAGAATTAAGTGTCAGCATGTTTTAGTGCTGATATCAAATGCTCTCCATCTCAGGTTCTGCCTGAAGAGTGTTTAGCGAGTCCTGAACATTTACTTTCCTTGCATTTGCCTTTCCTGATTGCCCCTGTATTGAATAAAGCTGCATTTTCATTAAAGCAGCACTGCCTTAGTCACAGCCAGAGCAACTCTGGTTATGCCTTGGTTAGATCTCAAACGAAGCATGGCTGTGTGAATCATCCTTTTAATGAGAAACATTCCAAATGAACCTCTTGGTACAGCAGTGTGGGTTAGTGGTGACTCAATAGCAAGAACTTAGGGGTACAAGGAAGAGCAGAACTTTTCTCACCTTAATTGCTCTGTGCTGCTGAAGAGGTTGACTTTCACATGAGAAGAAAAATCATTCCATTTAGAATATTTTAAAAACAAACAAGCTGAGGCTTTTTGTGTGTGCAAATGCAGCATATTTATCACAGTTTGCAGTAGCTTGTTTGCTGTTTGAGGTTTCTCCCCAGGAGCACTTTGATGACATTAGGAAGGGAACATAAAACAAATCAGCAAACAGCAAACTGACAGTAGGCAGGATGAGTATTCCCAGACCTTGCATCATCTGAAACAACCACAATAAATAATTAAGAGCAGCCATTTCATCACACAAATGTGTGACCAACAAGTGGTGTCTCACACTGCATTTTAAATGTCAGAAAGTCAGGGACTGCTGAACAAGGGCACTGAGCAAATGTAACAACAAAGAACCTGGAAATGTCCCTTTTCTGTACCAAGAGGCAGCACCATTTACTGTCACTGAAGCACAGCTTAACTCGGGGGAGAGGAGCTGACTGTCATCATGCACATGGAAATTACAGAATCATGGAACGATTTGGGTTGGATGGAGCCTTAAAGTCCATCCAGTGCCACCCCTGCCATGGCAGGGACACCTCCCACTGTCCCAGGCTGCTCCAAGCCCCAATGTCCAACCTGGCCTTGAGCACTGCCAGGGGTCCAGGGGCAGCCACAGCAAATCTGGGCACCCTGTGCCAGGGCCTGCCCACCCTGCCAGGGAACAATTCCTGCCCAATAGCCCATCTAACCCTGCCCTCTGGCACTGGTAGCCATTCCCTGGCTCCTGGCAGTTCCTGCAGTCCCTGAGGAATTGTCCCTCTCCAGTGAGAATCCATGGGGCAGAGAGGCTCCAGTGGAACTGTCAAAAGCCATGACTTCTTTCCCGGCTGTTTTTAATGAAGCAACAACTTCAAACTTATATGAAAAGAAACCAAGAGTTTCTCTGAGCAGTTGTTTGCCTTTTGCCTCTGCCTCCACATCCCATCACATTCCTTCAAGACTTCCCATGGTCTCACCTGTGTCCCAGGTCTATGGAGTGGGATTGTGAAGCCTTGCAGAAGAAGGGACTCCAGTGTGCATGGATTCCCTATTTCCAGCTGCTCTGGTGACTAACAGGGACTTTCATGCTGGTGTTGACGCTTCAGACCCATCTGTTTTGTGTTGTTGTTTTTCTTCCTTTTGGCATTCTGAATAGTGAATGCTAATGGGCATTTGAAGCCTCACTGATACTCTTTCAGAATCAATAAAGCTTAGAAATTATTTTATCCAGTCTCTGGAGAAGTATTACAGGTATGAATAGCGGGAGCATTGTGGTGATTCAGTACATTTGAGGAATGTATCCTGTACTTCACTGAAGGCTTCAAGATAAGCACAGCCCTCAAGTGGGGCTGGACATGGATCCAAGCACCCACCTGGAGAAGGGAGAAGCTGAACCTCACCCAATAACTGCAGACAGGAGTTGTCAGCCCTCTGAAAATGAATTTTAGACAGGACAGCTGCTTCTGGTATTTTAACCTGTTCAAGGAGATAATTTCAATTATGAAGTGACTGTTCTATCAGTTTAAAGTTCTACTAATGTCTTTAACTCTTTCTCGGTTAAAACTGTTGTCACAAGGGGATTTGGAACTCAACTTTCTACTTTGATCTGCTCGACTCAGACGCTGCAGTGGCAACTCTGAAGATTCATCAGGGCCTGGTTGCAGGGATAGATGAGCAAATTCTTGGCTACCATAAACCAGCACAGCTTTATTGAGGTCAATAGAACTACGTGGAACCTCCCATGAGCTGGAGTCACAATTTTGCAGTGAGAATTTATCTTTTGGAGCTTCTTTATGCATTTCTAGTTATATTAAAAAACAAAAGTCCACAGATACCCCTGAGATATTATCTTTGAGCCTTGTGAAATGAGCGTGAATGTTAACAAGAAATAGATAAATAAATAAAAAAAAGAGAAAACATTATTTTAATACCTTTATAAGGTAAAAGCAAGAAAATGGCCTCATGCCTCTCACAAATTTGCAGTAGACAGACAACAAGAAATCCCAAGGGATTCACACTAAACCTTGGAACGCTGCTGTGGATCTGCTCCTGCTGCAGCTGAGTGCTACTCTTTCAGGGTGTTTGTCTGCTCCTGTTTTAGCTAGGCCAGAAAAGTCCTGGAATCAGTCTTGGACACTTTAGTGTCACCTGAGGACAGATGGTTCTGTTCTATTAACAGGATTTTTAAGGAGCAGCTTTGTGACCGGTCTAGAGTTTTACTGATGTGGATGTTTAGCCTTCAAGGATTCCCTGGCAGTCAAACAACAGCTGGAACAGGTTTGTGACTAAGCTTGGGGACTCAGGTTTCCTGGCAAAATGACAAATTTGGGATCCATTTGTGTGTATCTTTAATGAGTTACTTTGTCAGTTGTGGTGTGGCAGTGCAAGAATAATTTATTAGATGAAACAAATGGCACAGAGATACAGCTGTGTTATCCCACATGGGATATTTCCATATTTACTGCTGGGTGCTGTACTGAACTCAGGAATTATAACTCAGGGATCTTATTACATGAGAGTCTCATTATCTAGTTATCAGTAATAATAATAATAATAAAAATAATAATAATAATAATGGCACTCTAGAAATTCTTTTGCAAGCTGATGTGTATTTGGCCCTCCTAATTGAAATCATTATTGTTGAAATCACTTTTATAAGATTTAATTTATTTTATTTTAAAATGTGGCTGTAAGTTATGCACAGATTATGGTCAGGGACACAAGTAAAAAAAATATATAATAGATATGAATGAAATATATCTAAATAAAATATAGATAGATATAGATATAATATATATAAAATATATTTTAGAGAGAAATGGTCATCTTTCCC
This sequence comes from Petroica traversi, assembly GCA_025920805.1. Lineage (NCBI taxonomy): Eukaryota > Metazoa > Chordata > Aves > Passeriformes > Petroicidae > Petroica > Petroica traversi. Next base: position 3,069,521 of record JAHLSL010000085.1, on the reverse strand, counting down.
AAACATCTTCAAGTTATCAATTAATTATTTCTTTATTTTCATAAGTATCTATCTCTCCAGATGGTCAGAATCTATGTGGATTTAAAGGTCTGCTTTTTAATACTGAATTACCGCCTTTTTTTTTCCCAACATAACATAAAGAATTTTGAGAACAAGTTATCTAAGTGGTGATTGCTTTTACATAGCTCTTTAGTTATTTTATGAAGAAATCTGCTTTATGTGAAATTTGATCTTTATGATACTTAATGAGCAGTTGCTTATACAGCTGAATGAGAGAACAATGAGCAGTGTTCAATAACAATTTCTGCCTGGTGCTTAAAAGGTAGAGAATGAAATTGTTCTTGACTATTATCTTATCTTGTGAGTCTTAGGCCGTCTATTCCTGAGCTGGTAATTAAACATTAAATGCCACATTTGAGAGGTCATGAACATTTACAGTGATTGCAGTACTGTATTCATAGACTGCTGGAGAGAGGTACTTGGAGTTTTAAAGGAGGCACAGGAAAACTTAATGGAAGAATCAACTAATTCTGTCTCTTTAGGGTTATTAAAGCCTGTGGTCTTTATAGAGTCTCTGTTTTCTCAACTCTGAGATGGTGTGCCCAGAGTCAAATTGTAAAGGGATACTCCCATCCTATAAAAAAAAGATTGAAAGTGATAAAGAAAAACAAAAAAATAAATCCAAACCCTTCATAAAAACAGAATTTTACAAATGGATGTCCTTGATAGGTCAAGATTGAAGTACACTTATTTTCAGAAAGTAAGATGTACACTGATCTCCTAATATAAAAATAAATAAAAATAAAAGAGAATTAAATATTTGGATACCCTTTATTAATGTTTTGTGGGTTTTTACTAATTATTACATAAACAATTAGAGAGATGACAGCTGAATTATTAATTGTAATAATTTTCTCCTTTAAGTTGTTTTCCGTAAATGTGCTTTCTGTAAATATTTCTACAGAGTGTCTGGTAATTACAGCCCTTCCATTGGCAATGGTGATGGAAGGAATTAAAATATATGCAAAACTTGATTCATTTCTATGATTCTACATTTTGGACAATATTCCTCCAGGCCTGACATGCTCAGGCAGTTCTTCCTGGACTCAGTGAAGTATTCCTTAGCATAACAGAACACAACATCCTGCCTGCCAGGACCTCCTCATCTCTCCTAGGTCCTGGAGGGCTCAGGCTTCTCTCCAGAGTGCAGTTCCCTTCCCAGCTGGCACAGAGCCAAAGATGATGCATCCATGGCCTTCCTCCCCATGTGCCCTCGGCCCCGAGACAGCTGAAGGATCTGCCCTGTTCTTGCTCATAACTGTCTCTGATGATGGGCTGTCATTTCAGACAAATCAGGGCTCTTGTACCTCTGTCAGAAATGAACTTTACTTTTATTGTCCCTGGGGGCCATGGCTTGAGGGCTGGTGGGACTTTGTGAGAAGCCAACTCTCCTGATCTCTAATCTCAGACTAACGGCTACCCAAATCTGATTTAAGCCCCAGGTCTTTCATGGCATGGAGATCTCAGTGTTTCTTGTCTAACCATTGCTGTAGTTCAAATAGATTTTTTATCAATTGTTGAATATTTTCAGGTTTGTGAAGATATTGATATCCTGAAGGGCAGCTACAAGAAAGATGTATAAGGATTATTTCCAAGGGTCTGAAGTCACAGGACAAAGGATTCACACCGAGAGAGAGGAGAATTACATGGGATATTGGGCAGGAATTGTTCCCTGGCAGGGTGGGAAGGCCCTGGCACAGGGTGCCCAGATTTGCTGTGGCTGCCCCTGGATCCCTGGCAGTGCCCAAGGCCAGGTTGGACATTGGGGCTTGGAGCAGCCTGGGACAGTGGGAGGTGTCCCTGCCATGGCAGGGGTGGGATGAGATAAATTTCAAAGTCCCTTCCAGCCCAACACCATTCCATGATTCTGTAATAATGTCATTTAACATCTAGGAATATTAACTTGTGCAGCACAGAGAGGACTAATTTTTATTTATTTATCACTTTCTCCAAGCGGTGTCCTGGTGCCAGTTTGGGAGCCATCCATCACGTCTCTGACATGGTTATTCAGCAAGTCAGAAATGATAAATCTGAATTACCTGGTCTCACTTGTCAGCACGAATGTCATCCTTGAACAAATGCAAAATCAATTCCAAACCAAAGGCTATGCTCCTGCCAACTGCTAACTATTGACTGCAGAATAAGTTACATGTTTCCTAGTGATTAGCAAATTTTGGCGAGCTCCTGGACACCCAGCTTAGTTTGGGAATTAGGATCATATATACACTCTGCAGAGGCAGTGAGGTAAAGCACATAATGGCTCTGGTATTGTGTTCTGGAACATAATTCCTCAGCTAATTCAATTTCTCTGCACCTTCTTTCTCTTTTCCTACGGTGAAAAAAATGAAGTTGTAAAATCTGCTAAATGACTAACCAGGAAAATCCTTAAGCTTGCTATTAATTACAAGTTACTGACCATGCAGACTCAATGCTGCTGGTTTTCGTAGTTCAGAAGGATCCTTTTAGAGAAGGATTTCTGTACCTCAACAGGTCTAACTGCATGGGTGGACTTCACCATTAAATGTTTATAGATGGGCTATTCTCCTGTATCTATATAATAAAATAAAATATATTTTAAAAAAATCTGTATACTGTCTGCCCCAGTGTCCTGGTACCTCGAGTTACTTAAAAAACAAAGAAAAGAAAAACAACAACAACAACAACCAGAAAAAAACCAAAAACCAAAAAAGAACAAAACCCAAAAAACCCAACACACCCATCCCCCCCAAAAGAACCAAATCAAAAACCCCTCCAAAAAACCCAAAAAGAACAACAAAAAAAATCACACACAAAACCCCACAAACAAACAAATAAACAAACAAACAAAAAAATACACCCCAAAAAAAGAAAAAAAAACAACCCCTAAATTAAATACTAGAGCAATATAAAAAGAAATACAAATTCCAGGAGAGTCTTAGTGTTGACTTCTTTAACTAATTTAGTGAGATTTTTAATATAGAGAGAGCATAAGTTAAACATAAATTTAGAAATAACTTCTAATGAAGCATTTTTATAGGGGAATATTTTATGCCTACTTGGTCTGGTTTTATATCTTTAATTTGCTGAGTAAAAAAACAAAATAGATGTATCTTTTTCTCTGGTTTTGGCAACCCCCTGGAGTTAAAAGCATGAATAGATATGTTCATTCATTTTCTAGTAACTGCTCCTCATTGCAATCCAGAGAAAAATCCTGTGGATCCAGATGAGGCCCTGGAGGTGCTGAGGGCACTGGAGCCCCTCCCCTGTGGAGCCAGGCTGGGAGAGCTGGGGCTGCTCAGCCTGGAGAGGAGAAGGTTGTGTGGAGACCCCACAGCTCCTTCCAGGGTCTGAGGGGCTGCAGGGAACCAGAGAGGGACAATTCCTCAGGGACTGCAGGAACAGGAGCCAGGGAATGGCTGCCAGTGCCAGAGGGCAGGGTTAGATGGGCTATTGGGCAGGAATTGTTCCCTGGCAGGGTGGGCAGGCCCTGGCACAGGGTGCCCAGATTTGCTGTGGCTGCCCCTGGATCCCTGGCAGTGCCCAAGGCCAGGTTGGACATTGGGGCTTGGAGCAGCCTGGGACAGTGGGAGGTGTCCCTGCCATGGCAGGGGTGGAATGAGATGATCTTCAATTTTCTTTCCAGCCCAAACCATTCCATGATTCTGTTATTCTATGACAGAAATTATCATATCCAGTTATAATATTTAATTCAATTTCTCACTGATTCACACACAGCAAGTGGTGAATACAAATATTAATTCAACATCTCATAACTCGAAATTACAATTTTTTTGTTTCTAAGAGTTTCTGAGGGCAGCTATGAAATAATGATTCTGATATTTTCAGCCAGTGGATCTTCTGTGGTTTTCCAAGAAGATCTGTGAATATTTTGCTCATCGTCTACAGGTTTATTTTGCTTTTTTCCACAACAGCAGACCCACACCCAAACTGCAGAAGTGCAATTACCGTGTGAAACCTGACCAGGATGGAGTACATGCAATGCTGGGGAAGCAGAGGATTAAAAGTGATGTCCAAGATGTAAAATCACAGGAGGCAGTGGGTGTTCTGCAGCGAGCAGGCAGCCACACTTTGTCACACTCCCCAGGCCAGCTGGTTTGTAGCCATTTACTTCCCCAGCAGGAACCCTTCACTCCAGCCACACTTCCTCAGCAATTCTGCACATTTGATTGATTATTCAAAGAGCTGGCTATGCTCTCAGACCTGCAGAGTTTGTCAGATGCACTTGTGCAAAAAGTTTATGGGTTAATTTCTTATCTTAATATATAATTCAGAGGACAATATTTCTTGTTCTGAATATTAGTTTTCATGCCATGGCAAATTACTGATACACAGATGTTTTAGTCCTCTAAAGCTCAAGAAATTCTTTGCTAACTTAAATTAACAGGTTAATTCCTTCCCTTCCAATGCAAAAGTCCTCTCATAAATTAGTTTCCTCTTGTTAATTCTGCTTTTTGAAGCACTTATTACTAATTGGTCTAGCCTAAAAATCTGTCTTCTCTTCTCTGAGGTTCATACATGAAAACCTCTCCTCCCATGTGACAAAGCTCTCCTTTCTAGTGTTGTTTTCCTTTGTACCATTTATTGTTTCTTTAGGGCAACTCTGAAAGTGAACTAATTAAGCTTTCTTCAAGAGATTCTGAAAAATTAACTATTTTAGGCAAAGACGTAAAAGCTAATCAAGTCTTGGGTATTAAAATCTTGGATTTCATTATAGACTTAACTATTCCTAATTAGCTGATGTGATGGCTGCTGAAAAGTGCTTCACTGCTCTTGACATGTGATGGTGGTTTGTCCTGCATGGTGGGCACCCTGTCCTTGTCAACCTTGTCCCAACTCCAGTTTACTTCCCCTAGAAATTACCTGTCCTTTAGGCTGCTCTTGGGAGGTATAAATCAAGATAAGGAAAAAATGATAAAAATAAAAAAAATATATATAAGTAGTTCTATTAAGAATTTTTTAAAATAAAAATTGTTCAGCATAACGTGCACTTTGGTGTCAACCTTGAGTAAGTAATTAATTCAATATTTTTATGCTACTACTAATATATGGAAACCCTTTTTTGAACCTATAACAATACAAAATATTAATTGAAAATATTTCCAACTTGAAATTCTAGTTTTAGAGAAATTGTTTAATCAACCATTGAAACTGTGGCATCTTCAGCACTGGTTTTGAAAGATTTAAAAGCAGAGTGCAGTGGCTGCAGAGGTGAAGAGCACTGGCTGACCTTGACGCTGGATGTCATTTTATCAGGCATCTTCTAAAGCCTTTAAGTACGTTCTAGCAGTCTTATCAGGCTCCTACAAAGAGCCAAAAAACACTTTTTGTTTCTCATTGGCAGTGTGATGCCATCAGAATTATGGGAGTGAAGTTCTCTGTCATGTGATTCTCACATTTAATATCTCACAGCCAAGCTCTGAGCACAGACTTTGCCAAACCTGTAAAAACCCTGTTCTTGGACCCATAAATCTGTGAGCAAAATGAGCAGCATGTGAACACACAGTGAACCAGAGGAGTGACTGAGAGGGGCATTTCCCCTCTACTTCAGAGGTTTCAAACTCTGGTTTTCATACCTCATGTCAAAAGAATGAAAACTCACATTTTGGCCTTTCTATTTTTTTTTTAAGTTGCTGCTTAGCATTCAAAGATGACAGAGAGGTGTCCTTAGATATGCTGTATACACTGCATTACTCAGAGCCAGCATAAACTGTAAAAACTAAAATTAGCTCTAGAGAAAGATGAAATCAGCAATTGGCATCACATTCCAAAGCTGCAGGAGAGGAGCTGTTGCAGAACCCTTCAGCCCATTGTATTTGCAGCTCTTCTACAGCCTGTCCACGTTACAGTGCTGGTGGTGCCAGCATTATCCAGCTCCGTTCCCCTCTAAAAGGCAGACTCGGAATAGCTCTCCACCTGTTCCCTCCCAGACAAGTCCTTCTCGCAAAACCAAAAAGAGAAAATGCCTTTTCTTGAAGCTATTCATTTGAAAAGATTTTTTTTTCAATTTATATTTTTGAGAAAAAGATAAAGAGGTTCAGTTTCTTTCCCCC
>JAHLSL010000085.1:3024027-3043181 GCA_025920805.1 Petroica traversi | reverse complement strand
CCTCTGGGCTCTCTGCAGCAGCTCCAGCTCCTTGCTGTGCTGGGCCCAGGTCTCTTACGTGTCTGTGATGATCCTTTCCTGTGATGGTGTAAATTGTATCATTTTGGTGTCTTTCTTTTGGGAATTTGCCACATTTTTAGATTTTGGAGGGATTTTTGCCTTTTGTTTCTTTGCCTGCTTTTGCATAGAATTTGCATCAGTTTGTGTTAATCCTGGGAAGCTACTGCGGTTGATCTGTTTCAGAAAGGGGGCAGGAGATCATTCCTGGAGCTCAAACCTTCCTGTTGTAAATATCTTACACTATAAGATAATTATAACCAGTTTATGTAGTGATCTCTAATGCCACAGAAGAGACAGTACAGAAAGGGCAGGCAATAAAAAATCAGTTCTGCTGCTACACCAATGGGAGCCCCAGTCTGAGGTAAAATGTATGTTGGGTATTCAGTTACATAATTTAGAGGAGTTGCTGAGATAAATGCACTTTGTTCAACATAGACTAGAACAGCATTTTTAAAAATCTAGCTGAAAAAACTGTAAGAAAATGGAGAAAAAATGCGTAAGTCTGAATTTTGGACTACAGACAGATAATTCAATCTTCTGGATAAAGTGTATGCAACAGCTGGGAGCTTTTATTTGATTCCTGTGAGCATCATGAATGTTGTTGATTGAGCAATAGTTGGTGAATGGGAATTCTGTACTCAACAAACTCCTGCAAAACAGACCAAAATGGCTTTGTGATTTTCTGTCCCTCATTTGTAAAGGAGAAGGGTTTAGAAATGCTTCTTTGAGTAAAGGCCAGTTTTTATTAATATGAATATCAGACATTGCAGGGCACAGAATAATGTGCTTCACTCTAAAACCCCAGGGCTGTGTCAGGGCAGGGCAGATTTGTGATGCATTCTAAACCTTCAGCCAGCTCTGCTTTGGGCCCAGGTTGAGAACTTTGGATCACGTCCGTGCTGTCTCCTGGTTTATCCTGTGGAAATGGCAAACTGTACATCAGGAATTCTGTACTGTGCACATTGGGGAACTGATTTTGCAGCTGCCATCTCCCTTTGTAAGGGATTACATGAACCTGCTTTGCAGGTCATAACCTCAAATTGTACAAATCATGCTAATCTGACAGGACTCCATGAGTTTGGCCACTGACTTCCTCTGGGACAGTGTGCTAGTGGTTCACGCTGATAAATAATCAGGTTTTTCAGGAGAAATAAAACAGACTATTTACCTGTACACCCAGAAATACGTACTGCAGGATCAGAAGGTGTAATGAAAATGTTAATAAATGTATTTCTTAGTATGCGTGATGAAATGTAATATGTAAAACTATTATTAAAAGGGGGAAAGCAAAGTGTTCACTGAAGTGTCTGTGGGGTTTTATTGATTTGTTTCTACTGGTACCCTCACTCTGAGGAGCTCCTGAGACCCCATTCAAATTGTCTTCTTAACCTCTCTCAGAAATTTCATGTTCTTTTTATCCTGGACTGGTAGAAAGGAGAACAAATCCAAGTGTGTGAGAGCAGGGAGGCTTTCACAGCTCTTTGGGTTCTTCAGGTGGCTTTATCACTCCCAATCTGTTTTAATTGAACTCCTTACTGTAAAGCAAACCTGTATCAAACAGGTGACCTGCTGTGCATATGAAATTCATAAACAAAACATCCAGAGTCCCTCTTTTCCCTTACAAGATAAACCAGGGAGTGCAATCTAATAATTTCCTGGAATGTAATTAAGTGGCAAGGTATTTGCTCCCATAAAAGCTTCCCCTAAGGAGCTGAGATAACACACTCGGTGGAATTGCTTGAAAGGTGATGAATTTGAACGAACCAGACAAAGCAGAAAGAGAGAGCCAGGGAGGAGATTACATTAATTGTGCTTATAGAGGGCTTCAAAGGGTCAAAGGCATTGAATTCAGTTGCAATAGGAGCAAATCCTACACATCTGACAGACAAATAGACATTATTTCATCCTTGAATTAAGCATTAATAAATGAACAAATATTTAATCACTGCTCAGAATGAAAATAACATGTTCTTTTATAGATGAGGAACTTATCAAAATGAAAAAAGAAGAAATAGTAGGAGACTGGATGTTAAAGCCAAAATTTAAATCCTGTAGTAAGAATCACCCAGCTACCTGGGTGTATAATGAGGCAACAATATAAATCCAATGCATAAATCACTGAGGCAGAAATGGGTTTGGGATCTGAAAATGGCTGGGTTTTGAACAGGATACAAGGAGAGATTTCTATCATAGCCCAGAACAGCTGATAAAAACATTAGCAAAGTTATTAATGAATATTTTTAAATGGCTTTTTCCACTCCCATGAATTTTTCTGCTAAATCTTTCTGTTTGCACAGAACTGTACTCATGAAATCATTATATCACCTTTTCTAGCTGGCTATGCCTACACCTTGAGGATTTCTTTTAGACCACAGCTCCTTCAATATTTTCACTCAGGCTTCCTATATTTCTTTTGCTCTCCCAGTCAGCATTTATTCTTTTTAGATACATCTCTTTTTCTGCTGTCCTTCCCTTTCTCTTTCACCTGTGGCTGATGTTTACGTTGGGCTCACTGTGAGTCCCACTGATAGGGTTAAAATGATTTTGTGTTGTAATAGGTTGTGGGAACAGTAGGTAAGCCTTAGGTGTTGTCTTTGTTAGGTAGAAGTGTGGTCATGAGAACTGCGCCTGTTCTCATGTGTGGGTTTTGCATTAATTGCCCATAACAAGATGATTGTTTAGTAAAGACAAGTAAGAATGATAATTCAATTATAACAATCATGAGAAACGATAGGGGGGTAGTTGGATGAAGGGGGGCTGTGGCTTATGCCTGGGTGGAAAAAATATATGTAATAGAAATGGTATCATAACAGAAAGTCATGCTCAAGTTCAATAGAACAATATTGAATTGACAATTAACTGGTGACGGTCATGTAAGGGACAGTATAAAGGTGTATCCATGGCAGATCTGTGTCGGAATCGAGTTGGGTATGGTACCCCCATTCCCAGAGCTCTTCAAATAAAAGCACCTGCATATAATCATTCTGTGATTATGTGTTTCTATGCTAACACCACCATGACTCTGAGCTCAGCCTGAGTGGTCCTGACTTGCAAACCTGGATCTAAGACAGCATTTCCACCCCTGCCACTTTGGGGCTCAGCAAGAACCTCATCTGAGATAAAACTCCTACAGATGAGCCTCAGGAAGGTGCAGCTGAGCCTGTCTGTGAGTGCACCCTGGTCCTGCTGGAGCTCATTGGTAAAGCCAGATTTTGGCTTTGCTAATTAATTATTTCCTTGAGGTTTCCCAAGCTCCCTCCACTCCAGTCTGCTGTCACTTCTAATAAATGAAGGCCTTGCCAGGAAGTTAACTGAGTGGATTAGTGGTGACACAGAGTGTTTTTTAAACACATGATGTAAAATCAGATACTTTACTTGGGGACTCTTTAGAGTTACATGTTTAAGTGTTTTTAAAAAGTGTTGTTAAAGTTTAGTGTTCTCTTCTTTGTCATAGGGTTTTAGATTATATTCCTTGCTTAGGATTTTAGTTTATTTGGAGTCAGCTTCATGTTCACTAATGAAAAGCAATATTGGTTTTGTTTCAATTTGGATAGCCCAGTGTTTTTGACAAAATCAAATATTTCCCTATTCAGGTACTTTTAAAGCAATACATTAATATTTATATCTTATAGAACAAATAATTGCATTTCCTCTGTGCTAATGCATTTTCTGAGTTCCATGGATTTCAGGAATCTGCCACAGGACAACCCAATTCAGGCCACATACAATGTAAGGATCAGTGAAGGAACAGAAAATTATCATTTTCTAAATGTCACTTAAATAAAATCAGTATTATCCACGGACAATAATATCCAGTTCCATGTATTTTAATTCAAAGAGGGGTTGTGTCATGTCCTGTGTGGCACTTGGACAATATGGGGCTGATATCAGTGACACCAAACTGAGGAGGACAGAGTGACATTTCAGTGGACCTTAGGAGGGCTGGAGGGATGGTCTGGGTGGTCCCTTCCACCTGAATTTTTCTCCAGCCCTGGGATTCTGTGTCCTGCAATGCTCCTTTGTACAAGCTCTGAATGTGGCAGGGTTTTCAAACACCTCAGAAGAGCTGACACCGTCTCCCCTCATTAAGAGATGGTTGGAGTCAGCTGGTCCATTTAGGAACTCTAATCTGAAATGCCACTCTTTTAGCCCATTTATTTGTTAATTTAATTTATTTTTTTTTTTTGCAGTGACTCCCACTAGGATTGTAGGCTGTGAGAACAGGCAGGAATCTTCTGGAAAAGCCATGCGAAGGACTTTTGAGACACAGGCAAGAGAGTCAGATGACATTCAGATGCTTTAATACAGACTGTAACCCAACCCTCCTGATTCCCGAGTCTCCTGCCTCATTCATTATTCATTTTTCACCTCCTACAACAAGTGGAGCAGAAGCTCTGTGAACAGCATCCTTCAGTGCACTTTACTCAAACAAGGCAACAAAATGTGTCATGAGTCCTGGGGGAATACTGGGACAAACATGCAGGGTGCCACAATCCCAAATGTAGATCAATCCCAGCCATGGGCTGCACAGAGTTAATGATGCCATTTCTTATGTGTTATAATAGCACTGGGACATGGATTTTCAGTGTTTCTATTGTTATATTTGAGGAAAATGAGCTGGGCTGTGAGCACCCATGGATCCCCAGGACTGTTATCAGGGAGAAAATGTATTTGGTGCTCTAGGGCTGTGCTGGCCATGGAGGAAGCAGCAGCTCCTGAGCAACGAGCATAGTCAGGTGTCAGCAATGAGTTTCACATACAGCAAAGTGGAAATCTTCCATGGATTGATTTTAGGCTGTGGCATGGAGAATTTTTATTAACAAATAAGGTGGGAATGTTACTGTTGTAGTTGTCGTTTTAACTTCCTACCTTATGTTCAATTTCCTCCAATGCACTGCTATTTTTTTTCTCTGCCCTTGCTTCTCTCTCCCTTCTGATAACCCAAATTCTCTTTAAACTTACATATTGTACTTGGAGACTTTCCTTGCTCCAAGTTGCTTTCCCATTTCCACCTTGCTTTTGACCTGCTGTGTTTCTCCACCATATTCCTTTTCCTCAGCTTACAGGATTTATTTCCTAATTGTTGCTTTCCATTCCCAGTCTTTTTACATTGCTTCTTTATGATGTGTACCTCTCTGCCTTTTAAGCCATCAGCCCTAATCTGCTGCACAGATGTCCTTCCAGAAATATTCCATTCTTCCAAGTCTTTGCCTCTCTCCAACAATTTATGCCAATTTTCCTGCTCCAGACCTGGCATCCTTGGCTCCATAAATTTGATACTTATGAGACTTTAATACTAACCTCTCCATATTTCTTATTTTGCTTGCTGGGAGAAGTTGAAAAGCATGTTGCTTCTCCTTAGTTAAAATAGCCCACTTGACCTGCAGTTATCCAGAGTCATAATCTTTGAATTCTTCAAGAAATTTAGGTTTGAGGAACCAGTAATTATCTGCTGGGCATAGGCAAGCAGCAATTTTCAAAGGCTAGAACTGTCACACTTGGGTAACTTTCAAGAGGATGGCAAAAGTGCACCCTTGACAAGCACAGCAACCTCTGCCAAATCTCAGAATTATAAATGACACAAATGATGGAAGATAAGGTCACCAGAAGTTTTATAACAAGGGAAAAAGTGACTCCTGTTTTCAGAAACTGATGAACTAATTCTGATAAAGGTTTTCAAAGAAAATGGGATATTTCAGCTCAGACTGAGTACAACTATAACCAACACAAACTGTTAGCAGGAATGCTGGGCAACTTACCCATACTGTGGATAAAACCTTCCCTTATTCCTTAAGTAAACACCCTCTGCAGTCAGCCAGTATTCCTGTAGGATTAAAGGATTATGGACATGAACAATAACATCTCTTTAGGAAAACATTCAGTCTTTTTCTCTATTTCACTTTAGATTTGATCCAGATGAAGTTATGCTGCAGTGTGACACTTTAAAACTATTTGTTTTAACCAATTGTTTAAGTAAAAAAAAAATCCTCAAACTCACTCTTTAAAAATATAACAGTCTTTACAAAATGAAGTAACTGCTAAAGAAATAACTTTGAATTTAATCCAACATAATATACCAAGTGCATCACTTTCATACTGTCATAATATTAATGAAATAAATGTTCAAAGAATTCTGCCGAGGAAAAACCATCATAAATGTGAATCTAACTTTTCTTCTATTTACGAATCACAAAGTAATTTGTAATTTAAAGAGCTTTACAAACTCAAGAAAAGTTTAGGAAGTAGAAATCTTAACCTGCAAATCCTGTGCTATTTTTGTAATTCAGGTGTTCCAAAAGGGGAACTTTCCCAGTATGAACTGGAAAGGAACGGAATTGTCTTTCATCTCAGGACAAGTTAGGTCTCTTTGATTTCATAAATAATGGCTAAAGGAATTAAAAGTCTTCTTTTGTTTTTCCAAGAGAAAAAATAACCTGGCAGATTAATTTTCAGTTAGCAAGTGGCACTGTGGAGAAGTAACCCAGCCTTTGATGTTGATTAGCATAACAAAGGAAAAATACAGATGATACTTCAGGTTTCTTTTGTAGCCAAATTAGTGTGTCAGGTTCGGGCTGATAATCAGGAGTGATTAATAGGATCACTGTTATTTTGGAACACAGTCTAAGGTGGATGTGATCGCAACATGACGGCAGAGTCAGGATTTTCCCTGTGGAACTCCAGAACAATGCTGTTGTTCTCCAATTTTCCTCTGCTGTGTTGACTTCTAAGCAAAAGCCATTTCCCCATATGAGCAGGGAGAGCTTCTAAATCTCCATTAGTGAGTGACTGTGGAAAATGCAGCTTTTAAGCCATGAATCCAATCTTCCATCAAATATGTATTGAAAGGGGTTTGTTTTTATTTGAAGGCGTATCTTTGCTGTCTCTTTCCCTTGGCTCAGTAGATTTACAACAAGGTCAAAGGTATGCAAAATCATCAGAGAAAAGGAAACAAATCTGTTTGAAGCTTGTAAGCTTTTCAAGTTTTGTGTCTCTATTTCATGACTGTTACTAAATCATTTAGGATTATCATCCTACTTTACATAGGCAACCAGGGAGATTTTGTCCCAAATCTAAATTAATATAAAGTTTTCAATCATTCAAAATGATGACCCATATGGGTCATTTTATATAGATTACTAGAAGCACAAAATTATATCCATGCTTATTCTATTGCTATCTGTTGAATTGAATGGTACTTTAAAAACAGTGCTCAAAAGAAAGATGAAATTATATTTAAAAAGAGAAACATTCAAATCTACCATGGGAAGGTTAGGACCTGATAAGAACAGGTCCTTAAGTAATTTTCTTCTTTATTGAATTCAAAATCAAAGTATTCTATATAACATTACGCTAAGTAAATGTGATTGGATAATTAAAACAATTTTACAGTTCTTCACTTTTATTTAAAGGATGGTTATCTCTTCAGAGTAATCTCTCTGAGTGACTGTGTGCATTTTACAGCTGACATTTCCCCCTATTGTTACATCTTTCACATAACAAGATGAATTTTTCTTTAAGGATTCCCTGCATCATCCCTCAGCCAAGGAGAGCAGGATTGGCCCCGCGTTGTCACCTCTTCCAGCACAGCCAATTTCATGGTAATGAGAAATGCTGCTCCAGGAGGCAGGAGGTGACAGTGGCTCCTGTGGCTCAGCTGGGCAGAGGGAACAGCAACACCCAGCCTCTGCTCCTGAGAGAAAACAGGAAATCCCCCCAAAATCTCCAGGGCATCCTTGGCTGTCCTCTCCAGCCATTGTCCCAGCCCCTGAGGGGCTACAGCAGGGTGAGGGATGGAGAAACGGGCTTCTCTCAGCATCCTGCAGGGATCTTTTGTGTGGGTGGGCGGGGCTGGTAGGAGGATTAGAGGGATTCAAGGATAGAAAATGGAAAACCAGGAGAGAAAGAGGAAAATGAATCCCCAGTGCTGTCCATAGACCTGCTGTGATTTATGACTCTCCCAGCCCCTCCCAGCTGCTCTCACTGTGCTGGGACCCAACAATCCTTCCCTCTCTCTGTCCCCCACTAGATCCTGGTGACACTTCCCTGCTTTCCCACTCACTGCCACAAACTGAAAGTGCTTTAAAGGACTGCCAGTCCTGGATGTGTTCTGGCATGTTTTTATCTGGCCCCGATTCACATCACACATTACATGAACTTTGAGTTCTGCTTGAGCTCCAGTGAAAGTCATGGATGCAGAGCAGAGGACAGTGTGTGTGTGTGCCCACAAACCCCATCTCTCTATTAATATGTCTGTAGGAACAATTTGATAAATGCTACCAGATCTTCAAGAGATCAGGAAAATATTTTTGTGAGAGTGCATTCAGAATTCAGTAATGTTACTATCCTGAAAGTTGCTGTTGCCAGGCAAAGCTCATTTGTCTTAAAAAAAAAAAAAAAAAAAAGAGTTAGTTTGGATCTAAAATTATCTTTATACGAAAACATACTGGCTGTGGTAAGAAGAACTCTTCAGCCGAGCAATGTGCAGTGCTTGTGGAAAACAAGTACCAAAGCAGGCAAATAAATAGGAAAATCTGAATGAAATTTTGTGGGAGGGGAAGTTATCTTCTCCTTCCAAATTAACTTTGCATTTTCCACTGTTCATCTATTCTATCTATATTACTGCATTGGCAAAATTGTTGATGGCAAACTTTCCAACTTAATTTTAAATTCTGTGAAAAAGACTAGTTTGGATCAGTACAGACTTTTGAGAAGCTGAATGCATAGGAGGGAAATTTAAATACCATCTCAATAAGAGCTTTATTAAATTCAGGAGTACTGAATCACTGTGACCATTTCTTTGGGTTCCCCATCTCCTACAAACCAATACTTGCTGACTTTCAAGGGTTTTATGGGCGATCTGATTAAAAGTTTGGTTATTAAAACTTTATCTTAGTAATGTAAGGGATATTAAGTCCTACCCGACCCTGCATGCTCTGAACCAGTCTCTGATTTTTGCACAAAGGCTTGATCTAAAGATGATCAAAATAAAAATTGATAGCAAAACATGTTGTCTGCGTTTTACATGACACCATATGATTAAAAAAACAAAACCCTCGGAGCAATTGGATATTGTGGCTTTCAGGGAACAAGAACGCAACAGGAACAAATAAAAGAGTGAAACTGAGGTGACCAGCAGAAAGGATGGCTTTGTTACAGCTCACTGAGGTTTAGCAGGTTACACAAGACAAACAAAAGAAAATAGTAGCTCTTCAATTATTTCAGTTAAATTACTTTACTGCCCAACTGACTTTTGTTTTGTGTGGTATCTAACGATGTTTAAACAATTCAGATTCCAATTTACTGGTGAGAACTCCCCAAATAAGGTACCACACTATCTTCAGGACACCAGTCCTTTTGAAATGACTGATCCTGCTAAAAAAAAAAAATTAAAAACCAAAAAAAAAAAAAAAAACCCAAAAAAAACCACAAAACAAACCCACCAAAAAACCTATCAAAATTATTCCTCTTTTTATGCCAAAAATACAATTTTAATTAGCAATGAAAGAAAGACAATAGGAATTTTCTTTCCTTTGGATTACACTCCACTTCAAGATTATTTGTCATAAAGAATTACAGTTCTTGATAGATAACAGTTAAAAGATGTGGCTGGGAGCACTGAACATTGAATTCAGAGGGTGGTTGAGATTATAACCTCAAATCAGAAATGTAGCTTTTCTTTCTTACAGTACAGTAGTTTTCTTTCTGTTGCAAATCTCCTGCTCTTGCATGCAGTTATAAAAAACAGGTGTCAGATCTTAAACTCCTCCTATTTTAGGTGAGGTTTAGAACACCCTCATTTTCAGATACAAGCTAGTGCAAATGTGTGGAACACCACACTTGACTGGGGTATGTTTTTGTTATTCTTCTTGTAAATGCTTCATGTTTTAAATGCATTCTATAAATCAAGCTGAAGTGATTGGTAAATAACTGAAAAAGTCTCTGCATTATTATTGACTAGAACCACTGATTACTGAGCTGATGGATCCGTCCTGAAAGCCAAAATGATCACAAAATTTGCTGCTGAAATCATATGTAGATTTTGCTCCTGCTATAATTTTTGTGTGACAAGACTGAGTGATGAAGGAGTTAGAAAATAAAAATTCATTGTCAGGCAAAAGAAAGCTTGCCAAATAAGACACACTGTAACTGGGAAAAGTAAAGCCTTATAAAATATTTTGTGTCAGCTTGACACATTTCTTAAAACTACTTACACATCTTTGACAATCCAAACAGCGGCTGTAATACCAGAAAAAAAAGAACAATAAAAAAAAAGCCCGAGGAGCACATGTTTTTGCTAAACTCTGATTTTTAATCCTGAACGCAGTGGGATTTAAATGTCCCCATCCTAAATTTTCCTTTAAAACGCTTAAATTATATAAATATGCTTACAAATTTTGTTGTCACAAAATAACTTAGTATTTCTTGCTCCATATTGTAAATCTTTTTTGCCATCCAAAAATATGTCAAAGTATTACAAAGCCATCATTCAAGTCAATTAATACCCTCATGCCACAGCCTCAGAGGGATTGTTCTTTATGTAACACGACTTTAAGCATTCATTTCCCCTCCTAGACAGAACTTTCTGATGGATTTTGAAAAAATCCCCTGTGAAAGAGATGAAGTTGAAATACCATTCAAACAGAAATATGGGAAATGATCCAGCACTGAGATGATGTCAGAAGAGAGGAGAGGGACAATTCATCAGGAACTGCAGTGACAGGACAAGGGGGAATGGATTCACACTGAAAAAAGGGAAATTTAGATTGGATACAGGGAAGAGATTGCTGGTGGTAAGGGTGGTGAGGGCCTGGAATGGCATTCCCAGATTTGCTGTGGCTGCCCCTGGATCCCTGGCAGTGCTCAAGGCCAGGTTGGACATTGGAGCTTGGAGCAGCCTGGGACAGTGGGAGATGTCCCTGCCATGGCACTGGATGGGATTTAAGGTCCCTCCCAACACAAACCATTCCGTAATTCTAGGGTTTTATTTGAGCCATGTTTTTCTGCCATTGCTGCAGCCAAGTCTCCTATCAGAGTTTTCAGCAATACCTGATACCACATTCCCCACAGCAGAGGCCACTTCCAGCCAATGGGAAGAACATCCGAGCATACATTTAAATTTATCCATATGGAAAGCTTTTAGTTGCCCAGTGTAAAATTCCTGTACAACCAAGTGATTTATTACTGCATCCAGTGGATATTTAGTGACCTTTATACAAAGTCTACACTTGTACAAAAGCTCTAAAAAGCTCCCTTCTCTCTTCCTGTTGTATTCACACCTGAGATAAATATATTTTCAATGGGGAGCTGTTTCCCAGTGAAGATCACGTAATGGTCAGAATGGTGTGAGGCAGTGGAGCCTGTGGTGGGGTCTGGTGATTATTGTGGACATGTCTGGGACCTCATTTTTAAAGGAAATTCTCATTGGAACAAACAGCTCAACAACATCTGGTGGTTCTCAGATTAAGTTAAGAAAATAAAAATGAGGACCTACTGATCAAAGAAAAACAACAGAACAACAGTCACCTATTTTTTTTTTTATTCTAATAATAAAAACACAGGAGCTTTCCTGTCATGGCAGATGCTTTACAGATGGACAAAGTTCCAATTTTTCCATTCATCTAACCAAATGCCACTGATGTGTTTGTTAAGATATGAATAATTATGCTAATGTAAAGAGTAGGCAGGTGCAGGAGCAAAATATTTTAATATCATTTATGCAGAAAACTATATAAAACTTCCAAATCATTACTTTTATAGCATTTCAAGCACTTGTTGTTTGAGATTTCTGAGTAACACCTGCTACAGGCAAAAATAAATTTGTTCTCGATATGCTGAGAGGAACATTTTCAGTGGGAACAGGGGGGTAAGTCCCTTCTCCAGCACTAATAAATGAATAGTACAAAAAATATGAGAAATTTCCTTCTTTTGGAGGGTAGGGAATGGGAGCTGAAGTTAATTTGCATGGAAAGGGTAGATGCAGCCAAGCAGGAGGCACTTTGGCTGAAGGATGGCATCAATTGGCTACCAGGAATCTTTTCCTTGGCACAAGAGGCTGTTGAATTATAGCCTCAAGAGAGAGGACACTGCCCAAGTAGGGTTTTTTCCCTTCTTCTGGACTTGGAATCGGAGGTTTGCATATCTTTTCTCAGTCAGTAAATCACATTGCATGGATTGAGTGGATTTATTTTCGAATTTTCCTATCATTCAACATCTGCATCACATGTTAGATGGGATGATTATCAAAGTTTCCTTCCCAGTTAATTGTTGCCTGCAGCAACATTCATCTAAGCCAAAGGTTCTATAAATTTAGGAACATTTTGCCATGAGTATTTGGGGAAATTTTGCTGATAATTTTTCAAGATTACTTTATCAGTGCCAAGAGCTATACAAGAGAAAAAAAAAAAACAACTCTAGCTGTGATTTACAATATGTTATAAAATGTTCCCTAACAACTGAAATGAAAGAACACTTCTTATTGTAGCACAGCACAAGAATGTAATTTACAGGAGCCAATGATCAGGGCCATTTACTTGCTTGTGCTAATTAGCTCAGACCAAATTTTGATTTTAAGTGTAGCCTGCAGCAATAGTAAGGGAATATCCTCTAGGTCACTTTTGGCTGTTTGAGTTTTTCCCAACAAGTTTTCCCAACAAGTGCTATGTTAATAGCACTTCACTTCTCTTATTGACTGCAGCATTCCCTGTTCTTGTTTATCAATACTAAATACAGGACAAAACTTAAATTTAGACTTAAGTAAACAAGCAAACAAACAAACAAATAAATATGTTAATCAAGTGCAAATGTTATAAGGAAGAAAGTATTTTTTCCTTGACAACGAAAGCAACCTGAGAACCTGAGGAGCCTGGTGCCTGGGGAAAGGCTCAGCATCACGTAAGACTGAGCTACTTCAAGGCAGCAGAAAATACAACCCATTGATCAGTTCAGTTTGGCTTTATTTGCCTTGTCCTTGTTGGTGTTCTATTGATTAATCCATTTGGCATTATTGGCCATGCTCTGGTTTGTGTTCTGACCTGAGAGATGACAGATGCCCAGTGAGATGATTTTATCCTGCTCTGATATCAGTGTGATTTTATGCTGAATTTTAGGGTATTTCTGCTGTAGCTTCTTGCAGCCTTGAGCTTTTTGAAGCTGTCAGGAGAAACTCGAAGGAAAATGTTGGGATAGAATTGGTGTTTCTGTTTTGGTCGCAAGCACAACTCACTGAAGGTCTGGGGGGAGACAGAGGATATTCCTGGAAAGAACTCCTCCCTTTCCTTGCAATCACAAATTCTCTGGAGAAAACACTGAGTGCTGGACTTCAGTCTGCAGGGGGAACAGTGGGATTGATCCCTGATTTTCACTCCAAGATGGTGAAAAAGGAAACAAATCACAATTAATGAAGTCTAAGGCTTTCAGCACAGAATTGCCAGACAGTTCCTTGGCACTTGACTTGTTTGTTGGTCAGGATGGCATTTGTAATGTTTATTTGATATATTTTTTATGTTCTGACATAATTTGCCTGCTTAACAAAATACAGCCTCATAATGTGTTTCATAAGTCCCGAGGAAATGAATCGCCAGGGGTTTCATATTTTAACAAACATATCATTTATACTGGCTGCTGAATTATATGAACTTTTTGCAAATCTTTGTAATACAAAACAAATAAAAGATGCATAAAATTTGCTTATAATAATTCATTCACAGCTTTGTGAATAACATTACTTGAGATTTGGGATTATTTTGTTTTCCTTTCATTTACATACTGATAAACGTTTTAACAGCATTAGTTAACTTCCATCCTTCAGTTTTAATACTCTTTTATTTCTCCTTTCAAATAAATTTTTTAGTGTTTATCATTTTATTCACATCAACTGTGCAATATTAAAAATTATTTCAGAGGACAATGCCACGGTCTTCATGGCAACCTCTTTCTTATGAATTTAAACTGCATTTTGAACTAAGAAACCATTGCAGTTACAGACTGTGTTACAAGTAAGGAGAATATACTGGAATGTGTTTGCAAGCTATCCAAGGAAGCAGTGAGAATGAAGGGAACCTTGAAAGTCTTAAAATTCCGATGGAAACTGTGCCCTACAAGGGCCTTGAGGGATAGGACAAGGGGAGCAGTTTCAAACTGCCAGAGAACAGGGCTAGATGGGATATTGAGCAGGAATTGTTCCCTGGCAGGGTGGGAAGGCCCTGGCACAGGGTGCCCAGATTTGCTGTGGCTGCCCCTGGATCCCTGGCAGTGCCCAAGGCCAGCTTGGACATTGGGGCTTGGAGCAGCCTGGGACAGTGGGAGGTGTCCCTGCCATGGCAGGGCTGCCACTGGATGGGCTTTGAGGTCCCTTCCAACCCAAACCATTCTGTGATTCTTTGGTTAAACATAAATAATCACAATCAGCTGCTTCAATCCCACCCACCTATCACACACCTCTAACACCTGTCAGTGTTTCAGCTCCATGAAAATGTGAATTGTTTGTTGGTTTTGCTTTCATTCCAGCTTATCCTGTGAACTCCAAGAGAGAATTGGTGCTGCTTTTCTTAGGTCGTTGTTGATCAAGTGGTCTGAAGGGAAATTTGTCAGAGAATTTCAATCACTGAAATGTTCTTTTGCAACACTGTGGGCTAAAGCCCTGCCTGCTCCCTGAGCCAGATGGGTTGTAAATAACTTTCCCAGGGAGACAGATGAGAACCCAGAACTGCCCTGCTGCCAGCCCTGGTGAGCTCTGTGATCACCAGGCACGTCACTCTGCTGCTCATCCATTGCCATTCCAACAGCACAGAACCAAACAGGGAGGGAGCTGAAGGAATTCTGCAGCAGTTCAGCAGTTTGGCTGATTTATTCCCCAGTGTTCTATGATATATTTGTCCTGTATTTTTATAAGGTCTGCGTGTTTTATGTAGCATTTGTTCTTTCTTTCTAATTACATGGCAAGCTGATTCACTCATTTCATCTTCTTCACTGTATACATCATTTACAGATTTGGTATACTTTTCTTTTCTTGAGATTTGAAAAACCAGAATTGATCATGGGATTCATTACAGAAAATCTGTTTAGTCCCTTAATAAATTTCCCACATGAATATCTGTATGGATATTATTTCCAGGTAATGTCACCTACAAAAGGCCTTTTCCTGTCATTTAGGGTCATGTGTTGGTAGGGACCAAATTTTCCTTCGGTAAACCTCTACAAAATCTATGACAGAATGATGACTTTTTTTGATCTGGTTATGGTGACAATTTTTAATGTGTGAAAAAATTTTTAATAAAGGTTGTGCAGAAATTAAAAAGAGACTGAGAAATTTTCTGTCAGCCAAACCTAGGAAGGAAGAGGGTGAAATCTAAGCCATTTTTCATATTCGTGGTACTTTTGCCTCAGATTCTTTGAGGAGGGAAAAGATGAAAGTTGGGCATGACTGGGTGTGCTGTTGTGTAATTCTCAAAATGACTTCCACATATCAAATTATAGAATATACCAGGTTAATCAAAGTTATTATAGAACATAGAAGGCTTTGATTAGCACTACACAGGAATGTAGGAGACACGGTCAAGGAAAAACTCGAGTTACATCCACTCTGAACAGATTTTTTGTGATTGTAATTTGCTGAAGTAACCCTGAGCAGTATGGATTATTCTGTGCAGTGTGTGGGCTCAGTGCTACAATACTAAAACACTACATAACAAGAAAAAAAAACCCTCAAACAAACAACAAAATCATAATTCCTACCATCTCACATTCCCTCTATTTTGTTGGCACTTGCTCTTTTAGTGCCCTCCTGCCTCTGCTTCATAACATTTCTGTTTAATGATCTTATTTATAGAATACCCACCCTGGCAATTTGAAAACAGGTTTTAGTGATAAATTCTTTTTAAAGACTAAGTGTTCAATTAAATATGTAACCAGATGTTAGTGCTATGTCTCCTTAGGCAGCAGCTTTTGTTTTACTTCAGCCACTGGGGATACCATATTTCCCACCTCACTTTTACTCAATTCTATCAACTATTCACATTTTACAGCCATTATTTTGACTCCTTCCTGGGCTAAGTTTCTTACATGAACACAAAATTTTCTAATAAGACACATAAACAGAAATAGTTGTGGGAAATAAGTCCAGCTCCAAGTGTCTCATCTGTACTCAGAACTCCTTTCTTCGATTCTGTTCTGCAGCTGCAGGGAAGGGGTGAACTGAGGTCCTTTTCCCACACAGATGTAGCAAGGCACAAAGAGATGTATCTCCATTCACAGATGCTCTTGGTAATCTTTCCTGTGGTCCTTACAGTGGAAAAGTCAAGTTTGTGAATATTGTTATCACTTAAGTATTAGTTAAGAAAAAAAAAAGAAACAAGCAAAAACCCAAACAAACAACAAAAACCAAATGAACAAACTAAATGAGCAAACAAAGAAAAAACAAAAAAAACCCAACAACAACAACAACAAAAGCTCATGCAGAAAATGACAACAAACACAAAAACAACTACAAAAAGTGACAAACTAACAGGGGCAGGCTTGAACATCTGGGTGATCCACCTTTCCCTTGGATCCTGTCCTTGCTGGTCCCAGCTCTGCTTCAAAGCAAACCCATTTTTGCAGGCACCTGGTAACCATTGCAGTGCCTGTGTCAGAGGAGAGCACTGGAGGGAAGGGGAGTGCACCTGTGCACACCATGGACACACTGGAATTTAGACAGATTTTTCCCTCTAGGTGAGGGAAGCACAGCTCATCTTTCCCCAAAACATTTAAATGAGCATGGAAGAAGTGCAAACTTTCTTCAAGGCTGGGTAAAGGAAATGCAATCTGCAGCGTTTAGCAGGAATCTCATTAAAGAGAATTCAATAAAAGATTAACTTCTAAACTCGTTTCAGCTCAAGAATGACAGTGAAGAGCCTTTTCTTGTAATCCCCTTACTGCAGCAGAGGTGTTCGCTGATAACTGGAGGAATTTTTGTCCAGATGTTGGAAAATATCATGAAGTAAAGCAAGCTTTGGAACATTTTCTCTTCCTGGGTTTGTTTTAGGAAATACGTTTTATAAAAGTGCAACAGCAACTGAAAATTTGTAACTTCAAGATTTAGAGAATTTTAAAATATCACTGGTATTTTTATTTTGAAATTGCAATGCAAAGACCTATTTAAGATGAAAAACTGTTTGAATGTCACTTGGGACATACCTTCTGGAACAGCAAATTTTGCCTTACTGAAGCTTAAATCCCAAAAAATCATATGTTGAGACTTCCAGATAAAACATTCTCTGCTTTGGGACTTCATTCTTGGTGATACTGAGCACCTTTTAAAGGTATTGAACTTCAGTCAGAAAAGTCCAAGGCTGCCAGAGCTCCAGGAGCATTTGGTCAATTCTCTCAAGGATGCACAGGATGGGATTGTTGGGGTGTCTGGAGCTGGACTGGATGATCCTTGTGGATCCCTTCTATAATTCCATGATTCTATGGCTATTTTGTTTGTTTGTTTGTTGCCTTTCATGGCTGCCAGACCAAGCATTTGGACATCCTTAATATCCGTCTGCTAAAAAAGCTGAGGAGAAGCTGGACATCCTTATTAACTGTCTGCTAAAAAAGCTGAGGAGAAGCTGAGGGAACAGTCCAGAAGGGCTTATTGAATTCTTACTTTTTTTTTGGTGTAGTAGCATTCAAAAGTTCTTTTCAAGGTCCCATCTCCCACTATAATAAGAGATATATCTCTGATATAATAAGAAAAGATAATAAATAGTGTTTTCTGCTCTTTTTTAGCCCACTCTGTGCCCCTGCAACATTCTTATCTTCCCTTGAGGATGCGCAGCATGAAGCACAGATGTTTTGCAAAAATATGGTCAGAAAGAAATTTTTCTGGTTAGGTCTATTCCCACTCTCCAAGGAATGCTAAAATTCTCTGTTTTATATAGTTTCTCTTTCCATGGCCATTGTACATCACAGACATGTTGACGGTTGTTGCCTTATACACCAGTGTAAATGAAGAATTCTGGTTCTGTAACGGCAGTTTTAATTTTTCTGTTCTGTGAAAGTACCACTCTCAGAGCAGAGTTCTGCAGTATTTCCTTGAAGTTAAATAGAGAAATTCATGGTACCTGGAAATCTAGAATTTTCTGCGGCATCTTCTGCTCTTGTTGTCTAAGTTAACTTTAGCTGCTCTTCACTGAAAATGGAAATATTTGTGCTAGAATGGTAATTAATTGGTTGAAAAAGTTATGCAATTTTGTTTTAACTTTCTATTTCTTGACCTAAAGGAAAGAGGAAGAACAATTTTGCCTGAAGAGATCAGTCATGCGTGACTTCATTAGATTCTGGAAACTTTCAGAATGGAAGAAGTTCAAATTTTTTACAAGGGCTTGTATTTCAATCTTTAAAATAATACATTCCCATAAGGGAGGCATCTGCTCAGCTGCATCATTTCCAGAATGCAGAATGTTCAGAGTTCTTAATTTGATAATATGTGGTAAATTCCTCCATGTATAATATGTGAATTAGGATATGATCCTGAATTTTGTGGGAGGCTTCCTAAAGTTGAAGGTTAATGCAAAGCGGGAACAAGCAGCTAATTGTGTTTCTGAGCTTTTTTAATTGTTAAAGCTCTGAATAAAACATAACATGGAGACCCGAACCACACAGTTGAGTAATCCTTTGAGTTCTGTTGGGGCAAAGAGATGATATCACTAAAGATTAAATATGAATAAATACAGCATATCAGAAGTTGTTCTATTTAAATATCCAGTGTAAGATCTTTACAGCTCAGAGAAAAATTACTGCAAACTTCTTTTTTAAAAGGAGCTATCAGTCCAAAATCCTGCAGCATTAGAGGAAATGCAGGGGAAAATCTGTGAATGCAGAGTCCAGGGCCTGTCCCAGTGCTGGTTCAGGGTGCTGGGAATGCAGCACTTTTGGGATATTGAGTGAATCCCAGAGTGGTTTGGGCTGGAAGGGACCTCAAAGCCCATCCAGTGGCAGCTCTGCCATGGCAGGGACACCTCCCACTGTCCCAGGCTGCTCCAAGCCCCAATGTCCAACCTGCCTTGGGCACTGTCAGGGATCCAGGGGCAGCCACAGCTTCTCTGGGCACCCTGTGCCAGGGCCTGCCCACC
>JAHLSL010000085.1:3000830-3019027 GCA_025920805.1 Petroica traversi | reverse complement strand
TTTTTTTTTAATTATGATGAAAATGTCACTGTTTGGGAAATCATGAAGGGTGGCTGTGGGTTTGGGGAGAGCTGCCACGACCCTGCTTTGACAAAAGGCAGACTTGGGATGATTTCAGTGTTTCAGATCTGCATTCCCTGGCTCCTGCAGCACCTGAACTCTGTGACATGCCTGGGAATGCTCCAGGAGCCATATGGTGCCATTTTATATCATCAGCTCAGGGCAGGCTGGGGCAGTGTCCAGCTGTTTAATTTATGACACTTGAATAATTTAGAAGGAACTCCGAGCAGTTCTAGAGTTGCTGGTGCTTTGATCAGCAGTGTCTCAGAATTTGAGCCTTTTTCAGTGGGAAATTGTCTGAATTCAGTTCTTGCACCAGAGGCAGTGGTGGTCAAGTATTTCTGTCTGCCTGGTTCATCATCTCAACAATTCCTGTCTGATTTATAATGACATTTTTAAACAGCCCCTCTTCAAGGTACTATTAGGTCTGATGAGCTGCTATTGATCAGGGACTGACATTTGCTCACAGCTGTGTAGTCACACTTCCAATACTCTATAAACATAAATATCAGTGGTCAGGATCGTGCAGCCAAGCCTTGAAAGGTACCTGAGGAAGAAGCCCCTTCAGGAACCACTCTAAAGGGACATTAGCTGGTTAGTAGAGAAGCTGAGGTGCTGCTGAGGAGGAATTCCAGAATTCTGCACTTTGAATAAAAATGGAAACTCATTGATATAGAAACTGCTGTTAAAATTCACACAATCATAGGATACCCGGAGTCACAAGGGACTCACAAGTATCACTCAAGTCCTGCATGGAGCAGTACAAGAGTTATTCCTAAACCTGCTGTGATAATGGAATGATTTTTACAAACACAGAGCAGAATTTGTCCCTCTGGAATCACCACTTCCTTTAGTTCTGGGGTTTTCTGGTTAGATTCTTCCATTTCTTGTTGTTTTGCTACTTAAATTGATGATGGTTCTTGGACCCTAAATTATGTAGAAAATGAGGCCAAATCAGCACCAGAACAGCTTTTCCTAAATGTCAGACTGACAACATTTTCTTCAGTGTAGCTTTGAAAGGATCAAAGGATTTTTAGTACTTAAACTTCATTGTGACATAGGTAACTTCATTTATTCAAAAATCTCTGATTGTGTTGTCAAGGATTTGTTTTGGAGCTCGTAGTTCTCTTATGCTTTGTCACAGATCTTGGTTAGGGATTAGTCCTTTTAAGTGTGCCCAGTGTCCAAGAGATGAAGCAAGTGATTATCTTTTGTTGTAAATAATTCCCTACTGTGATTGCAATATTTTGTGTGTTTCTGCCACTTCGGTAATTTGGATTTGTAACTCTCTCACTCTGCTAAGTTTACTTAGCAGCAAGGGTTTAGTATCTGCTTTGTCAACGACAAGGAAATATTTTGACAATTTTATCTTTCTTCCTATGGTATTTACCCCTCAGAGTGAGTGCAGGGTGCTAGTCAAACCTTTCAGCTGTTCAGTGTGCTATAGGTTAAAGTCAGGTATAATTCTTTTGTAATTCCTTTCTTGTGTTTGGTTGTGATTTAGTTTCTTTGGCAGTGTTTTTTGGTTCAGTGTGGCTCAGCTCCAAGCAGCACTACAGAATCAGAGGTTTGCACTTTTCCTAATACATCACAGTATGTGGAATTTCATGGTTATTCCACATCAAAGAAAAGTTTCTGGGTTTGCTATTTTTCTATAGAATATCCACACCTAACTGAAATGTGGAGTTCTCATTCTCAAGTTATGCAAACTCCAGTAAATGCACCTGTGTTTTACTTTATTTGCAATTGCTTGCTGAGTTTTGTGCTGAAAGGACTGAGCTGTACAACCTGCATCCATTTTCCCCTCTGAGGTACTCTGTGCAGAGGAGCAGAAGAAAATGAAATGCCTGTTGGGGAGAGGGGTGTGTGGAATTATTGGAACCATTTTAATCCTAATGCTTCCTAGCAGCACTGGCACATCTATAATGACGCATCTCACACAACTGGATACAACAACAATAAAACAAGTAATTCCAACCATGTAAGCCTGGCAGCAGTTCTGAGGTCATTTTCTGCACGTTGATCAATAAGGAGTTCACATCCTATAATCCACGCCGAATTTATTCCTGTAATACATCTTAACTTCTAGTGGAGCAGTGGTTAATTGCTAATCCATATTCATTGAAGAGAACAAATGAGGACAGCAAGGGTAGATATCCGTGCACCATCACATCAAACATGGAACTTCTGAGCTCGGTTTTCACTCAGATCTCTGGTGTTTGTGGAGCTTCTGTGCCCACGACTTCACAAGGACTTTGGAGATTATCAAGGAATTTGTCCAGCTGCAGTTGGTGCTTTTGTTGCCAATGCCTGGTATTTGCAGAGATGTTAATTAGATATTTGGAGTTGTATAAATCTTCTGGAGTGCAGTTATTGTCGATCACCAGAACGCGTTTGCGTTTTATATGATTGAGTGTACTTTGGTAATTATTCTTCAGAGCTCCCTTTCAAATCTATATTTCTTTCATCTGCAGCACATTAAGCTTGCAGTGGGAGATGCTGGTTTGTTCTTGGCATAGCAGACATTTTATTTTCAGGTTCACATTTGAGCACAGCATGCTAAATTTATCATTCAGTTTTTAGGGCTTAATCGAAAGCCCAGTGAGGTTGACATTAAAAAAAGAAATCCTGTCTTTGACTTAGCTTTAGATGATGTTCCTGGTCTTGTCCCTGATGCGTGCAGCTCTCAGGCTGATCCCAGCTGGGCAGGGTTTTATCAAGTATTTGCCAAGGAGTTTATGTATTTCAGCAAATAGATTACTTGTCACGTATGGGGATGCATGAATCACCTCCTGAATTATTTTTTGTTCACTCTCGCTGTTACTTGATTTGTAACAAAGCAGGAAAAGTTTTCTTCTTGGTAATGATCTGAGCTTTTAATAGATGAGGAACAAGAAATCGATCCCAGTAAGCCATAAGCAAATAATGAGTATCCTTGTAGAAATGCTTTTCCTCTGAAGAAAACACAGGTATTGATACGAAGGACTGCATTCTCCAGAAATGATTAAGAAAATAAAATTGATTTATGTGAATTTATGGAGATCTCAAACGCTGGTTGTGTTTGTGATCCATGTCTTATAGAATTCAGCTTCCATTTTATCAGTACATCTTTCCATTAATAGAAACTGAATTAAAAGGAATACTGTTCATGGAATTAAATAATTTAAATACATGTAAAATGAATCCAACAGAATAAACTTAAAGTCAAATATGGCATAAACTGGTACTTATATTTAAAATATTCAACACATGATTCCCAAAATCCTATTAGAAAAAGAGTCTTCTTATTTGGACAAAGAAATGAAGAACAGTTTATTTGCTATGGACAGAAAAATAAGAAATACAAATAAATAATAAATAAAATGGACTGTTTTGGCTAGGGGATTAGAAAAGGCTTTGAGGATGACATTTTTAAGAAGTAAACAATGCATTCCCCTCTGAGTTTAAAAGAGCAAATATTTTTTGTTGGAAGTGTTTCTCAGATTATCCCTCTCCTGACACTCCAAGTTTAGAAAACAATTCTTTCTTTCTGTGACCAGAAAGAATCAAATATCTTTAATGATCACAGTCGATTTGTTCAAATCTGATGTAGAATTAACTTTCACCCCACCTACTGTTATCACAAGGGAAGTTGCAATGTCCAAACTCGAATTTAGAACCTGATTTGGGTTGCAGCAAATTTCTAGAAATGTGCTGGCTCAATGCCTAAATGGCAGTTCTGTTTCTCAATCTTACTTGAGTGGGATATAAAGCAAATCTGGAAACAAAATTTAATCCACTTTACTTGGACTAATCTAACAGGAAGTGTAACTGTGGAACATTTCCTCCACATCTGTGAGGAGACACAGATGAGCTGGGAAACGCCGATGGGAGGGATGGGGACAGGGATCTCTGGGAGCAGAGGGCCAGGTTGTAGGGAAGGAGGAATCCCACAGAAAACAATCCTGACTTGGAAAGGCTGCAAAAGGTCTTGGAGAAGTAAGAGGAGGCTCACAGGCACATTGTCAGGGAAGATTTTGCACAATTTAGAAGGGTTTAGAATGGAATATTTAACATGTTGATTTGGTACGTTGAATACTCAAATTGGATAAGAGGAAATTTAGGTCAGATGGACAGAAATTGTTTCCTGGCAGGGTGGGCAGGCCCTGGCACAGGGTGCCCAGATTTGCTGTGGCTGCCCCTGGATCCCTGGCAGTGCCCAAGGCCAGGTTGGACATTGGGGCTTGGAGCAGCCTGGGACAGTGGGAGGTGTCCCTGCCATGGCAGGGGTGGGACTGGATGGGCTTTGAGGCCCTTCCTCCCCAAACAATTCTCTGGGAATCTGTGATTCCAATAAAATAATCCCTTGATGGCATAAAAAAGGCTTTGACAAACTGGAAGCTGAGTTTGCATCTCCTGCACCTCTGAGCACTTTCTGAGTGCAGGAGGAGAACAAAGTTTGTATCACAAAGCTATTGTGTATTTTCATTCCAAATGCTGGCTCTGAGTAAAATTTCCATGACTAACATGGATTCTGATGAGGGTTCCTTTTCCCTGGTTTTGTCCTACAAAGCTTTTAATGATCCATTAGGTGTCTCAGGTTTCCTGACCTGATGGATATCTGACCCTGTGTTGTGGTTCAGTCAATAGGCAGCACCACGGAGCAAACCACAGAAATCAAACAACATGATTAAAAAGGTTCCTGTGCATTCAGATCTGTAAAAAGGTTGAAGTGGTTGTCATAATACAGTGTTCTGACAGGGTTTGTGTGGGCATAACTTGAATTCAGCAAATGGGAAGAGCTCACATCCATCTCTCGTTGGAACAGGGAGGTTATTGCTTACACTGTGCACTTTGCCTCACAACTGGGCACATAAATATTCTGGGAGCATGAAATGAACCTTGCCTAGGGATGGAGTGTTGGATAGAACAATATTTTCTGTTTCAAAAGGCTGAAAGTGTTTGGTGTCATTATGATCAAGTGGATTCATTGCATGACAAAAGTTTTAACTTTTGTTTCTTATAATTTCCTGCTCCTTGAGGCAAGTCAACCCTGCCAATATTTATAAGTATGGAGCCAGTGTTGAAAAATTGGTTTTAAATGAACGGTACTTTTAATGCTGAACAGAATTTCAAATTTCTTTTTCTTTCTCTTGACAAGTATTCAGGAATTCCCAGGAAGAAGGCAATAGAAATCAAACAACCTGGTTTATGAAGTTCAATTAAAAAAAAAAAAAAGTGCTGTTTAGACTTTTACCTTGCTACAAAGCAAATTATTGTGAACTTCAAAAATATTATTTATCCTTTTAAAAATTCCAGTGACTTTTGATTTGGCTGTGATTGGTTTTGAGTGAAGAGATGGAAACACATGTTTTAGGCTTGCAAATATAAAAAAATATGTTGCTTTATTTTATGTAGAAGCAATTTGGGAGGTAGGAGACTGAAGAGGTGTAAGATTAATTGTGAAGTGTGTCTCTTTTTCACTTCTTGTTTAAAAAGGACCCTGAATTTACACTTCCACTACAGTACATGAAATGAGACTCATACAAGGAGTTTTTCATTCCAATATTCCTTGTTTTTTAATGACTATCTATACTGTTAGGAGATGCTGAGCCTATAAACAAAGCAAATGGAAATGACAAATGAAATCACATAACACTAAAAATGTCAATATAAGGCAACTTGCTCTTAACTTTGCCAGCACATCTGCAGCATATTGACTGATCTTATTTTTAGTGCTGTGCAACAAACTTTACCACAGGAAACAATATCAGATAAATTCATTTTTACAGAAATGATCATGAGAATAAGAATGTATTACAAAACTTGGTCATGTTTCCGTAAAACTACCATCTAGCCTAACAACAATTGACAAAATGTTTGTTGTAGTCTATGGAAAGATGTGCTGTGTATCTTCTGAGTGAGAATTATTAGATTATTAGAGTAGATACTTTTTTTTGCCAGCATTAGCAGGACCACTGCTGAACACTGTTGCACCTACTTGGTATTTCTTTGGAGTTTTTATATTACACAGCTTTTTTTTTTTTTCAAAATAAGGAAAAAAATCACTTTCCAATTTCAAACCTGCTACATCCTCTTTGTCCTTTTCTTTACTTTAAATTGAGGTGTAACAAGTGGATTCAGTTTAGCAGAGAGACATGATTTGATGCCAGGCTCTGCTGCTGTGAAATTTTGGTGGCTTTATTTTCTGAGCCTAACCTGTGCTCTGTGTACAGGGAATAGTGGGAACAACCAAGTTTGTGCTTTTATAATATCTTTAGTGATATGATAAAATTAATAATACAGTGATAAAGGCCCATGTGTTTTGCTTTGCCCTTTTGGGCATTCATCAGTGACAAAATTATATTCTTTCCTTTCCCGGTACCTTCCTGCTTGTTTCCCACATGTTCTTTCAAAGTAAAGATAAAAATTGATTACTGGGCCTATCAGACTTTGTTTTCACCAGCCAAAATGGAATATATGTTGTCTTTCTCAGAAGAAAATTTCCTAATGGCATTCAACCCAGCACACTCATCAAAGTGTGTTACCTGCATGTAAATAATCCAGTATGAATTAAGAATACAATTAACACTTTGGAGACTCTGCAAATTAAAAATGTAAACCATCTTCAGACCTTGGCAAAACATTTGCAATGAATTGGGCCCTTGACTTTACTTTGAGGAGACATTTCTACATAAAATAGAGGGTTTATTTATAGCTACTCAGTGGAGCTCAGTGAGGTGATGAGCTAAAATTCTGCTGAAAGGGAAAACAGGTTTAATGAGTTACCTAATATTTACAATGAGATTAGAAAACAAGGTATTTTCTGCCTCATTTTATAGGTCGGAACAAAAAAATTCAGTGGGTTTTGATCTGAACCTGTATCTCTGGTGAAAGAAATTTTATGAGTTCTGGATTCCTGTTTGACTAGAAAGTCTTTCTATCAGGTTCACATGTTAAGCAAATATTTTTCAGATCATTCATTTTGTCAAGAAAAGAATGGTGACGTTAGTATGATCCAAAACCTTTTATGAGTTCAATAGGGGTTTTTTTACTCTTTCCCAGTTCTGCTTTATATTTCTGCCTGGAAGAAGAAAGGAACAATCAGTCTTAGTCTTTTATGGAACCCTGAATCGTTGCTGCAGCAGGAAACATGGCCCAGAGAGCACAGCTGGGATATCTCCAGCTGTGGTTACTGCAAGGCAAACATTCCTTCAACTTATTCGGGACTGCATTGCCCAATAAAACCGAAAGATTTCTAAAACGTATTATCTCAATGTATCAGAAGGAAAAGTCTTGCTTTTCCTTTCTCATTTTCCAGCTCTCTCTATAGGTCTAGAAAAGATTGTTCTACTCACTTTGCTAGAGCAGCATTTGAAATGTCAGCCTCCATCGAAGATTTCTGTGGGATTATTTGAAATAACTTTATTTATCTACTGGAAAGTGATGCTCTAGTAGAATATAAAGAATTAGGGTTGTTGTTTGCCAGCAGGAAAGATGTCCTTTCCTTTTGAGAGAGAGTCATAAATTCCAGTTTTAAATGGAGGCACCTATCAAGTTGGAATGCAGGCATTGTGAGCAGCTGATGTAGAGATGTACCCAAATATGCCCATCTATGCCCCTACATCTTCACTGGGCTCCTTCCAAAATTCTCTGTGTGTTTTCAGGGAAGTAAATTCTTTTTAGGAATTCTTTTTATAGGGGAAAAAAAAACAACCAACCAACCAGCCCACCAAACCATAAAAACATCTAGACATAAGTGGGGAAAAGACTCTGCTACAACAGCAAAGACCAATCCTACTAAAGTATTTACTCACCTAAATAAATATTAAATGTTCATGAGTGGAAGAATGTGCATAAATTATGTCATCATTAACATGCACAAAATTTTCTCCTTGGAGTTTTAAGGGGAAAATTGGTACACTGGAGAATTCTATGGGGCTTTTCCCCCCTTATAAGTTAAAGGGTGTCCTGAAGGTCCTTTCTGTGATAAAAGACCTTTTGCTCAGAGGTTTTTGTTGTCCAGCTTTTTGTGAGTTAGTTTAGTGCAAGCCAGTGTCTCTACTTTTCCAGATTAGATATTAGCATGAAATTCCTTGTGACACACAATTTTCTTTTCACTGAAGAATTCCATATACTTTTTATCTCCTGTTTTCTAAACAGATGTGTCATTTTAATTAGAGCTGTTGAATTCTGCATGACCTTGCTTCACTTTTCTAAATATTTGATGCACTTTTAAAAATAATTGTTAAGATGTTCTTAATAGAACGCTGCAATCTGAGTAGCAATAACATCCTTTCGTTTATATTTGGGTTTTTCTTTACTGTAAATATTTTTCAGTCATGCTTTTGCACACTGTAATGCTTTTGCTGCAGTTGAGCTCTGTGTGGAGAGTCTTGCATTTCTTCTCTCCCAGCACATACAATCATAAGGAGTAGGACTCAAAGGAGCTTCATTACATAATTCAGCAGATTTATTTCCTATGCAGGGTCAGCTACAATCACACATTCCTGGCAGGTGTTTGCACATGTTTTGTTCCAAAAGATGCATGTGATCTCTTCGGGCTGTCTGCTCTGGTACTGTACTGGCAGAAACCTTCTCAACTACTGCAGTATCAGAGGTTTTATTTCTTGCTACACCTTGTTTTTTGCATATTTTTTCACCCATATATGCTGGAAGAGCGTGTGAGTTTCTCCTCCGTATGTTTGGTCAGTTTTTCTTTAATATAGTCAAAACTACAGTAAGAAGCTTTGATAGCCACAAAACTGCAAATTGGAAGGATCACTTCAACCTCCGTATGAAATGAGTGAACTCATAGTTTATAGATCTTCCATTCCTTGTTGTGGATGCCCAGGACTGGTACCTGCCCCTTTCCTTTCCTTTTTCCCTCACCCATTTGTGCTGAGCTCTCTCCACATCTCCTCTTTCCCCTCTCCACCCTCCCCACTGCCTGACCTCTGTTTCCCACAATCAGCAGATTTCCTTCCTCCTTGCTTGTTGTTTCTCTGGGGTCACTGCTTAAATAAATCACACAAAAGGAGCCTGGTATTGATCTCTAGAGCAGGCTGTTAGTGTTTTCCCTCTGCTCTGAAGTGAATTATTTTATAAGCACTTGTCTTTAATAACTGAGCCACTCCATTATCCACTCCAGCAGCTCAGCAGTGCTGATATTATAATCATTCCCCTTCCACACACCATTGTATCAGATTGCTCCAAGATCAAGTGAAACATGGCTGTGACTTTCCTTCTCTAAGTGCTTTTGTCCTTGTTGTGACCCAGAGAAAAGTCTCCCTTCAAACAAATACTTGAAGTTGCTGCTCTGGGTTTTCTTTGTGAGTTTGGTTTTAAGTTCAGAATAAGAAAAATAAGTATTTGTTCCTTTTGTTTTGCATTGCTTGAAGTTCTCTTTCTTTTCCTTGCAAGTGTTATTTTGCTTAATGCAAAGGAAGAAAAGTAAAAGGGTTTGTTTATTCACTCTTTGAAAGGGTCAGAATTTCAGGTGAGGAGCAGCAGTATCCCTGCACATCTCTCTTTTTTTAGTATAATGGCTTAGAGGCAGTAAGGAGGTAAGAAAATTTATTGATGGGGAATTTGTCCTGCAAAAGCACCTTTTTTGGGATGTAATGCTTCTGCCCATAGGACAAGGAATACAAAGCCTGCAGAAATTCTTATTCATGACTTTGGGCGACTTAGGTTGGGTGTTCACAATAACCATGGAAGTGGATTCTGTTTGTCTAGTGCAGCTGGAAGTGCTGGCTCTGTGTTTGGGGGAAAACACTGCAGCTTAATATCTGATAATCTGTCCCCTCAAATGAATTCCTTAATCAATGAAAGGGCATAATTGAGCCTGATTCCAATATGAAACAAAACAACTGCTGGAACAAAGAGATTAAACAAAATGCTCTTCAACCAGTACTTCAATGCAGGCACAGGTGTGAATCATATTTCAAGAGAAAATTTGCTTTTTGATTCATCTTAAAGTGTAGCCTAAATTTTTGTGCGTTACTGATGACTTAATGATGTTCCAGTCTGAGAACTCATGATAATTTTTAGGAAATGTTGTCCTTTCTTTCTGAAATCAAGCTCTTTTTCTGGTGGAAAAAGGATTTGGCTTCTAACATGTGTTGCCCAGTGAACAGAATATTCTGGTGCTACATTTGATTATATGTTTCAGTGGTTGTTTTATAGCTCTGTAATGAGCTGGATTACAATAAACAGACTGGGAAACAAAAAATTGGACACCAGTATGTTATTGGTTGTTGAGCATTAACATTGCTAACACAATTCAACAGTGCAAATTTCCTTTATTAAAAGACGAAGGGTAATATAGACAAGGCAAGAATAGTCTGAAATTATTTTCTATAGCCAGATTTCTGTGTCTCTTTTCTTTCATTGCAATTGATTCAGTGAAATGAAGACATTTTCTATGTACTGTACCAAGCCAAATCATATTACAGAAAGCAGAATGCAGTTAAATGAGAGTTAAATTACTCTCAAATGACAAGGAAATGTTCAGCTATAAAACGCGTTGTGAGACTAATGTGCTCTTCCAAGTCGGATCGGTCAGGAAAAAAGAAATTAAAATTAAAATCTGGGCTTGTAAAACAGAAATGTGATTTCCAAAGAGGTCTCTTCTAGGAGAATCTGGGAGAGGGCCTGGTTGGCAGGGTTTGGATGAAGGAAGTTCTGGTAGAAATAACCAGAATTAAATAAACAGAGAGTTGATGGTCAGGATTTCTAAGCCCTGGTGTTCCATGTGCTGTGTCCTGGCTCTGGGCTGGGGCTCTGCTCCCACAGCTCCTCAATCCCTGTGGCACCACTGGGCTCTTGCTGGCCCTGTGTGGGCTGAGGACAGGGCTTGGGGAAGCTCCAGGCTTCTGAAACGTTGCCAAAGTCGAGTTTTATAATTGAAATCACAGATGGGAAATCATGACTCTCTTTAGTTTAAAATGGCAGATTTAAATGGCATTTCATGGGACCAGCAAAACACATTTGTTCAACGACCCCAAAATTACCTTTAAGGCAGAAACCAAAGTTTTCTTAGAAACATTCAGTTTTAGAAATCCTAGTGGATAAAATTAAATTTCAGTATTTTCTACAATGAGAAGCATTAGGTGGCTCTCATTTGAACTTCTGACTACCCCTTGCATTTTTATTCTTCCCAGCAGAAGTTTGCTATTTCAGGCACCCTAAGACAGGTGAGCATTAAGTTAGAGGTGCAGAGCATTGCAGAATATTCCTGTTGCATTTCTGGAGAGCTGGAGGAAGTGCCAGGCCAGGAGGGGTGGTTTGGAAGCAAGTGCAGAGGTGTCTGTAGCAGCTGCTGGATGGTGTGACCCTGCTGGGAGGGCAGAATTGCAGGAGGCAATGAGGGAGCAGGAACACCTCGGGGCTGGGCGGGGATGAGCTGATCCTGGTGATGGAGTGGGCAAAGGGAGGTCAGGAGAATCACTGAAGGAGAAGCAGTGATGAAAGCCAAGAGGGCAGGAATTGAGCATGAGCCTGGAGGTCAAACCCTGTCTGGTTTCACATTGTCATTAATGAATTCAGCAGGGTGGAAAATTTAAAATGAAGGAGCAAACAAGATGAGTTCTGAGAATTTTTACCTGAGAAATTTTGCTGGGAGAAGGCACGAAACTGATTCAATCCCTAGTTCTGTAGGAAGAGTCAGGGAAGGATCAGGTACACAGTGTTAGGCATTGAATTTCAGTGATAAGAGCAACAATGACAATGGTAAAGTCCCTGGATTGCTCTGGAGTTCACCTCTGTTCATATTTAATTTGTTGGAAAGGTGTGCTAGAGCAGGATACACAATGTCTATACAACATAACCAATTTTGATTCTTTCTGCTACAAATACATCAATATTTATATTTCTTATCAAAGCAATATGGATAGTCTTTTTCTTGGAACAGTTATTAAATTCAATAAGGGTGATCACTGATTAGCAAAATACAGTTCTTGTGAATCAATAGTACATATCTAATCTAGCGGGTTCTGTTAAAAATCAATACAGTTACCATCTGATGTTCCATGAGCTGTAGGAGCCACATATATTTATTTTTACATAAATCATAAAATCAGAGAATGGTTTGGGCTGGAAGGGGCCTTAAAAATCATCTCAAGCCACCCCTGCCGTGGCAGGGACACCTACCACTGTCCCAGGCTGCTCCAAGCCCCAGTGTCCAACCTGGCCTTGGGCACTGCCAGGGATCCAGGGGCAGCCACAGCAAATCTGGGCACCCTGTGCCAGGGCCTGCCCACCCTGCCAGGGAACAATTCCTGCCCAATAGCCCATCTAACCCTGCCCTCTGGCACTGGCAGCCATTCCCTGGCTCCTGGCAATTCCTGCAGCCCTTGGCAATTGTCTCTCTCCATCTTTCCTGCAGCTCCTTCACGCCCTGCAAGGCCCCCCTGAGCTCAGCCCAAAGCTTCTCCTCTCCAGGCTGAGCAATGCCAGCTGTGCCAGCCTTTCCTCCCAGCAGAGCTGCTCCAGCCCTCTGCTCATCCTGGAGCCTCCTCTGGGCTCTCTGCAGCAGCTCCAGCTCCTTGCTGTGCTGGGCCCCAGGGCTGGGCCAGCTCTGCCCCTGGGCTCTCACCTGAAGGGGCAGAGGGGCACAATCCCAATCCCTGCCCTGCTGCCCACACTGGGGCTCAGTCCAACCCAGAGGGGTTTGGGATGGGACACATCCAATTCTCACCCACCAGCTCCCCCAAATCCTCTTCCCAGGGCTGCTCTTGATGTGTAAATCTTTTTACATTACAAAGCTAAACTAGTAGCTTTTAACAGTAATCAGTTAAAAAGGAATTAATTCTTAGGATCATCATAATTCTTATCCCTGCAATCCCCATTCTGAATTTCTCTGGAGCCCCTGGTTGAACCTTTGATAGTTGATACTGTCAATCAACCTCCATTATTTCGTGGCCAACCTGGCTGACAAGCAGTTGTGCTCCATCTGACACGGTGTGACCCACTTCTGTTTGGCTCATGTGAAAAGAATACATTAGACATCTGCTCCCCCGTTTGATTGATTTATCATGCACTGTGAAAGTGCTTCAAAAACATGCTGAAACCCTTGGTAATGCACTGGGAAGTTAAACTTAGATCACCATTGTTCCCACCTTTCTGATTTACTTGTTGGAAACAAACCCAGCTGATTCAGGGCATGAATTTTAAAGATATCCTGAAAAGGAATTATTTTATTTCGTGCCTTATTGGTCATCATTAATTAATAGAGGCTTGAATAGGAACATTGAGGTGTGAGTTGTAACTTTGTGATGAAAGCTGTGAAACAAGGTTTGACACAGAACCATTTGGCTTTTAAGGTAGTATTAGAAATTATATCACTTACCCCATTAATTCTTATGTGAGAAAGCTCAGCTCTGGTGCTCCCAACACCAAAAGGACATGGAATTGTTGGAGCGAGTCCAGAGGAGCCCATAGAGGTGATGAGGGAACTGGGGCACCTCCCCTATGGGACAGTTCATGAGGAACTGGAGTGACAGGACAAGGGGAAATGCCTTCAAAATAAAAAAAAAAAAAAAAAAAAAAAAAAAAAGAAAATTTAATTTAGGGATAATTGTGTTTATACCATTAGGCTAAAAAGAAAACAAGGCAGTGTAGAAAGATGTGTTAAACCAACAGCCTGGGTTCCAACCAACAGTATCTGTCCACTTTGTGCTCCTGGAAATGAGACATCTAGAAAGCTAAATTAGCTCCAGCATTGTAATTTCTGCACAGTTTTTAAATGTCAGCACAACAAATGCAAGGCATTAACATACTTTATTTTTCCTGACTGATGAAAACGCAAGCAAATAAAGGAATCATTTCTTTAATGATCTGTTAGAATTAATAATGAATATGTTTTTCAAGAGGGTTTTTTTTTGGCATGGATGTTGTTTTGCAAAGCAATTTGCTTTCTTCCTGTTTCTACTGCAAGTATTTCATCAATGATGTGATTTTAAAGTAGAGAATTTGGAAGAGTGTTTGCAGTCTTCTCTAAGAGCATTATTCAGCTGCTAATACTTCTGCCAAATGGCTGCTCCTGTGTTGATGCTTTACACGAGTCACTAAAAATAAAAGCAATTAACTTCTCTCTGAAACCATTCCCTATCAATATTTTCATGTCATTTGTGCTAAATAATAAGCAATAAAACTACCCCTGGGGTTCTTTTGTCAGCACAGATGGGATGCTAGGATTCGGTCCAGCCAAGGGAGCACAACCCTACCAAAGCTCCTGTTTTCTAGCACTTACAGGAGAACGTGCAACATCTTTGACAAGGCACACGATGGAGCAGTAATGTGTTGTTTTTCTTGTCCCTTTGGAGTGCAGAAGTATGTTGCTGATCATTTCTGGGGGCTGACGTCTGGCCATCAACTTTTTTCCAGCAAGAGGTATAAAAGATTTGTCCGCTGGCTAATTATTCTTCAAGAGATTTCAGTTTAAGACCTAATAACATTTTGATAAATAATTAAAATTGTGCTTACTCATAATCCTGTAGTCATCCAGTGATGCTGAAAGAGAAGGTGTGAGACCACTTTTAATGACTATGAATATCTGGGTGACTTTTAGAGTACATTTCTAAGCCAGCTCATTGGTGGGAAGCTGACAGTCAGACCTGCCAACAGATCCTTGCACAGAGTCCCACACTGTGAGGGCACACAGAGAGGGTGACACAGCTCATAAATCCCAGCCTCCACCTGAAGGATTGGCCAGCTCTTACACCCGACTTTTGGTGATCTGTTTAATCTCAAAGATCTTTTTGGAAGACAGCGAGTTGCTGCTGAGAACTTGGAGTGGAAGGAATGGAAGCTG
Organism: Petroica traversi; assembly: GCA_025920805.1. NCBI lineage: Eukaryota > Metazoa > Chordata > Aves > Passeriformes > Petroicidae > Petroica > Petroica traversi. The sequence continues at coordinate 3,004,173 of JAHLSL010000085.1, read as the reverse complement.
AGATGTGGAAGTGTGGGGGATCCTGCTCCAAGTGCTCTCTGGGCAGAGGGAAAACAGGAGAAATGTACTTACTCTCTGTAGGATGCTGCACATAAACTGCATTTCTCAGCTGCAGTTTGCTCTTTTGTGCTGATTGATGTCATCTCTGCAGGACCTGCTTTGAACCTTGTGAATCCAAGCCTCCTGGTCTTTAAATGCAGCTCCCGGATCCTCAGAGCTGGATTTTCTCCACGTGGGAGAAAGGACCTGTTTTCATCACCTCCTAAGAGCTCTTGCAATTCCACTCTTTCAGGACCCATTGTCAGTGGGCTCTGGAGAGCTGGAGATGTTTTGGGATGGGAGTGCTGAGCTCAGACCTGTCCCATGTTCCTGCAGCATCAGAGGGTTGGTCCTGCTGGTTTATATAAGGGAAGAGGAGATTAATTTGATTTCTGTTACCTTTAATTGAGTTGTGCTTCATGTGCACCTGGTAGAGAGGGGAAAAATGGGACTGGTTTGATTCTGGAATGATTTTTTCTTTTCTTTCTTTTTTTTTTTTAGTGTTTTTGTTGTCCTTAAATCAAAGGTAAGTAAATACTTCTGTAGAGAACTTTACTAAATGAAGGGCACTAAGACTTAAACCAAACAAACAAAGCCATGAACACCCCCTACAACTTCAGTGTTCTGTTTCAGTCTCAATCTACATCAAATGATAAATCTTTCAAATTCCATCCAAAACCAACTGCAAATAAACAGCTGCTCGTTGCTGCTTTCTTTTCAAATCCTTCATCTCCTCCAACAGGCACAGGCTGGTCCTTCATTCCTGTCCTTATTTCAGCAGTGGGCTTTACAAATATTGTTTGAACACACCTGACATATATCCTTTAAAAAAACCCCAAAACAAACAAGCAAACAAGCAAACAAAAAAGAGAAAATATTACCAAATTACCCAATATTGAGTAGGCTCTTTGTTCAGTCTCTATCCTAGCCATAGGACATTCCTGACCTGAAGGGGAAGGAGATGAAAGCAGTGAGTGAAATATATTTATACACCACCTTTTCTTGCCTTGGGCTGGAGACTTTCTTTCTATAGAGTTGAATATTCATTAAAAGTTCATGAATATTTGAATGAATGAAATGTAACTTATATGACAAACCCAAGTCCAAATGTTTCATACTATCTTTTAAGAATTCCTTAAAAACATTATTTGTATGCTTCAAATAACCTCTCTTGAAGTCATTGGCTTTGAATGACTTTTAGTAATACCTGCCTGCATCACTATATTGTTGTTTTCTTTGGCAAAAAATTTAGGGAGAAGAGAAAAATCTTGTGGTAGCACAATTCTTAAAGCATTTTCAAAGCAATTCTGAAAACTTTTAGGAACTATAGGGCTATATTAGCAATAGTAACATGGGAATTTGTTACAAATAAACCTGTAGGAGTTTTCTGTTGTTTGGAGTTTTCTGTTTTTGTTTGGGATTTTTTGTTGTTAGACATTAGAGACAAAACCCTGAGATCCATGGGACGCAGATTCCCTGTTTTCAAGGTCATAATATGAAACAGGTCAACACAAGGCACAGGTTTGCAAAATATCATCAGATCAAGAAAGAGAGATGCTGTCTCTTTAAACATGTGATTTTTAGCCAGGTAAAAATAATTTACCCAACCTCTGTGCACATATCACTCTCATTTATAATTTTGTGGCTAATAAAATGTTGGAAACCTGCTTGTATTTTACATAAAAAGACATTAAGTACTCTTGACTGAGATATTATAGCCATAATTGTTTCTGAACCTGTTTCTTTTTTTATTTTTAGTTTTTTTCCTAGGGGATGCTATAATAAAGAGCTAAAAATTGCACTAAAAATTTTATTGAACTATAATGGAATATCAAGAATTTCATGTAGAAAAATATTTATTATATTTAAGAGGAGTGCCAGGGAAGATTGTAGTATCATCACAGATGTGAACAAAGGGCCTGTGCCCAAATGTTACTCATATGATATTTTACTGTGGGATATGTAAATGATATTTTTTAAATTAGCAGTTGCAGTATCTTAAATTGTCAAGGCTGAGGAAGACAACCTCACTGCAAAAAAAGCTAACAAGTGTCTCAATTCTTTGTGCTTATATAGCTAAAATTATATAGCTATAATTTGAATTTAGACTTGTCTGCAGGATAGAGGAAATTGAGCTGTCCCTGCAATGCACTCAGATGCAGCACTAAAGGAAGTTTATTTAGGAATGTAGAAGAGCTGGAGGAAGTCAGGACATGGGAAGGTAATTATTTTCCTCCAATGAGCCTTTCAGTCCCGCAGATGGACTGATGGGTTCTGCCACTTGGAAGAGAGGAATGAGAAACTCTCAGGGAGGATCGCAGGAGCTGAGGAGCCCCAGCAGGCTCAGGATCCCCCAGCTGAGGAATGAGGGAACTCCAAAGTTTGGGATCACTGCATTTCTGTGCTGCTGGGCCATATTCCAGAGGCTCTAGGATGTAGAGATTTCCTGAGCTCAGGGGTTGTGCTCCCCAAGGTTCTTCCCACACCAAGGTTCGATCAGAGGAATCAATGCATGGCACAGGGGCCACAGAGGCACTGAGGGGGAAAATTGCCAGGCTGTGTGCCAGGAGCTGTCAGGGAACACAATTAAACACTGGCAAATGACTTGTGTGTAAACTTACTGAAGTATTCTTTTATTTATGTATGTATTTATTTATTTATTTATCTTAAATGCGGATTATCGTTTGCATGAGTAGCGAAAATTAAAGCCAAAATATCCAGCGTGTTGCACAGGTATATAAGGACCTGACTTTCCATTGGGCAGTGGGTGCTACACTCAGCACCACCATGGTAACAGCTTTTCCAAAGGCTTTTCCCAGCAGTTATTAATTGATTTTGGTTTTCCTCCAATGCAGGCAAACCAGTGGGATGTTCATCTCTAACAGATGATGTTCCCTGATTGTTTTCCTTGTCAGGACCATACTTTTGGCCCTTTGCTAGGAGTTGTGTTATGGCCCTTTGCATGACATCCCAGAGGTGACACCATCACTGATGGGCCTGGCCCTGGCCAGGTCCCTCTTGGAGCCAGCTGGGATTGGCTCTGCTGGACACGGGGGAAGCAGATTCTGGAATTTTCCACAGAAGCCCCTGCAGCCCCACCACCACCAAAACCTTATCCCAGCAATACAGTGCAATCTGAATAATGAAAAATGGGGAAGGAATTCAGGAAGGAAGGAATTCTGGAAGGACGGAATTCCGGAAGGAAGGAGGGAAGGAGGGAAGGAGGGAAGGAGGGAAAGAGGGAAGGAGGGAAAGAGGGAAGGAAGGAAGGAAGGAAGGAAGGAAGGAAGGAAGGAAGGAAGGA
>JAHLSL010000085.1:2986783-3000820 GCA_025920805.1 Petroica traversi | reverse complement strand
GAAGGAAGGAAGGAAGGAAGGAAGGAAGGAAGGAAGGAAGGAAGGAAAAACCTCTGAGAATATGTGGGTATTCCCTCCATCAACTATTTATTTACAAACGAGCAGCTCAGATTGTTAGTTTGTTAATTGGTGTCAGTGGAGAAACTCAGGTGCTTCCACACCGTGCTTTTTGTGTCCTTTTCAGGTCCTAATCTTCATTTACCTTTATCTTTGGGGACTCTTTATGAACATTTATGTCTTCCTAACTTCTCTTTAGCGCCAGGGGCATCCAACAGATCCTCAAGACTGTTTCAATGTCATTTAAATAAAGTATATTTATTCAGTCTATGGTTTTGGCAGCAGCATTATCAAGATGCTCATTTGTGCCTGAATATTCATTTATAATATGTTATATGTGAGGAAAAGGTAATATTGTATATTGTATATTCATCAGTGCTGATATAATGGACAAATTAGAGTATCAAGTTTTATTGCCAATAAAATCAGTTATAAAAAGCTAAATATTTGTATGCAGTATATATTTCCATTTATTAAATATTGGAAAGAGAACCTGTATTTACTTTTTAGCTGTTTTGTTTAGCAATGCCAAGTTATAGGTCCATGTGAGGCTTCCCAAGGACAAGGAGAGTGTAAATGTTGCATAAGCAATATATCTTTTTCTGGGCAGTTTTTTCAAATAGATTGGGTTTTTCCTCAAGAATATTTTCTTTTCTTACCATGAGGTTTTAGTGCTCCTGCTAATCTGTCTCTTTTTGATTTGAAAAACTCTTATCTGTCCAACAGACAAGGCAATGCTGGGAGAATCAGACTTTAGGGATTGGCAGCTCATTCCAGAGCATTCAGACAGAATCCTTATTTAGGGCAGCATTTAGTATGAAAAGTTAGAGTCTTTTCAAGGCAGGAGTCAAGAGTGTTTAACTTGAAGCACGAAGTGAAGCATAAATGATTCTGAAGAGAATTCCCTATCTGGAAACAGAGGAATTGAGCCACTAAGAGATATCCAAATAAACTCCATTTTTGAGATTCAAAACAATCTATTAAAAAAAAAATGCAACCCAACTAATGAATGAAACAATCAAACACACAAAAGAGGGAAAAAAAAAGAAAAATAAAACAAACAAAACCTCAAAGCCACAAAAAAATCCCACAAAAATCCCCCAAAACCCCAAATCAAACCAAACAAAGAAGAACCCCAAACAAAGCGAAACAAAATAGCCCCCCTCCCCCCCCAAAAAAAAACCACAACAAAAAAACCCCAAAACCCCATGAAAAACAACAACAGGAGGGTCTTAAAATGAAGAGGGAACAGGCAGAAACTCTTTGTCACTGCAACCAAGTATATGATAGGTGGGTTTTAGAAAAATCTTCTGCAAATGGAAATGCAGATCTGGTTGAGCACATTAAGAAGTTACAAGTTTTACCCACTACAGTCTAAAAGCTGGGACATAGGAGGGCTCTGAGGGAATTATGTCCAAGAAGCAGTTAATGAGAAATTAAATATTTCAGACACATGCAGTCTGTGAGAGAGCTGCTGGGTCTTTGGGCCGAGCAAAGAGTGAAGGGAGCACTTGAGGTGAAGAAGGTTCCTGCTGCAAAGCTAAGTGACTTGGAACTCTTTTTGAAAAATGTAAATTAAAATGTCACGGGAGGCACTTGAAAAACATTTAGCAGAAATAGAAGAGGTCCAGAGAAGGGTGACAATATAATTAGAGACCTCGGATGGCTTTGTGAGAGGATAGATTTGGAATTATTAGAGCCCTCTTTGTGGAGCAGAGAGCAGTGAAAAAGGGCATAAGAAGCTTGAAAATAATGAATTAAAACCTCACATTTATCGCTTTTAGAGCTGAATATGAACTTTTTCACCAAAACATAAAAATAGTCTGGGGAACTCACTCCCACAAGCTGTAGAATATTGGGTGGTTTCTCTTTGGGGTGTTCTATGTAGGTCTCAAGATGCAAAAGAAAAAGTCAAAGAGTTTTAGAAATTTCAGTGTATCAAACATAGCAAGATAATGATGAAATTTATTTTTAAAATGATTTATTTTATTACAGAATTTTTAGAAATTTCCCTGAAGTACCTACAAGTTACTCAGACAGAGGAACAGATTAGAAGCAATATTCTACCTAATGTGCAAGTTCCACGTGGGAATCCAGAATTCAGCCTGGCAATTCTGCTTCACTTCAAACAAACACTTTAAGAATGTATTTGTGTAGTTTGCTAATATGTTTTCCTAAACTGGCTTTCAGTATTTTATTATGGATTTCTTTTTGCCTACAATGCAATTCTACAACAGAAACAAGGTTGAAATTCGTTCTTTTGCCTTAGCTTTTTATATTTGTGCTCCATTACAAATAAATTTTTATATAGACATTACTGTAAAAGAAAGCAAGCATCTGCATGACTGAGTTTTTGAGGTTTTAGCATTCTTCTCTTGTTGGCTTCCCTGACATTATTGGTTTGTGGCCAAGTTTCATTAGCTCATTTTGCATTCCATTGAAATTTAAACTCTAAAGGCTGATGCTTTCCCCTTTCTTGGAAAATGAGTTAAAATGGAAGCAGAAATGCCTAAATGTAATGGCTTCTGTGGAAATTTACTCCTTTGGAACTTGGAGGAAAGTGAAATGCAGTGCAGAGGAGTGGTGGGATCCCTTACACAGCCTCAGCTGCAGTGGAGGAAATACAAACACCTTCTGTTTTTTTCCTTCTTGGCAAGTAATGAAACTATTGCTGTGACTTTAACGTGTGGAAATCAAAATATTTTGGTTAGAATTCGAATTTGTTCTGTAATAGGGCTTTTTCCAGTCTGGTTTGTGATCTGAGGGCATTTTAGTGTCCTTCTGCAAACACGTTCTGACAGTGCAGTGAAATTATTTTATAGATTCACTGAATGGGTTGGGTTGGGAGGGACTCTAAAGTCCATCCAGTGCCACTCCTGCCATGGCAGGGACACCTCCCACTGTCCCAGGCTGCTCCCAGCCCCAATGTCCAACCTGGCCTTGGGCACTGCCAGGGATCCAGGGGCAGCCACAGCAAATCTGGGCACCCTGTGCCAGGGCCTGCCCACCCTGCCAGGGAACAATTCCTGCCCAATAGCCCATCTAACCCTGCCCTCTGGCACTGGCAGCCATTCCCTGGCTCCTGGCAATCCCTACAATCCCTGAGGAATTGTCCCTCTCTGGTTCCCTGCAGCCCCTCAGGCCCCGGAAGGAGCTGTGGGGTCTCCACACAACCTTCTCCTCTCTGGGCTGAATAATCCCAATTCCCTCAGCCTTATTTTTTCTTACAGCAAATTACCCATTATCTGTATCCATCCTGCTTCCTGAATCTATGTTTTAGGAAAAAAAGGAATACAAAATAAAAGTGAGAAAGTAATATTCAGCAATGTCTAATGAGCTGGTTTGGTCAATATTTGGTTAATAAATTAATATTAATTTCTGCATTTTAATACAGATAGTTTTAATAATTTTAATCCTCTTCAGTTCTGTATCTCATGGAGACACTGATTAACTAAAACCTTTTTTATCTCTGGGTTTTCTATTTTTACTTTCTGCATGTTATTTACAGGAATTATTGTTAAAGATTGATCACTGGATTGTTTTGTAAATGTGCAAATACATCCTTGAGCTTAGTCCTGGACTGGTCCTAATTCCTTGCAGTCAGAATTCTTCAGAATAAACCCTTCACACACATTCCTAGGAAAGCACAACATTATTAACAGCTTACCCAGCCAGGCAGAATTGGTGAAAACCTGGAAAAAAAATTTTAATATGAAAAGAGAAAAAGCCATTAAAAGTGAAAGTTGCCATGTATGTCTAATTGTCATGGAAAGGGCGAAGTCCCTTGGTGACTCTGGTTCTAAATGGAGCTCTAAAAGTGTTCTGGGGCAGGGCGATGGAATGATTTGTTCCTTAGAATAAACTAAAATAGACACAATTATGCAGAAGTGTATTTTCTTGATGCCAGTTGTGTTCCACTCCTTCAAAGACGTGAGGTAAGAGTAACTGATATAAATAATGATGGGAAAATAATCAATCACATCTTGCCAGAGATAGGGAACAGAGACATTTATAGCTTGGTTGGTTTGGGGGGGGAATTTTTCCTACTTGGAATAAAATCAGACATGAACCTAAAACCTTGTGGCTCCTGGTATGATAAGAGCTTTTAATCTAACATCTCTATTTTGGCTGGAATGTGCACTTTGTGCAGCTGGCTGAGGATTTAGGCAGGGGATTCCATTTGTGTATATCAGCACTTCCATATAAAAGCCATCAACTTTTCTATCAGATCTTTCTGCCAAACCTTGTGTTCAATGGCTGCTGTCCATGTTCTGTTTCAAATTTAGTGCTGACTCTAGCAGGGCATGAAATGGTCCTGAAGACAATGAGAAATGTACCCCTTTATTTCCCTAAGGTATATGGTATATATAGTTCAGCTAAAGATTGTTTAGCAAGGACAGAGAAACAAAAAGGTGAACTTCAAGTGCAACAATTTCTTTTTTTAAAAATTATTTTTCTAAGAATTGATTTCCGGCCTTTTAGTGGGTGTCCGTCAAATATTTATATATTCAGAACATTGTGTTTTTAATGAAATAAATCGTGAAAGAAAAAGGCAGATCAGGGCCAGAGTGTTGTATATGAGCCTGTATTTAAACCCACTCTAGAAAAGAACCCTTTGAAAGAATTTTGCATAGAGCAGAAGAAATTAAATAAGTACAGGCAAATTCACCTTTAGGGACAGTCTCCATCAGGTACAAAATTGCAGCTCATAAGTGCTCTTAGATCTGAGAATTTTCTGTAGTAATCCAGTTTCATCTTTGCTTCATGACCGACCCTAGCTCAGATGCTCATGAGTAGAGTTGTATCTTTTTCTGTTCATATAAAAGGTGAGTTCAGCCAGTTTGCCTTCCAGGTCAATTCCTTTTCTTCCTTTTGTTCTGGCTAAATCCACTTACTAATTCCTCTTAACTAAACTGCTACATTTTCCAAACCACTGGCAGTCCTTCCTTGTTTCTCTGTTGCGTGTACTTTGTACATTTTTAATCTCACATAATGTGCCAGGAAGGTTCATGCTCCCAAACTCCACTTACATCCCTTTCTACTCCCATGGATTAGAAACTGCAGCTGTGGGTGGCACAGGGATGGTGGGTTTTAATTCCTGCTCTTGTTCTGAGTTCATTGAGTAGTGGTTGGCACTGGGTTCAGTGAATGAGGAATTGTTCTTTTCATCCCCCTGCTTGTGTCCCAGTCCCTTCACAATCCAAGGGAAACAACACTGAGGTGGAAGGGATGGGAGATGAGGAATGCCAGTAATATGGAATGTGTTTTCTTTCTCCTTTCCTGATTTAGGGACTCCCAAGAGGAGAATCTCGAGGTCAGGGATCTCATTTCTTACTGGACAGGACATATTAGAGATATTCAAATCAAGACTGTCCTTGTTCTGCAGTTCTCAGCAGTGCTGATAACAGAGGCACAAAGGAGAGTAATCAGATACCACTTCAGGAAGTATTTCAGGCTCTGAAAATAAATATATTTCCTTGAAGGAGCCCATTTCATTTCTTGCGAAATGAAAATTGGAAAACTTTTCCCAAAGGACTTTTTCTTCAAATACTCTGGAATTCTAAATGCTTTGTGGCTTTTTTGAAAGCATCTTCTTTTGCACATCAGCTATAGATTTGTATTTAATGATTTGGCAGGACTAATGAAATAGTGTTTCTTTCTATCAGACTCTAAGCTGACTGTGTTTCTTTTCTCTATTCATTCTCCATCTGTTTGGTGAGTTCATGATAAATCAAATCAGAGGGCAGAACAGATGCTGCCTGGTCAAAATGGTTTTTCTGCCCTACAGTTTCGAGAATCTCTTTTAAACTCTGTAATCAGCATTTATCCAGATAATTGGGCCAGGATATTTTTTGGCATTGTTTTTCACCTCAATAATTTCATGAGCAGTTGTTTGACCAAGAAAGGTACTAAGACCATGTTAACTTGCTTTTCTAGTTTGGGTTTGGATTTTTTACCTGCTTCTTGTGGACTGTTAGAACATCCTAAAATTGCTCCAGCACCAGATACTTTTTGGAGTTTGCTTGTGTTTTTACAAAACACTTTTTTCTTGTTTTATTATTTGATTATTCTTGTTTGTAAATCTCTGCTGCTTTTCCTCAAGAGGATTTTATTGCTGTTTTTCTACACTACAGTAATTTTAGAGGTCAGGTAGCTTTGTTTCTTCTTCACACAACATTTTTGTTCACCCAACTTCATATCAATGGAATCTTTATTGGCAGGAACTTCTAGTTTTATGTAATCTGGTGCACAAAGCATTCTTGTGAACAGCAATTATTCCAAGATCAGGATCCCTGGTAAACATCCTGCCTTCCTTAATACCACATAAGAAGGAAGGAGACAGCAAAGGATGTCATTCCAGGGAAGGGAATGGTCTGAATTAGCTGATCACTTCCAGCTTAGGTGAACCAACCCAACCCCTGGAAGCCCCGCACATCCAGCCTGCTTCCCTTTATTACTATATTATCTCAAAAACTATCAGCGATCCCTTGACAAAATCCAGGCTGAAGAACCTACTTTGCCGAGAGCTCTTTCTCTCTGCTTTCACTTGGTTTCCCCTCAGCCACCAGCCAGCATTGGAGCACTTTTGAGGTTCTCATCACTCGGATTTCTTTGAAGCCTCCCAGATATGGACTGTGCACCATGCTGTGTCCCTGCTCTATAAATACAGCACAAAATAAAAGTTTAAGGCTCAGAGAATGAAAGGAGGATTACAGGTTTTGTATGGGAGACGGCAAACTAAGCATAGCAGCAACCTTCCTGAGGACACTGCAGTCATTAAGGCTGGCACCAAAAATAGCTTTTAAAAAGACCTGAGCTTTTCACAGCAAGGAGAGGGATGTCTGTTTTCAAAGGGAGAAAATCCCAGTGTGTTGAATTAATTTCTCACCCATGCTGAGAGTGGGAGATCTGCACAAGGTAAGCAGGAGGATAAACAAACTGTTTGAAAACTGCATTGTGGTGTGGAGCCTGAAACTGTTTCATGCAGCAGTCCAGGATTGTATCAAATTTATTCAGGGTAAGGGGCTATCAGAGGCTCCAATGGGCTGTGGCTGGAAGCAGGGAGAGAAGAACACAGAACCCAGAACCAGCTAAGCTGCACTTCGTCCAGCTTCTGCAGTCTTGGATTAAATTGACAGCACCTCCAGACCTGCAGCCTCTGGAAAATTTGCCAGTCGTTCCATTAATTCCTTTATCTAAGAGTTAAAAGCCCTTCTTGAGGGAAATTGTAATTAATAGTGCCTTGACATCCAAAGGCATGGGCAGGATTTAGGATTTGCTGTGTCAGACAGGGTGTGTGACACCAGTTTATCTGCACTGAAATGGGGCCATGTCAAATACCTGTTAGATATTGATATATTTAATGTCTCATCGTGTGGATGCTTTGTGTGTGTATCTTTAGTCTCCACTTGACTGAAGAGGGAGGATGCTTTCTTGGATACTTTTTTTCCTGTTAAAAATGATGAAAAAAAAGCAATGTAAGTGTGTCCTCATAACTGGTGGGCTAACTTGGAAAAGAAAGTGAGAACCAGAATGAACTAATGAAAAAAAAAAAAAAAAGCTTAGATTTTTATTTAGCTTTTAATTTTAATATTTCTTGGTAGATTTTTAATGATATAGAAGAGAGAGAAAAGTCATTAAATCAATCAAGGAGACATAAATTAATCAGCAAATAGAAGTTTACTAAATCAACTAATTATTCTAAAAATATATGTTATGTGGTAAACATTGTTAAATGCACAGATATTTCTGGTTTAATTGCTGTGCAGTTATTTCAGCACACCACTAATTTGGGGGCATGAATAACCTCAACATAACAAAGTGCGCTGCAATATTCTTTACCTGCTCCCATTTCCATAAAGTCCAGGGTTTGTAGTCAAAGGAGTGACTTTGTTGCCAGGGGAATTCATGGGACAGGGAGAAAACAGGGAGAGCCATAGAAAATTTCCTCTGATTCTAAGCCTGCTCAAATCAAAGGAGATTTTCCACTTTACTTCAGTGACCTCAGGACCCATAAGGATTTTAAGAATCCTGCTGATGTTTTTGAGGGCATGTGATGTTTTCAGTCTCATTTTCCATGAGAAGGCATTTCTGAACTTGAGCTCTCTGTAGCTGCATCTGGGTGTTTCCATCAGTCTGGTGAGTCACAAAGATCTGAGAGGCAACATGTGAGTAAAAATCAGATTCTTTCTCTAACGGAATGCACATGGAAGCCTTAATAGCTACAGACACGCAAAGGCAAAATGTGCTCCCAAAGAAAGAGAAAAACAATATCCCGTAAAGTTAATTTGGGATTACACATTTCATGAAATAATTTTTAAAAAAGAAAAAAAAAAACAAAAACCAAAAAAAACTAAAATCAGTAACAGCAAGTGCTCTGGAATGACTTTGACTCTGGTTAAATATATATGATGTAGTTGTCTGGAGAGGCCAGGGGGCTGAGACAGATTCACATCTCTGCCACTTGAGGAGCAGCCACAGGGCTGAGGAACTGGGTCAGTGCCTGCAGCTGATGGGATGTGACTGCAGCAGCTGCTGCCAAGGGTGCCAGGGACACAGCCCTGCCAGGGAGCTCTCAGCTCCAGCTGCAGGTCCCCAAAGCACATGGGGAACTTCTTCATTTTGGTTTTCTTCAAAGGAGTGGAGGACAGGGAGAAGTTGTGGGGAGTTGATTCAGCTGACAAACAGCTACAGGAGAAAGGAATGACTCTTCCTGGCAGGCTGAGTCCCCTAGTCCTTTATGATCCCTATTGCACATTCCTGAACTCCCTTCTAGAGGGAAAACCTCAGTACAACTTACCTTGGCATGAACTGTGGTCTTCTGACATCACTCACTAGTTAAAATAAGTGGCTTGAAAAATAAATATATAAATATAGATGCAGTTTACTTCTGAATTATTTAAAGCAGTAACTTCTAAGGGTTAGAATCATGGCAAAGTTGATGATTATTTAGGAAATTATATTACCTGCAGTGTAAGTCACTATGAGCAAAGTCAGAAAACAAGACTCTGAGCTTGCAGTAAATATATTTGGACCCATAAAAGGAAGGGAAAATAACTCTCAATTTTTATTTCTGAAAAATAAATATCTCTAGTCCAGTTTATGTCAAAGTTATTCTAATTTACCACTGAGGGGACAATGCAATGATGCATCCCTGTCCTTCATGCTTACTGATCAGGTTTCTTTGTACCAGACACTTTAACTTCTGTTGGTGAATAAAAGATTTCTTAACATGTGAAGGCTGAGAATTTGCTTTTAGATCTCAGTGCTAACAGTAGCGTGCTGGTTTGAAATATGAGTCTTATCACTGCATTTCATTAGTTTCCAGAAATTGCTTTTGAAAATTGGGATGTTTTAGTCCACACCCTCACCTACTCTTGATTAATTTTCTGGATGAGGGAATGTTTGGATAAGGCTCCCAGGGATGCACAGGGTGGGATTGTTGGTATGTCTGTGCAGGGCCAGGAGCTGGGCTGGATGATCCTTGTGAGTCCTTCCAGAATATTCCAACAGTTCTTTGCTAACACCCAAGGGAGATGCAGCTTTTCAGTTCTGGCAGCAGCATCCTGAGGATGATGTCGCTGGGCTTCTCTGAAGGATCCTTAGACAACAGAACAGTCACATAACAATGATTTGTTCATTGAACAAGAATGAACCTCATCCAACAAACCTTGGAGAGAAACACAATAGAAGCAATATTTCAAGATCTAAAAGCTGGATTGCTAAAAGTTGTCTTCAAAAAAGCATATTTTGATAGCATGGAAAAGAAGAAGAAAATAAAGGTGGATGTGTGAAAATTGTCTTGTCCCCAAGGCTGGGGGCTGTGTGTGTGCAGGAATACAGCATTTCCAGATGAGCTAATTATTTTCTTTTTCCTTTTTTGCAGTCAACTTTTTGCCTAAATTCATATTTAAGCAGGAGTTCTTCTGACTACATGGTGATGAATAGCAGGTTGTTCAACACACACAGCAACTTTGCCTTAATGAAAACAAACATTAAGGAAATAGGGAAATCTCTCGACTGCAGCAAATGTGCTCCCTCCTAATCAGTCTCCCTTGTCTATAAAATACACCCACATATTAGGAAAAGTCCATGAAGTGAGAGCTGGAAGACATCAATAATAATGTATTTTAGCTGCAGAATTCAGTGCACAGTTGTTATCTGGGACCATTAAACCCAGCAATAATCTCTGTGCTGATGCCAGAGCAATCAGACCACTGTATTTCTCCAGGACCACTGATGAAATCTGGCATATTACTCAGCTGCTGCAAAGAAGCCTCAGGTTTTCCCCCTGCTGAACAAACTCTTGATGTGTGGGGCTTTTAAGCTGTTTTTTAATGTCTGGATTCCCCGGGATGGTTCATAACACAGGATAATAGCAGTGCATGTAATGGTCAAAGTGGAAATGGATTGGTGTTAAGCAAGCCTGTGAATTGCTTGCAGGAAGAATCCAAAGCACATTGGCTCAGGGGATATTCTCTTCCCAGAACCTGCTTGGTGTTTTCATTTGCAGTTTTTGAAGACACTGCCAGAGATAAGTGGCAATGAGCTACTCATAGATAAGACATAATAATAATAAAAGTTGAAATAAGCATTATGTAAGTCACAAAGAGCACAGTAAAAGTACTGTGCTTTTGTACTCTGGTGTTGGACGGTGACTTTTCCACTCTTATCCACTTGGAGTTGATTTTAATATGGCTCCTGCATGTTAGGGGCAGAAATACCCATTTGAAAGCAAAGATGAAGTTTACTGACACACATCTAAGCACTGACAAGGGGGTTTAAGGTGGAAATTCATATCAGATGCCCACCAAAGAGTTAAGAAATGGAGTCTTTCTGGATATTATAAAATTAAACCATCTGCTCTGCTTAGAAGTCCACGCAAGATCCTTTGCTGTCTAAAGCCAGCATCTGTTGGAATTGTGCTGTATGTATGGAGTGAAATCCAGGGGTTATGGGAACAGTAGCTGCTCTTTCAGCCCTCAGATCTATAACATTTGCTGAGATACCACGTGGATTATGGGCTGGAGAAGGGGCTCTCTCCTACACACTTGCCTGGGCTTTGGAGCAGAGAGAAGTAAATTTCACTCCGAGTGAAAGGATTGAATAAATCCTGCCTTGATGAATCCTTGCCTAAAATAGGGCCTAAGTATTTTCACTCAAATCATCCCTCCTAACATTCAGCATTTCTTGTCCTCCAAGGTGGCAAAGGTCATTTGTCTCCTGTGGCTGTGCCTTTGCCTGTCTTTGCCTGTTGTGTTTGTGACCAGGCTGCTCCCAGCCTCACGTCTGTCCCTGTTTGCTGCCCCCAGGATGGGGATCTGTGGGGAATGCCCCATCTGGAGGTACCAGGGGGTTGTTTTTCCCTCTTGCATGTCTCACTTCTGCCTCTCAATGTTTCCAGGTCACAAGAGCCTCCCAAGCTGAGCCCTTCTGCTCCCAAGGCACAAGGAAAAAGGGAAATCCTCCCCGAGTCCTGCCTGTGTTCCAGCACTTCCTCCTGGCAGTAATTTTGGGAAGCAGCACATTCCCATATCCAGGAATTTGGATTCCTATTTGAGCAGCTGATGAAAGGAGATCCCATTATGTTTAGCTTTTGGTGGGAAATGGGTATCCTTGCCCAGGGAAAGGACTGCTGGATCTCTTTCTGAAATCAGTTTCTTGGAGCCATAAATGGAGGAAACAAACCCATCCATTTTTCTTCCTGATCAAAGAAAATCTCTGGTCCAGTGATAATTATTACTACTCGATTCTGTATTGCTCATGCATTTTTCTGAGGAAAAAGCCAGCTGAACTTACCTCGAACATAGACTAACCACTTGGGCTTTTTTTCTGCTTATATTATATGTAAATCTAGTTTGTTTTGCAGGCAGGAGGAATTCACCTTGTTCTGGGCATTACCACGTGTTGATCACTAATAAAAAAAAAGACAAATTATTCTCATGCCTGCCTATCTAAAGTTTGTCCAAATATGAGAGGCTTCCTTGAGAAAGCAGCACATGATCATGATCTACATTAAGAGTTATGAGAATATGGATGAGGGAGACAATGGAAAAAGCCTTAATAAAATTCTTCATTGGGGAATGTTGTAGCCAGTTGCTTTTATCAAAACAGCACAATCCGTGCACATATCTAAGAAAACAGTGACTGGGAGGGGAGGGAATCTCCATTGGGGTCTATGCATTCTCAAGCTTAGTAAATTAAGTGTTTATTTTAATTTAATAATGTTTTAATGTAAAATATAAATACCTACAATTTAAGCATAAGGGGAAAGCAACAGTGCAGTGTGATAGAGCTGGATCAACCTTTCAGTTCAGGTGTTGGTGTTTTTTTCAGTGTTGTGAATAATTAATTTTTTTGAGATTAAAAAAGTGGTGAGACAACCCTTGCCCTCATTTTCCATACGGCATATTAAAAAATCCTTTGGAGGACATTTGGCTGGCTAATGTGGCTTGGAGCTAAATGTTTGTACAATGCAAGGTCAGCAGCGAGTCATAAATCATAAATCAGCTGTAACTGTAGGGGTGTAAGCTCAGGGTTGTTACTTGACTCCATTTTAATGTATTTTTAAATACAGAGAGATGGTCTCTTTACTGCTTTAGCTGCTTTTTGGTGCCCTTAATACTCATTAGTGGCTCTTTTTCTCCTGAACAAAAAGGAATTGAATAATTTTCATGTAGGTTTCAGAGGGAGCAGCCACAATAACCTCAGAATGTGGGTTCATGTGGAATTTTAAATACAGCATTGTACAAGCTGATCTTTTTGGTATGTTCTGAAGTATTAATGTATTGCAGAAACAAATGGTGATCATAGAAAGTGGTTAATTTGGGGGGGAAATAGGATCTTGGCAAGAGGCTTGTGTCAGTACAGACAATTAATTCAGACAGAGTGGTGTACTTTTAAATCCAAAACTAAAAATGGGATAAATAAGGATGTCATTCTAATTAAGGTGGTTATTAACTTGTAGAACTGAACATGAGAAGTTCACTCCAGAAGATATTCTAACATGTTTAATTACAACCTCATTAAATTTTCTTAAACTTCTAATTAACTTGAGTTAAATGAAACCTGGAGGTTTTTGAAGTAACCCAGAGCTTAAATCCATGAAAGAATATACTAAAACAGCTTTGAATTTTGGGGTTAAATAAATCTATAACACAGCCAAGGTCAAACAGTGACTATTTTCAGAGTGTGCTGTGAAATTGCAGTGTTCTGGTGCTGTAGTTGCAGTATCATTTCTAACACTCCCACCTAAATCCCAATGGGGGTGATGTGGCTGTTAATGCCAGGGATGTGTCCTGGGCAGGAATAATCTCACTAAAAACCCCTCTGCAAACCTGGGGCTGCCTCAATAGCAAGGACAGCTTGTCTGGATCATTTCCCTTCCTTTGAGCCTTTCTGGTGTGCAAGAACTTTGACAAAATACACATTGCACCCAACTGAAAGCTTTCAGGTGAAATTATACTTGCAATTTCTGAGAGATACAAATTTCGAGATTAATTTTATGATTTGTTAGAAAATTTTCAACAAAATTAAAGCACCAAGGTCCTACTACAGTGAAAATCAAAGTAATATTTTTTTTCTTTAAAAAAATAATTAAAATATTTATCAATTTTTTTTGTAGCAGAGCTCCTTGTGATTTTTTTGAAAACAAATATGCTCAGTGCCAAAAATATTCTCAAAAGCTATGGGGTTGTGGTCATTTTACTCCTTGTACATTCTCCCAGCTGCCAAAAAATTTACCCCTGAAATGATGAGTTCCTTCCCATTCTTTGCTGCACAGGTGTCTGATGACCACTTTTCTGTAGGCCATGGAAGTTTGTTTGCTTAGTTGGTGGGTTTCGCTTGGTTTTTTGTTGCTTGTTTGTTCTGGGTTTTTTTGGTTTTATTTTTTTATTTGTTTTGTTTGTGTTTTTGTTTTGGTTTTGGTTTTGGTTTGGGTTTGGGTTTGGGTTTGGGTTTGGGTTTGGGTTTGGGTTT
>JAHLSL010000085.1:2871033-2986773 GCA_025920805.1 Petroica traversi | reverse complement strand
GGTTTGGGTTTGGGTTTGGGTTTGGGTTTGGGTTTGGGTTTGGGTTTTTTTTTTGTGTGTGAGGAGGTGCATTTCTTTAAAGCACCCCAAGACAAAAGCAGATGAAGCAAATGTTACAATTATAGCTTTGGGAGTCCTGCTGCAGTTTTTCAAATCAGGAGAAACACAGGAAGGCTAGGGATAGCTGGGCTCCCCTTCTGTGAGTTTCATCACAAACTCAACTATTTTCTTTCTGTGGATTAAGCTTCAATTTCAGCTGTGTGGCTCTGCCTCATGGCAGTTTAATATGTTATGGACACGCAGCTTCTTGCACATGTGGGAGAGGTGAAAAAAATAAGCAAAAACTTTCACTAAAAGTTTATTCGGAATTCTGGAGAGCTGAGCAGGGACTGCTGAATTAAGTAGCAAAATTATTAGGAAAGAAAAAATTAGAGGGGAAAGGTTACCCAAGGTGTTGGGATGGATCTCAGAAGAGCCCAGCTGATTGTGTGATTTGGGACCAGTTTTCAGAGAGTCTCAGACCCAGTGCTCTGGGCTGGGTGACAGCGTGGGCATTGTCACAGATTGGGTTTGGTGGGCTTGGAGAGATTTTCCAACCTTAATGATTCTGGGATTTTGTTTAAAAAAGATGCAATTTGCAGACATCTATCACCTTCTAAGGGATACATTTATAGCATTTTTTTCTCCTGTGCTCATGCTGTGCTTTTGGTGGGTTTACAGTGCAATTTCTTACTCCTGGATCCCTGTGCTGTTGATACCCACTGATAAGCACTCACAAAAAGAGCTGTGTTTGTGTATTTCAGCACGGTTTGGGAATGCCTGATTCCCTGCAATCCAAGCACTGACTGCTCTTGGCATGGGTACCAGGGCTAGCTCTGGGTTTGTTTTTTCCTTCTGACAAACCCATAAATCTACACTCAAGTCAATGCCTCAGGCTCTCCATTGATCACCCACCCAGGGAAAAGTCTTGCTCATCCTGAGCTGCTTCTTGCTCAAATGATGAGCTCTCAGTGGGCTAGGGCTGTTGTTTCCCCTTTCCTGCACTCTGCAGAAGGGGAATTATCCCCAGGGCCGTGGTGAGGAGCAGAGAGCATCCTCCATCCCAGCACTGCCCTTGTGGGCAGGGCCACCCTCTCTGGAGGCTGCTGGCAGCTCCCAGTGACCTCTTTCCCAGCAATATCCACAGAGCTCTGACAGGATCTCAATGTCACAGGAATTTCACTTTAAGTCACTTTATTTGTCTAACATTTTCCATGCCTTCAAGGTTTGTTTTTTCCCCCTCCCATGGTTTGCTGCACTCTGGTAAATCCCCAGTGGAGAAATTCCTGCTGGTAACTGATGGCACACCAAACTGTGAGTTTGTACCAATGAGCTTCTGGAAAGCAAACCTCAGTAACAAGGAGAAACCATGTGCATTGCAGATAAAACTCTAATTTTCACTATTTACCTGTGCATTTTTAAATCTTTAAGGCTGAAAAGAGCTCCAAACAGGAGCCTGAAGGAAAAAATAAACCAAAACAACAAAACAACAGAATAGCTGGGGGGTGTTTTCTGCTCACTTGCAGCTCTTGTACTCTGAGAAGTTGTCTTGCCTTCGTCCTTCAGCCAGCTGAGATGGCCACTGAACAAGCAATTGCTGTTGCTATCTGTTAAGGCACGTCTCATAAAAAAGGTCCTGGACATCACTCCAAATGAAATGGATTTAACCAGCAGGACAGAAAGATTTTGACAGCGCTGCTCGACCAGATCTGTCCTTTGCAGGGGACAATTTCTTTTTGCAGATTTATTCTGTGCTGCACAGAACAGACTGACACAGAAATCACTGACATCTTGTAGCCTTTTCTGTGCTGCTGCCTTGGATCAGCCACGTTGCTGTGATGTGTTGCTGATTGTGGATTTAAATGGAGCAGGGACCAAAATTTGTCCAGCAGGGAGAGGAAGAGCATCACCTGTTAAAGCAAACTGTTATCCTTGGCATCTTTTCTCCTAAAACTAAAGGGGGAAGGAGAAAAAACCTACAAATTTGGCTTATGGCATGAACTGACTTGTGAAAGGCAGCTGACAGTATGAAGTTGGTAATTTTTGGTTAAAAAAGCTCACAACACACATGAGAGTACATTCAGAAGTTTTAAGAGCTAAAGGGAAAATCGGTGGAGAAAGACATAAAAACTCTACAAATTCCAGTTACCGGGGCTGTGTCCATCACTGTGAGGAAAAGTGAAATACTGACACCTTCAACATTTCACTGAAAATTCTCTTTTCTTGGAAATTTCTAATAATTGGAGGGATAATACACCACAGATAATGACACTACATTGCCCCAAGAACAGTGCATGTTTATAAGTTCTCTTTCCCTTCATAAAATCTCATATTCTATATGAAAGCTAATAACCCAAACAAATCTCCCAGAGTTCCGAATTCCTCCCTCGAATATCCTTAATACAGGTGGCTCATGCATTTCCCCACCTGTGCCAAGCAATTCACATGGATAGAAAGAAGAAGAGAAAAAAACTGGGTTGAGTTGAGTTTATTTCTACCTTGTTTAGTTCGTATTCTGTTCAGAGTCTAAATCCATCAGAGATTCAGCCCAGTGGTTATCAAATGCAGGACCTGCCATGAGACTAATTGTTCATTCACTTAAGATTGGAATTGTTCTGTTTGTTCTTACTGAATATATTTGGAATTTGAATAACTTATGCATAATATTGTTGTCTTAAAACTCTGTTTGGATTATTGAAAATTATTTGAACAAATAGCTGAGGTTGTTTATTTGTGAGATTTTTACATTTAATCTGTAACACTCGTCTCTTTCACAATCCAGTCATTATTTCCCAATATCATCTATTTTTTAATTACTTATTTCCAGAAACATAAAAATTTTCTTTTGATTTATAAGAGGGTTTT
Organism: Petroica traversi; assembly: GCA_025920805.1. Lineage (NCBI taxonomy): Eukaryota > Metazoa > Chordata > Aves > Passeriformes > Petroicidae > Petroica > Petroica traversi. The sequence goes on along the minus strand of JAHLSL010000085.1, from coordinate 2,983,869 downwards.
GATGAATTTATAGAAAATGCATATAGAATATCAACCACCTGTGAAACTAAAATTTGTTCCCATTTGTGCATGCAGATTAAAGTGCTGTGTTCAGGCAGATGTGCCCTTGGTGATCTGTCTGGAGTAGCTTAAGAAATTAAATTGCAACAAATCTTTGTTTCCATCTTCCCATCACTTACAAGCTCTCTTTTCTTGTCACATCAAAATGAAATAGATTACTGCAAAGCCACCCTCAAATAACTCTGCTGGAGTGGAAATGCTCAGGTGGTTTAAAGTGTTATTATTTTTGTTTGTCTTTTATTAGGGAAGAGGAGAAGAAATTAGCTCTCAGCTAATAAAGCTTCAAACAGGTGTAAATCTGATAGGAATGGAATGTTCCGTTTGTATTGCAACACTGTTGTGAAGAAATAAATGTGCAGGTACATTTTTTCAGCCTTATGCCAAAATAAAGGACGAGAAAGAGTACAAAAAGTATGTCAAGAGGGACTATTTATGCTGCCTTCACCATCCCAGCAAGAATCTGATCCGATTTATGGTGAACTGTAAAATTTAAAAATTTCCTCATGACTTTGACTTGCCAAAGGTGGGGGGGAGAATGTATAAACCCCAGAATGGCCATATTTAGTGACTCAAAACTGTTTCATTTTTAAGCTAAACAGAGATAAGCAGCTTTATTAACTATTAAACCATTAAGTTTTTATTAGTGTTGAGCAGCCTTATGGTGCACAAAGCAACTCCTGTCCCACCAAGATGCTGAAGGTTGATATCTTTGGTCACCTTACAGGTGGGGAAGAGCAGAAACCAGATGACTTTCGTGGGATCACCTGCTCCTCTCTGGCTCCAGGAACCTAGTGTTGGCCCTGGCCAACATGTTTTTACTGGATGTTAATCTCTGTCTGGGGTCATCAGGGGGAAAAGCTGAGTATGCCAAGCTGAGCTAAAACCAGTCCAGTTCAGGGGCTGCCTTTCCATGTGCTTAAGCTTGGTTCAGAATTAGGCAGGACGTGCACCCTGCCAGAGATTTGAAATGAGACTGTAATGAAGCAGCACCAGCAGCACTTTTCCCTTTTTTTCACTCCCTGGCCAACATCCAGTTCCTCTTTCCAGTTCCAAAAGCCAGGTTTCCCAGCCAGAAAGGAGAACTTAAGGATGTTAATTGAAATGCAACCCAAGCTTATGATTTCACATCTTGAGACAATGTGTGCTGAAGCTGAATGAAACCAGGAGGGAATTAAACAGCGAATTTTGTAACTGTGGTCTCATTCAGGCAGAATTAAAAAGCTGAAATGATTTAGAAAAAGCACTGGTGAGGAGAGTGCACCTGCCTCCAGATGCAAGTGACCTGTCTCTTCCAGTTCACAGCTGATGGTTTGCCAAACAAAAACATTTATTGGCTTTGCTTTTAAAAGGAAAAATGCAGTGCAGTGCAGTTCTAGGTGCTATTTATTTGCCTAATTGGAACTCCCCACTCTTCTGCTTATTTTTAGGCATGCATGCATGCCTGCTTGTATTAGTAATTCCTAGATTGCCACAATTTGCCTGGAACATGCAGATCCGTTAGGATTTACGAGCAGAAAGCAAATGTGCTGCAAATTTTGAAACAGAGCTGACAGTATCACGGAGAATACACTGGATCCTAAAAAAATATGTTTGTAGTTCCCTGAACTGGAAGAGAATACATAGGACAGATCTCTGTCAGATTCTACTGATATCAGCCAATATTAAATTATGTTTGAATTTTTGTTCACCTGCCTTGAGGTGAAATTAAGGCTAAAAAGAATAATCTCCTTTCTTTTTACTCCTAAAAACATTAGATTGGGAGGCACATCTAGAAAATGAACAGCATTCTGTATGAAGGACTGAAGACAGGATGATATGTATTTCTTTTAAACAGTCATAAAATATTTTATTTTCTTCTTTTTACTGTACATACAGCTACCAAGGGAGCATTTACCTATTTTTTAAACAGATATCTCAAACAGTCCCTGCATCTCTGTGTGTGACAGGCTATCCAGATGATATCAAGGTTTTTCATGTCAGCCTCTGCACGATCCCTTTTCTTCCTGGATTGAAATTTCAGCCAATTTTTAAGACTTTGAGATAAAAATCCTCCCCTGGACCATGTTTTGATGTCACGAGCATGACTCATAAAATGCCCATTTGTCCTGGTGTCAGTGTTGCAGCAGGGATTGTCTGTCTGCTTTATTGTATCAGGAAACTTCCACAGGCCTGAAGCTTCAACATCTACCTCAGAAATATGAGGAAGATAAATCTGATTTTTGCCTCATTTAGACAAGTTGCACACCAAGTAAATTAGCATTTAGATTCATTAGAGAGAGCAGAATTATCAGGAAATCTGCTTGTTTCAGCTTCTGTCATTCCCCTAAGTTTGGGGTTTTTTGAGAAAACCAGGACATCTGTACTGGTAACATCACCATCATCCAAATAACTGTAGATTTCAACAGTTTAAGGGGTTTTGTTTCACTCCTTTAGAACCACAGAAGAGTTCAGAAAAGAAAATATTGGCAACAAACAGAAGGTGCTTAGGTGAGTTCCTTTGTTTAATACTAGTATTTATAACCCTGGCAGGAACTGCTTTCACAACACTTTTAGTAATTTTTAGCAACTTTCATTTGCTTGTTTTTTGTTGTTTTTTATTTGTTTGTTTGTTTGTTTGTTTGTTTGTTTTAAAAGGATTCCACATCTTCACAGATTAACAATTTAGCCAATATTCAGTTATCCTGATAATGGCAATTTTCCCCCTAATGTTTAATCTTATTTCTCCTATTATAATTTAAGACCATTGCAACTTCTCTGAAACTCAAAACTCAAGTTTTTACCTCTTTTTTTCAGCTGTCTCAGAATTTAGATTTTCTTAATGTCTGAATTTTCAGTATTTGCTCCTCTGCATTTTCAGGGCTATTATTTCAGTTCCTCCCTAGGATTAACAAATTATTATTTGCTAGATCTCCATTCATTCTTCTTGTCTCCTCCAGATCCCTTCCAGCAATTACCTTGTCATTCACAGGATGGTGAGAGTGCTGAACAAAATAAAAGGATTGCTTCCATTGACTTGCAGCAAATCTTACTCGATCTAATAGGACATTAACCTATTAAAAAAAGAGGAAAAAGGGATAAAGCTGATTTTCATTCAGTTTATGGGTTATTACAAATCCACTTTTTATTCATGATGCTTAACCAGTTGTTCCTGGTGTTATGTGTAGCAGATTATTGCAACCCAAATGTGATCCCTCACGCTTTTCCATATTGTATTGTACCTTGCTAGTTTATGTCTGTTCCTTTTTTATCAGGATCCTCTTGCCCTCTGGAATGGTTGCAATCCTATATCATTTTATAATCTTTTAGGAGGAAAGAGTGTATTTTTTATATATATACACTTGTTCAAAAACTCTCCATATCCTTCATTCCAGGGTTTATTGATACTCTTGGAAATGTGGCCACTCCAGGAAGTTGTTCACTGGGGAAGTATTTCACATTTGACAAATGCTCCTGCAGTTCTGCCATCCCCTCTTGATGTGTGGGGGTGTTTTGCACAGTGGATTCTGTAATGGAGCTTCCAGTGATTTGTAGGGTATTTCTTCACTGACCAATTTTGCCTTTTCTATATTCATGAAAGAATTCAAAAGTGTTCACCACTTCTTTTTCAGCCTGAGCACAGATTCTTGGGCTTCACTCAGCCCTTAAATACCCCACTGGTTTATCATCTTGCAGAAACATAATTCCTAAAGTGTTTTATCATTAATCAACAAAGTCCTAAGATTCCTTTTTAATTTTTCTACTGTCAGGCCTTAAAAAGTTTCTGGGAAATGTGCCAGTGTTATTATATGTTCTCCACAATCCCCCCCCAAAACCTGAACTGATGGTTTACTTATGACAAACCAGGGTGTGTTACTGCATGTGCAAACACAGCTATGAATTTTTTGTAGAAATCCTTTTAACAATTCTTTCCTCACTATTTCAATTCCTTTTAGCTTTCACTACTTTTACCCAATGAATGTGTATTTTCATGATGAACTCACATTCTGCTGTCCTGTCCTGTCCTGTCCTGAGCATGTGGTTGTGTTGACTTGGGAATTAGACAAGGTTTAATTAGGAACCTGAACATGTTCCCATCCTGACAGCAAATTATTAAAGAAATACTGCTTTTACTGCTCTGTTCCAAAGACCACAGAATCATGGATTGGTTTGGGTTGGGAGGGACATCAAAGCCCATCCAGTGCCACCCCTGTCATGGCAGGGACACCTCCCACTGTCCCAGGCTGCTCCCAGCCCCAATGTCCAACCTGGCCTTGGGCACTGCCAGGGATCCAGGGGCAGCCACAGCAAATCTGGGCACCCTGTGCCAGGGCCTGCCCACCCTGCCAGGGAACAATTCCTGCCCAATAGCCCATCTAACCCTGCCCTCTGGCACTGGCAGCCAGTCCCTGGCTCCTGGCAATTCCTGCAGTCCCTCAGGAATTGTCACTGTCTGAGAGTCTAAAAACAATGGCTAGAAAAGAATAAAGAAACAAAATGTATCTCTCCTGGGTGGGAAAGGGCAGGGCAAGGCAAGGAAAGGCCAGGCGAGTCAGGGAGGAGCAGGCAAAGCTACCAAGGCATGGGAGGTTTAGGCAAGGCCAGGCATGGAAGCAGCAGAGATGGGAAGGAAAAGCATAAGAAGAAAATCACTCTTTTCCAGGTTTTTATAATTTTCTTTAAAAATATTTGATAGGTGTCCTGCCTCCTTGTTTCAGGTAGTTTTTCTGTATTCTCATTATCTTCTGTTGAGGTTTCATTTATTTGATGGCACAAATGCAGCAGTCATTGCAAATTCAAATCCTGCAGTGTCAGGTCAGTGTTCAGCCCGAACTATTTGCACAGGAGGATGCAGAAAACTGATAATTGTCTTGTGTTCTTACTGACTCATAAAGGGTTAAAACTCTCTAACTCAGTGAAAATTATCAAAATACATCTCATCTACATTTTTTTAATGCTGTGTGAGACTTAAGCAGGTGAGAAACAGTTCTTATTGAATCAGCTTGAAAAGTATTTCATAAGGAAGGTTCATGTCATGGTAGCTTTGTTGTGATGCCTGTGCAGTGAATTCTGCTTGCTATTGTAGCCACAAAGACCCTCGACAAAAATATTTGCCAAGGAAACCCAGTTTCCAATAGAGCAAATTCCTATTTTAAAGCTGATTCCGGAATCTGCTCAGTCCTGATTATAATTTCTTTAATTCCTTTTAAATTAGGAAATTAAACCCAAGGTACTGTAGAGAGGATTGCAAATAAATATTTGTTTGTGCTTCAGGATTTTGGAACAAGTTTTTGAGACCTGACATTGTGTCAGGACAGAAGAAGGCCGAGAAGGGCTGGGCTAGAAACTCTCCTCTTGCATTCTGCTTTACTGTAATGAGACTTTTCAGTCCTACATTGTCACGTTGTGTTAAGCATAATATTACATCCAATTTAAGAAAATCAAAACAGTTTTGCAGTTAAACCAATGAATAGGAACATGCAATTTAGGCAATAAAGCTGTGAAATATAGAAGATATGATCTCTTGAAGGTATAGAAAATGGATTGAAATATGCCTTGCAGGTATGTACATGAGATCTCAGGAAGAGTGACATAAATGGATGAGTTTATTTTGTAAATTGATATAGGCCTTGTGAAAAAACCCCAAAGAATGTAGTTTTCAGCTGAACTGTTCTGCTTATAATTCTCTGCCTTCCTTTGACAAAGTATTTGTTTTCCTGTCCACCCAGCTGTTATTTTACAATTTGTTTTGTGTTCTGTCAAAAATAAAAAATATAATACACTTAATAAAGCAAAACAACCTTGAAAAGTTTGGCAAGCAAATGTGGCTTGCAGCAAATCAATTAATCCTGCTTTGGGCAACATAAAATCAATTGGTTCTGTGCTTTCCTGAGTACACTTAAAAGCTACCACACCTCCTGAGGAATGGAACAGGAGGAGGAAGAGGGAGGCTGGAGGATTTGAGAGTTTTATTTACAGGCTTGTTTTTTGTGGTGGACAGACCATATCTTGTCACAGCAAGTAATGAGAAAGAGCCCAGCTCCCTGCAAACCTTGCAAATCAGAACTTGAGTTAACTCTCTTCAGAGGAGAAGAGCAGGGACACTGGGACAAAAAGCAGGTGTTTTTGGGAAAATCACCTTTTTCATGAGGAGAATCTGAGCTGGAGCTTTCTTTGCTCCACTCTCCACTATCCCATCCCTCCTGGTACCTTCTCTGGCTCCCCTCTGCTCTCAGCCTCTGCTGCTGGGCCAGCACACCCCAAAGAGGAGATGCTGCTGAGGCAGCTGGGGCCAGCCCTTGGAAGGCAGGGCTGGGAGCAAAGGAGTGAGGCTGGGAAAATGCTGCACTATCACAGTCGCTCCATCTGAGACTGCAAACCAATCCCAGCTGGTAAGACCCTGCTTTCAGCACAAGCATAACCTGCATTTTACAATATCAAAAGTACTGCAGGCTTACTTTTCATTTTGAAAACTACTAGCAATCTAATGTAATCTTTTCAATGATTACTTTCTGATAAAAAGCAGCAATATGCCATTTAATGCTGAGCTTTTAAAATTATGAAAACTAGAGCAGTGACTGTTCTAAGTCAAGTTATGGTGTCTACTTAAAATGAAACTTGTAGCCCATCCCACCTATTAATTGCCAAAAGAAAAGGATCAGACAATTCAATAGTAAAATTAATTGTTTGATAGTGCCTGCATGGCTTGGAAGAAGATTAAATAAAAAGTATCAAGGAAGAGAGTTTTCTTTTCCTCCCTTTGAGAGATAACAGACATTTGTAATAACTTTCACAGTACTCAGAGATCCCACATAACCAAAGAGGTGGAATTTCCACTTATTCCAGTGGGTCTCTAGAGTAGTTCGTATATTGAAAGAGGACAGTTGGGCACGTAGGACTGATGTATTAGGTGATGTATTCAGTTATACATCACAGTCATATGATTCATTTTATCAAGGAGATAACATTTGAACCAGAGCAAGAATGTCCAGTTGGCCAGAAACACACCCTACAATCCCAAGCCATGGTTATGTAATTCTGTATAAATAAAAATAAATAAATATTCCCAGTGCCTAATGATGCAGCAGTTCAATTTGATTTCTTTTTCAATGGCCACCAAGCAGCATTGACTGAAATTATAAAAGTGACCCTAGAGATGAGATTCTTAGAGCAGCTTTGGAAGGGCCACTCTTGTATTATAATATCTCATTTAGTGCATGTAGACTCAGCTTAGGAAGTCTCCCAAATGTGCTGATTAATGCTGCAGAGGACTCTGAACAATTAAAGATTGCCTAATTGTTTTCTGTGCTGCTCTTCTTGTTTAAATTTTCCTTAAAAGCTGGCACAGCTGGCATTGTTCAGCCTGGAGAGGAGAAGCTTTGGGCTGAGCTCAGGGTGGCCTTGCAGGGCCTGAAGGAGCTGCAAGAAAGATGGAGAGAGACAATTGCCAAGGGCTGCAGGAATTGCCAGGAGCCAGGGAATGGCTGCCAGTGCCAGAGGGCAAGGTTAGATGGGCTATTGGGCAGGAATTGTTCCCTGGCAGGGTGGGCAGGCCCTGGCACAGGGTGCCCAGATTTGCTGGGGCTGCCCCTGGATCCCTGGCAGTACCCAAGGCCAGGTTGGACATTGGGGCTTGGAGCAGCCTGGGACAGTGGGAGGTGTCCCTGCCATGGCAGGGGTGGCACTGGGTGGGCTTTGAGGTCCCTTCTAAGTCAAAGCAATCCAAGATTCTGTGAGATCAAAGATATTTAATTGATAGGTTTTAGTTTCTAGTTTCATAAATTAACTGTGTTATTAAATCCCACCTGGATGCTGCAGCTCAGCACTAACCTAGGAGAATCTGGAATCTCTGGAGCTGACCTGGGCCCTGGATTTCTGAGCTCTCACTTCATGGAAAGGCAGCTCTGTGGCCTCTGCAATTCTGTCACAATTGTGATCAGCGTCTCAGCAGGGCCATAATTTAATCTAAATCTAAGTTACTGCTGGAGGGACTTGGTTTGCTCCCTGTAGCCCATGACAGCACAGAGAAGGTGCAAGTGTTTGTATGGGGAGTGAGTGTGTCCCAAAAGCTCAGTTTCACATCGTGCTTGACTCAGTGGAGCTCTGGCCTGCAGCTCCTTCCACTCCCCTTATTTCCACCCCATTGCATTAATTGATTGTGCAACAAAAGGTGAAGCTGGATCCATTGGCTGGTACAGCTCTAGTTTGCTAAAATAATGGGAATGGCTTGTTGTTATCGCAGCAAATCTGATTGTGACTGTGAAACTAAAATGATATTAAGGGAAGAAACAAAATAAAGGAGGGATGGAGAACAAACAGCATAAGAGAGCTTCCCCTCCTCTGCAGCAGCCTGTCCTAGCACCACAGAAGGTTCAGAGCACACTGAAAAACAGCCAGAATTTCAGTCATGGTCATTACTGGAACATCACACTTCTGGTTGAACATTCCACACCTCCTGGGATTTGCATCCCAGGATTCTGGCCCACTCTTTTTTTTTTTTTCTGAGTTTTTTATGGAAGTGCCAGGAGCTCTGTGCTCTTCACACAAATGGTGCCAGCAAGGAAGTGGAGTGGAGGCAGAAAATGAGGGGAAGGGTTGTAGTAATTCTGTGTGCAAAGACTTCAGGTAATCAGGCTGCTGTAGCAGCTCTGTAAAGTCATTTCTGACACTTCAGAGCTGGGGGGGAAGAAAAGAATTTCCCAGTAATAATTGTCTTTCAGAAGTTACTACATGAGCAGAGAGTTGTGGAATTTTATCAACCCAACCTCTGTCCTGCTTTTGGAAGTCATCTGAAGCCATGGTTACAGAAAAAGTCACAGAAACAAGGAAAGAAGCAAATTTTGCTGTCTGCCCTAAAGAAATGAGGTGCCTAATGCTGACCACAGGTCATGAGCTGTGTAGAGCCCAGAGCCATTATGACAAATTTAGCATGACAGATCTTAAGTACTCTGTCAAGCTGAAAGCTGCATCCTGGACTTACTGCCATCACCACTAGGCAGCCAATGCCATGACATTGAAAGTTGCTGTAATTGCCATCTTTGACCATAAAATATCAGGGTAGGAAAGGAAGTCCAGGCCACCAAAATGATGAGATTTTCAGTATTTCCTAGTGCTTGTGCAGCCATGCAGCAGCACTAGGCTGACTGAGCAGCAGACTGAGCATTGAAACCACCTACAAATGTCAAACCATTCCTTAACACACCTGAGAATGCACAAAGAGGATATTTTTTTGGGGAAAATGAGGCTTAGGAAGAGAACAGTCATTTGGAGGCACCCTATTTATTTATTTATCTTCTGTGTGTCTTCCAGCAGGAAAGAACGTTAGAGTCAACTCCATCCAGAGTGAACAGGGCTGGAAGTCTGAAAGTGCTGCAGAGGATAAACATTCTTTTAGTTTTTTTCTCTATTTAAGTGGTGTTGTCTGTGACAGACCTACTGAGGGGTTTATTTTAATATCCTTTACTAGACTTTAATCTAGATCTTTCACAACAAACAAACCAACAAGGCCAATCCTGAGGTTTATCTTTCCATAAAGAATATACCTGGTGTTGGTGTGGCACTTTTTGTTCTTCAATTGACCCATTAATTATTTTCAAATCATGAATTTCAGGCATTGCTCCCTCTGTCTCTTTTTCACCTGGGAATGTAGAGCTTCTGCCTTTCCTTTGCAGTGAAGGTCAGACTATTCTGGTATCCTGTTCTTGGAACAACATGTGAACTATGAATCAAGGCTCTTCTTCATTTTCAGATTTTCATTGATCCATCATAATCTTGCCCTTTATTTTGACTTCAACAGCTACTAAAATGCAGAACAATAATCCTGTCTTATGTATCAGTGTTTATTATGCTGTGAAAAACATCACAGCCTGTGACAGTCCAGGAGAGCTCAAAGGGTCTCATGTAGGACTGCTCTTTGCAGGACCATAAAAGAGTGGGCTTTAGTCGTGTTAAATTTCTATCCTGGCCACAATTTGGGCAGGTAATTTTCTTTGCAAGTTTGATAACAAAAAGGTAGTTCCCCTGGGGTTGTTACTTAGGCACATTTCCAAGGTGTTTGTTGGGAAGAGGAGCTCATTCCCAGCACCAAGAAGCAGTCTCTGATGAGCCCTTTGTCAGGGCCTAACGAGCATTTCTGAGCTCCAAGTCCTGCCTGAGGATGGGTGGGAGGTGCATCTTCACAACCTGCCCAGCAGCCTGTGAGCCCTGAAACACTGCTGAGTTTGGAAGACTGAATTAAATGGAATTGTTCACTTAAATCAAGTGCCAGAACTCTCTCTGTTCACTTTTTCCTACGGTACCCTTGTGTGGCCAGAGCAAAGTCATTTTGTGCTGCCAGTTGTGCAGCTCTCTGCACCTGTTACTGTGGCTGCTCAGGTTTATCAAACTTTTAACTTCTCACTGCAAGCCCCACTTTGTGCAGAGCCCTGCAGTTCAGGTTGAGGTTTTTCATTACCCCTGTGCTTTTTGAAGGATGAGGAGCAGACAGGGAAAGGTCAGCCCGTACCTGGTTGAACCACGCCGTGGTTATTTCTTTGGTCTGCTGGTGACTCTTCAAAAATGTTTAGAAGCAGCAGGGAAGTGCAGGTGCATGAAATAAAGCCCTTGATATCTTAATTCAGCTGTGACCTGACCCCAAACACCTTCTGTGTATCATAATCAACAGCACTGACAAACAGGAGACTGGAGAAAAATTGTGGTGTTGGGTTTTGTCTATTTCATAAAAAGAGTTTAAAAAAAGGGAGCAAAAAGTGGGTTTCAGTCCAAAGTAATGAGAATTTTCTCTATACATTATGTGAGAAAGTTACAGTAGACTAGCTGAAATAAATGTTAGATATAAGTAGCACTGAAGGAGCAGAAAATGGAATAGCAATTAAAGTGGAATTTAGGATAGGAGGTCTGGCTGCAATTCCAGTGATGATCATTGGTCATTGATCATTGATGTAGTTAAAAAAATATCAACAGAAGCTTTAAATACACCCGAGGAGCATCATTTCCTCCCCCTGTTTTGGAGCAAATCAGTGAATCAGGCCCGGAACAGTGTCTCAGTTTAATAAATGTATTTATATTTTTTTTTCTGTTTCACAACAGCGCTGCATCAGCACTAACATATTCTCTGTTTTTCTCTCCTACTGCTGTATGTATAATTAAATGAATGCTGGGGTTATGTATTCAGTGGCAAGAGCAGGATTTCGTCAAGTCGATTTAAATTCACTAGAGAGCACGACAAAGATATAAAATGATATTTATTGGGATGATGCACTGGGCTATGGTGGACTCAAGCAGAGCTTACAACCAGCAGAGCCAAGCAGGCTCTGGGAATATCTGTTTAAATTGAAGAGCACATTCTGGCAGCCTTTGCTGGGGAATTTTTCCCTAAATTACTGGCAATTTTCTGCACTCTCAGAGAGCTGTATAATCATACACAGCCAAATCATTGTACTGGGAAGCCTAATAGAAAATGGATTCAACAAAACCATGTCTGCGTGAACCCAAAACTAGCGCGAGGTCAGGAATGAAAATGGCAAATTTATGAGATAATAGTCGGCTGCTATTGGAAGAAGGGAAGTTTATTATTTATCTTTAGAAGTGGCTGATAATAAACTGGTTTGTTTAATGTCTGGGAGGTGCCTGTTTTGCCATAGAGATTAAGGTCTTGATCTCAAGATTTGCTTCTTACTCCTTTTTATATTAGAAATAAACAACAAACTCCTGAGGGCACAAGAGGGGTGAATTTGCATCTGGGTTCTGCAGCTCCATTTTGTACAGGTGATTCCTAAATAGTCCCTTATCAGGAAGCTTCTTTGTAATGTTTCTTTCTGGCTCTGCAAAGGATAAATTATCTTTAAGTCTCATTTTTGTCGTTGTCATTATAATTGAGAGAGAGAACACACATTTTGGGATATTTCTGAGGCTTTTGTCAATGCAAGAAGGGTTTATTGTTTCTTTTTTTTTTTTAATAGAGGAAATAATTATAGCTCATTAAAAATCAGTCAAGGATCTTAAGATGTAAAGAAGTTTTCTCAATGTCTTTTTCTCTAATACTTATGTGCACGTGGCATTTTATAAAATTACAGTACAATGCTTTAAATCTGACAAGAGTTACTGAAAATGTAATTTTAACAAAGCTAAAAAATGTGGAAAATCACCTGCAGGAAACCCAGAATCTATTTATGTGTTTGCGGTTTGTTTTTTTTTTTTCTTTTTTCCTTTCAAAGTAGTATTTCATTTCAAAAGGCATTTACTGCTTCTAAAGGTCTATAAAGTAGAGCAGAATTTTGGTATAGCTATTTTATTTTGCTTCCTTCAAATCTAAGGTGTCTTAACTCTAAGTATTTTTTAAGTAAAATTTATTCTTTTTGTGGTTTCATTTGCTTGGTAGCCATAATAATTGAAGAATTTTCCCATTATCCTTGGAGCTTGAAAATTTAAAATATTTAGGATTCATAGAGAGACCAAAAAACCCCAAATGCTCTACAGTGATGCCAGTTTTACTTCAAGATGCCTAATTTTCACTTAAAAAATTGCATTTAAAGGGCTGGAAAAGGTGCTGTAAGGCTGGGAATGTCTGCTTTAAGCATGTTTTGTATTTCAAGAAAGGTTTCTTCTGCACTTGGCGAATTGCATCATCTAAACATGTTTTTGTGAATAAAACCAGATTAAAGCAACATATAGAGGAGTAGTTGTTAACCTGCTGTGCTCCTGTACTCTTGCATGCAGTGAGTCATGAGCCGTTGAGAAAAAAAATCACAAACGATTTCACTTTATTAAAATATCAGAAGTTAATTTATTCTAGTGCTATTTGACAGCAGATTGAGAAAAGTCCTTCAAAAATCAGGGTTTTCCATTTTCCTCCTGATTTGTTGAGGTATCATTAGCATGAGAGCAATGATAGCCAAGTTGAAAAATTGCTTTTAGCTAGAGAAAAAAAATGTACAAACTGATAAATCACACAGTTATTTCAGTTTTGATATCTGCTATGTTTATTTCTGTGGCTTTCAGGTAAACACAAATCCTTGTTTTTTAAAAGTATTTTTTAAAAGTATTTTATGTTATGTAAAATTTCAAAGCCAAAAGTAGATGTATTTAGATGAGAGAGGTTTAAAGGAGGTGCAATAACCAGCCAGTGAATGCTGTGAGAGCGTTTCCTCCAGGAGCACAAAGTGAAAAGGCATCCCAGGATGAATGAAAACAAAGCTGCCACGAGCCATTGCGGGAGGGATTTCACTCCAGTGCACTCAATTTGTGGGGCTGGGATCTGTCAGGTTTTGTCTCATCTTTAAGCTCGATGCATTTTCCCATTTTCTTTGTGTCCCCTGCAGAAATCTGTGGTTCAGATCGCTAAATTCCTGTCCCAGGCTGACATGTCTTTCTCAGAATATTCCAGAAGGTGTCTCGGTTTTCATGGCACATTTTCTGTTTGGCTTCTCATGGAAGACTCACTCTGTCCAAGCCTGGAGCAGATCTTTGTGGAGGATGAGGAACAACCACATTTTGGGACAGGAAAGTTGGGATGGAAGGGAGGGTCCACCCCAATTCTCTTCCTGGAGGGCTAAAGGGAGATCAAAGGGGATTCAGGGGGGTTCAAAGTGGTTCCAAATTGATTCAAAGGGGCTCAAGGGGCTGAATTTTTACCCAGATAACATATAAAATATGAATATTCAAATGTAATCCTACTCTACCACCTTTCCAAGGAGGAACAGGTAAAGACAGAGATTCTAAAATCTTCTAAAATCACCTTGTAAAATTACTGAGGGTTAATGATATTTTACAAAGCCCACATGGAACTGGATTAAGATTTGCTCTTGCCTAAAGAGCAAGGCTCCTTTAGAGCAACTAAAATAGTGATTTTTGTTGTTTTTTTTTAATTAGCTTTTCTCAATAAAAGTGGAAAAAGTAGTTTGAATATTAAGTGACCCAAAAAGTTTTGCCTTAATCAGATGGAAGCAGCATCAGTCCAGCTTGAACCTGTAGTATACTGAATTTGGGCTTGAATTCAGAAATCTAAACTCATCTCAACTTTTTGTGCATTTCTTTTGATTAACTAACCTGCCCTTTTGTGTTATTGGCTGATTAATAATATGAAAAAGGGATGGGGAATTCTTCAGTGATGCAAATCCAGGTGGGAATAATGATGAGAGAATCATAGCATATTTTGCACTTCGTAGGAATATACTTACTCATGCAATAATGTATATTTTCTGTAAAACTTCCATTAAAATAAATTGGATCTTGGAGAGAAGTCATCCAGCAGCACTTTTCCAGGCTATTCTTTAGGCTGTTACATCTCAATGTCATAGCAAATTAAAACATGAAACTGGCTCACTTACCTTCAGTGAGAGAATAAATCAGAAATTTTTAGGGAACAAGTCTGAAAGCTGCTTTTGAATTGCAGAAAAAAATCAATTCAGCTCTAATTGATCAGGGGCTTGTTGACCTTCTTTCCAACTAACCCATGGATTCACTCAAAGAACTCTAAGAAATCAGTAAAATTAATTAGCAGGGCTGATTAACCATTTTCTTTTGATTTTGATGTTAAACTTGAGGCCATTTTTATTGAAGGCTGTCTAGAGAAGGGAGAATGTCGCTACTCTTTGTTGTGGAAGGCAAAAATTCATTTCACCATTTAAATAAAACAGCTTTTCAGACTGAATGACAAACTCCAAACGCACGACAAGGGGCAGGGACACACGAACAAAGGAAATGGAGAGGGTAAATGTAATAAACACCAGTTTAGTAATTATAATAAAGCTGAATATCATGGCTCAGCATGTTGTGACTTACAGGGAGAGGAAAAGTAGAAATAACAGAGAGTTTTGCAAATTTGAAATTTCAAACATTGCTAGAAATTGAAGCAAGAAATCACCCCAACTTTCACTTTTACAAGAGAGAGCACTCAGATTTGTGAAGGATAAATGCTTTCTTGGCCCAGCTTGGAAGTGTGGGATTGTCTTTGAGGGTTTCAAGGCAAATCTAAAAATGAAATGGGAAGTTCCTTGTGATAAAAATTGGCAGGTATCCTCCCTCACAAAATCCGAGGGAAGGCTTTGTCAGCACCCCCATGCAATATTTTGTGTGAGGGGTCTGTTGGCAGGAACTACAACAGTCATTATTTTATATCAGGGTTTTATTTGTCAGTGCAATGTTGTGACTTCCTGTTTGCTACAGTTTAACTTTCTTAGAGACTCATTTCAAGACTGGATTTGCTTTTTTGGAACACTTTTGATGTTCATTTTTGATGCCAAGTGCATTTTTTGTACAAATACCAAAGCCTGAGACTCGAACCTCTGGGTTGATGTTCATTTGCAGTGAGTAATTAGCTACAAAATGTGAACTGAACTTGGGAAAGAAGTTAAAAAAATTTAAAAATAAGCCTCGTGCTATGACCTAGAAAAACAGATATAGCTGTGATTGACCTTTAAATTTTAATTTTGTTTAAAACAATCCCAGAGCTTTCCAGATGCAGATAATTTTTTTTCTTGGAGAGCAGAATAAATGGAAATAAATAGATATGTGAGAAAAAGCAATTCCCAAAGAAGTGACACCAAAAACAAAGAAAAATATCTCCCAGGAGCAAGGAAAGTGACCTGGAATGCTTTTATATTGATCTTGATTAAGTTTTTAAACTTGTAGGCATTGTTGCAGCAGTGAAGATCATTTTCAAAATGATCCAAAGCTCTTGGCAAAGGAGCAGCAGATTGGACCATCACTCATTTTCAACAGCAGACAGACAGTGAGCTGAGTTTGGGCTCCCTTAAGCCACATGTTTCCTTCCTTTGCATTTTATTATAATCTTTAATATTTTAACTTTCAGACTGCTCCCGTAATCTGGGAAATGGATTTGGTTGGGGCTTTATCAGATTGAGATAAAATGGCTTTTTGGTGCACCCCAAAGAAAATGTTCACTGTGGTGAAGGTTTCTCCTGAAGCACCTGAAATGAGGAGATTAAAGTTGGCACCAAGTCACAAGACTGATGAGGCACCATCTCCTTCTCAGCTTGATTCTTCTCTCCATTTTAATAAAGCTATTCCCAGGTTACTGTCAGTGAGGAAGGAAGGCCACGGAACCTTCCAACAAATAGTTTAAAATTTCAAATTGTTGGTGGGACAGATTCTTTCCAACTTGTTTCTCCTAGAAGAAACAAGCTGATAATGTTAAATATTGAACATTATTATTAGTAATTTTCTTTGCTCATTTAAGATCTGATAGTGTCATAGTGTGAAATAGTGCTTAGGTATATATTTGTATAAAATTATTCTATTATTTTCTAAAATCAAATCATTGTACCTCCGTTAAAGAACTCAGGTTCAGGGTACTTGCTAACTCAAGGCATGAATCTAGGTAGCAACAGGATAATTACTGGCTAATTGGTATGTGATTACCTTTACATTGGCCTGTCACAACTGGAAAAGAGACTCAAATTGCATCTCTAAATAGTGGTGATACTCTATCATGGCACCTCCTGCTTAACTGAATGGAACATAAAACTATTTAATTACTTTCAAATATGATCTTCAGATTCTGGACATTAAAGATTTTTGGCATGGCAGTTTCAGAGGAAAATATTTCATTCAAAACCAAGTTGGAAGAAACTCCTTATGGTGTAATGAGAGTCTGGAATTAAGCCCCTAATTGCAGGATATTTCTGAAGCCCTCATTGTATACTATCAGACTATTAAGGGTAATAACTTTTACATAATGATAGCAATTTAGGGAACATTTATCACTGAACACTTCAATTTACCACGTTTTAAGCTGCACTACCAGTCAATTTTAGAATCTAAAAGTGGTGCTTTGTGGCCCTGGGGAAAGCACTTCTGTTCCCCTACTGACACAGAGGCACCCTGGGGAGGCCGCAAGGTGTGCCCTGCACCCAAACAGGCAACCTGGAAAGGCAAATAATGCTCTGAGGCGCCTTTCTCATCCCCAAAATCCAACCTTCACAGCTGTTTCTGTCAGTTGACTCTGGACTAGTGGATTTTTTATTTCGGGCATTTCCTGTTTTGTGAAAATCTGGACATAGCGATGTGGAGAGATTTTAAAGATGAAGCTTGCACAGTGCAAAAGATCCTGAAGGCCCATGTGTGGAAATGGTGGGTTTGGTTCCAGCACTGAACTGTGGCAGACATTCAAATGGCAATAGCCAAAAAAATACTATTAATGTAGTCTTATAAAAATAATAATTATATATATATATATATATATATATATATATATATATATATATAAATTTGGGTCAGAGAAAAACCCATGATTTTTTTATATTCTTATGACACATAAAAATGTAGAAATAATTAACTTGTCTTTCATGTCACTAAATCCAGTGTATGCTGCCAGAACTGGGTCTCACAGATCATAGAAGAAAAGCTGAAGTACAGGGGGGAGGCTGGTTTAACATCTGCTAGATCCAAGAAATTTTACAGAGTACAGAATCAGTGTTGCTCTTTTAATAATTGTAAGCCTTTTTCTTTTTCATTTCTTTCAAATAACACATTTACAGCTGCTTCATGCACGTTCTGTTTGGGCACAGGCTTGCTTGGAGCAATAGAGATTATGTTTGATTAATCTCAGTAAATGAGGAAGAATAAAAGGATTAGCACCATGTGTCTTATTTCTGCTTCTTTCATTAGTTTATAATCATATTTGCAACATAAATATCTGCCCTGATAAGAGGTGGTGATTATACAAACTTCACAAATTCTTAGGAATTTCTAAATTACTCAGAAACCAATTTGTTTAAAATTCATTTAAACAAAGAAGGAACCACGATGTGTTCCAGTTAAAAATATATTCAAAACACGATTTTCATTAATCTGGGCCAGCTCTTATTTAGATAGGATGTGTTATAAAGTTTTTATAGGCAAGGCTTGATTAGCATCTGCAGTGCTTATATGATATATCAGTTATTTTTCTCTGAGATAACAAGAGGCAATTGTTTTTCCCATTCCAATGTATTATAAACATACACAAAAATCTCCCTCGTTGGAATGAAAGCAGAATGATTTGATGTTTATTGCTGCAAGATCTTGGACTGATAAACCTGTGCTCAAGAAGAGGCACAAGTTCATTGGGAGTTTTGCTGCTGCCAGTGCTCACCAAGGGGAATTTCTGTAAATTTTCCCTGTGGCCTGTGTGTGCTGGAGCTTCCTGGTAACCCAGAGTGTACAGGACAAAGGGAGAGCTAGAAGGGTACACAATAACACTAAAGAATTTGATGTAAAGCAGCCCCTGAGGTTTTCCAAAGTCTGGGCTCCATCACGAGCAGATCGAGTTCCTCTGAGGCATCACCTGGGACTGCAGTCAGGTTGTAGCACTGACAAACTGCCTTGCTGTCTTCTAGGACACATTCCAGCCAGGAATCCTGCCAGGAATTTCCCTTTCTTCCTGCTGGACTTCTCCTGCCAATTAACTTTGTCTTCATTTGTCTCTCCACTTCATCAGCATCTCTCTGTTCACTCAAAGCTCTTCAGGCAGTTCATCCCTCGTTACCTATAAACACGTGGAGGAGCTTTTTCACTCTTATAGCCAGAGAAATTGGTTCACATTTCAGGGTATTTGAAACTTTTTAGGACTGTCTGAGGGAGGGTACGAGAACTTGTTTTTTTATTCTTTTAATCCAGATTTCATCTTAATTAGAAAACTTTTAATTTTGAGCTATGGATCACAACCTTGGATCTAAGCATCAATTAATAGCTTAAAATAGATATAGTGAAAAATCATATGAAATCTTAAGCATCACTATGAAGCCTTGTGTATAAAAATGTTGGAATTGCTGAATTTGATGCTTAATTCAAACTTCATCATATCAAGGAACCCTTTTGAGCAATTTAAACTTTTTTTTTTTTTTTTTTTTTGTTAATAGCTTCAGAAGTTTTCAGCTTTCTTAAGTTTTTAAATCTGCTGCTGAAACACCTATTTCTCTCTCATCTGTTCTGACTCACCTCTTTGCAATCCCTAATGGCTTCCCCCTGCCTGCCCTTGAGTTATAGACCATTTCTGAAATGCTGTGTGACAGCACTTTCTTGCAGTGTTTTCAGAAAAGAAAAATTGGCTGTTTATCTCTCAAAGTCCTGAAAAAGAGCTTTTACTCTTAGCATTTTCATGAGGTGAAGGCCCAAGGTTGGTTTCTCATTCCCCAATATCAGATGAGTTCCCACAGAAGGCAGAATAGGCCGAGCACACTCAGCTCTATCCTCAAAAACGCAAATTTAATGGTGTTTGGACCAAAAACCTCTAATCACCATTTGGAAGTCAAGCCAGGAGGAGGCAGGTGACCCAACTTAGTGACTCACACTAATAATTAGTGACTTCCCTGACTTCTTACATTCACAATAACCACTAGCAGGTCTTGTGTATTTTCACTGCTGTTTGGAAACCCTTTAGTAACAACTTTTCTTTGTGAAAGGAAAGAATGCAATGAGTGCCACCAAATAACCTTTGGTCTTCTCAATGTAAGTTCAGCTCAGTGATCCTGTGGATGCCATCACTACTAAGATATTTTATGTTTTCAATTTATGCACTTTTACTGTATTCAGCATGTGATCTTTTAAAATATTAGAAATTGCACTGTTGTTGTAATACTGATATTAGGCAGAGCTACATGTCCTTCCCAAATGGTTTAATCTAAAAAGCCATAGATTTTGATTTTTATTATTGATCCACAATAACATTAAGTTAGAGAGTATCTACTGAACTAGTTCTTTTCATCTTTACCTTTTATGTGCCATTTGTTGTAAAAGTTTAAAGCAATGCCATGTTTCTTAAACTTCCAGTTGGGAGGAATGTTTAGAGACTTCACCCCTGAAGGTACCACTCAAAACATATGCACAAATTCTGTTTCCCTGTTGTTTCTTGGCCAGGCTTTTCCTGCACCACTCTTTGCCATGCAGCCTTGTGGGATTCCTGCATTATCATTTTGTTATCACAGGGAATTTTGCACTTGGCTGGTGCTAAAATTCACTCTACGATTCTGAACTGTTTGCTCTAGATTAGTCCGGTCTCCCACTTATGACTTTCAATCACAGAATCACTTAGGCTGGAAAAGCCCTCCCAGCCCATGGAGTCCCAGCTGTGCCCTGTCCCCACCTTGTCCCCAACCCAGAGCTCCGAGTGCCACCTCCAGCCCTTCCTAGGACATCTCCAGGAATGGGCACTCCAAAGCTCCCTGGGCAGCCCCTGCCAAGGCCTGAGCACCCTTTCCATGGGCAAATTCCTGCTGATGCCCACCCTGAGCCTCCCCTGGCCCAGCCTGAGGCCGTTCCCTCTCCTCCTATCCCTGTTCCCTGGGAGCAGAGCCCGACCCCCCCTGAGCCCCCTCCTGTCAGGGACTTGTGCAGAGCCACAAGGTCCCCCCTGAGCCTTCTTTTCCCTTTTAAATTATACTTTAATGAGCTTAATTTTTTGTAGGCCTCTATTAATATCTAATTGCTTATTTACAAGTAATGACCTGTAAAGGAATTACCTATTCTACTCCTACCTTGAAATTTGCTATCACAGTACTACCACACTCTTTTTGTGGGGAAAACATTTCCGAATGAGACTTCCACTCATTTACCCTCTTTCAGGTGTGTCATTACCTGCATGCTTTTTCTTGTTTTCTCCCAATTAATTTTTTTTTCATTGGCAAATTTCTTGACGGAACCATTCAGAGCGGGAGAGATGAATAACAGAGCAGGTACAGGTGGGCTGCTCTTGGCAGATTTTTGTGTTCACTGATGCTCGAGGCAGCTCAGCAGTCCAGAAAACTGTCAGCTCCCCTCCTCCAGTGCAGTTGTGGTCTCTAACACTGGCAGAGCACAATGTGCAGTAGCTTTTCACTCATTTCCCCTCCCTTCAGCCACCGGCCAGCTCTGCCTCGTGCCTGCATGTCTCAGATCCTGCTGAAAGAATCTGAGCAGAGAGTGAGGCAAGCTGTGTTTTACTGAGTGAGAGTTAAAGTGATGAAAACAAGCTGGGCCAGGGAGAAAAGAGGGGAATGTGAAGAGGATGAGAAATCCACTCCTTTAGTGCCTCTTAATCAGTGATCCCCACAGGCTTTGCCGAGCTCAGCAGGGAGGGAAACGCTGCTCTCTGCAAGGCTGAGTCACAAAGGGACGGCAGTGAAGCTGCAGCCAGCATGTGCCACGGACAGAACCATCCTGCAATAGCACAGCCTGCCAAGGCTGTTTGTGTGTGCCCCATCTGCAGCTCCTCAATTCTCTTTTTACCTGAAGGCCCACTGAGAAAACAGAGAAGAAAGAGGGAAGTTCTGAGAAGGGCATGGAATTAAAGCTCCTTTCGCATGGCACTGGCAGAAGCAGAGGGCTCTGGCTGCCTCACATTAAGAGTTGGGACTGTGCCTCTCAGGTGGCAATTCCTTTTGCACGAATCCAAGGGATGGGGCGGTCTCTTGGCCAGACCAAGGCAGAGTTGGACACTTCTGGGGTGATTGCATCACCAAACAAATCAGCAGGGACCCCATCAGCCTTCCAGCCCTTCCTGCACAGAGAAGTCCTTTGCATTCTGTCTGTTCCTGTAACTCCTGGAGTTTCTAAAGGAGACAATGGAGTTTCTGCAACAAAATCCACAGTAATTTCCTTCAGGAGCTTTGGCTCATGTAGATCTGAAGGGTTTTGCCTTTGCAAAGTTGCATAAGGACTGGGAGAGCTGTAACAATGAAGTTTTTAACTGATTGGTACCTGGAGTAGTTCTGTTTCAAGTTTATAAAATATCTTCTTTCTTACTGCCCTAGTAACAATGGAAATTGAGTACTTGTAAAATCTAACATATTTTGAAGGAAATCTTGAAGTGTTTTCTCAAAGAAAGGTACAGCTGTGCCCAATGTAAGCATAAAAGAAAACCCTCTCTAATATGTAGTGAAAAAACTTGATAATGAACCTCTCCACAGGCATTGCCTTAACCATGATATAACTGCACATTGCTTCAGAAGTAAATGTTTAAAAATAAGATGAAAATATTAGAAGCATTGTTTGATTACCTAGACTTACACTTTCAGTGAAAGACTCTTGATCTTTGATTTGTTGTTTGATTGCTGACCCAAAGATTCCTTACTTAGAAATGTGCCACTGCTATTTAGTGTACAACCTGCAGTTTAAGCATCTATTAAATATTTGATGTGCATCCCAAATAGCCACAGGTAGTGCTTAGCCATTCATTTTCCAAAATGTACATTTAAGACACAGTATAGTAAATTCCAAGTGCAACAGCGGCCATAAAAGCTGCATTCTACTTTGAGTGTGCAGGTGGGTATTTTATGGCTAAAGCTGTTACTTCTTCAAGACTTGATGTTTATCATTGCATAAGGGAGAAAATAACCTCCAGAACAACGAAGAAAAAATGACCAAAAAAACCCTCCCAAACAAACAAAAAAACCAAGAAAATCAACCAAAAACCACCCTCACAACCTAAAACCACCAAAGCCCTCAAAAAACAAACAAAAAGCCCAAGCCAAAAAAACCCATGCAAATTAATTAATCTAAATATCTTGTTTTAAAACTATAACTATATTAAAATTGTTTTATATAGGACAGAAACTGTGAGTATAAAAATTATTGGTGCTATATCTAAAAAAATCCTTAAACGTGCAACCAAATTTACAACAAATAAATAATTTTGAGTTAGTTTACTACCAGCTATTTTTATTTTAGTATGGAAATTTTCCTGCTGCATCTCAAATGAGTCTTGGTACAGGGAAATATGCCCTTATAGAGTACCTTATGAAGTTTTATTTACAATCTGTTGGAGAAATATGGATTTTTGCAAGTACTCTGGACTTGGGTTTTTATAATCTAGCGCACATTCCTTCCCTCCAACTCCTCAGATGAGAGTCCAGATGCCAAACTTCTGCCATAAACCTTTTTTATACCCTTGTAAAAGCTTTGTAGACCCAGAGAGCTTCTCCTCCCATCACTGTGTTTTCCCTGGGGGAGAGAGGGGAAAACTCAGTTCTTATTTTGTCAAACATACAATGAAGCAAATACGAAGTTGGAGTTATTGAGTATAACCAGTAATAAATACAGGGTGTTTTTTTGTGGCTTTCTGTCTTTTCTGTACTCTCAGTGTGCTACAAATGGTTTATTTCAGGATCAACATGCATTAAAACTCCCCAGGTTTATTATGCTGGCCACAGATGTGTCAACACAGGGAAATAAGCTGGTATTTGTGAATCCAGCTGTTCTGCTTTGTAAATGATATAATAAAATCAACTAAAAATTCTTTACTGTAGCACATATCATACCTCATACCCCTGTTTTTAAATAATCATAACCACTTCCAATTTTTACTAAACAAATAGGAGCAGCCTTGAAGTTTATTTACAGAAGGTAATCTAATGCTAATCTGCTTTGCTCTGGTTTTATGGCAACTTTGGACACTTTGGGGTGTTTTCCTCTTGCAGGTAAACAAATTTCTCACCTGCTCCTTGTGATGGAGCTGCTGGTGTTGCCTGGATACAGCTGGAGCTGCTGGGATGGAGCTGCAGTGCTGTCAGCTTGACCAGGGTGTTACACTGATTTATAAATGCATTATCTGGCACAGCAGCCCAGCCTTTTACATCAGCAAAGCACAGGAGCCAATGGAGGGTATTTAGTCAGCTTTTTAGGAGACATTTTGGCTTCCCAACAACTTCCATGAAGGTTGAGTGCTAACTGTGTTTATTTACCTTTGAACATTACAGTCCTAGGAGGCATCTTTATCTGCATCATTCACTAATTTAAGTTCTGCAAGTTAAAAGTGCTAGAAGTATGGTCAAATCAGCTGACAGATCCTGGCATTTGGTAGATACCATTTTTTGCAACTCTTCAATGAGTTTTCCCAGCTCTTTCCATGTAAATGCACAACATTTTCAGTCTTTCATGACAACACCCTGAGTGTTTTGGACTTTTTGTGCACATTATTACAACAACCTATATAAGTATCTCAAATTGTTTCCATATTCCATTTTAATATCTGTGTGATAGATGAAAATTAAAACCTTAAAATAGTTAACTTCTATAAAATACACCTGTCAGCTGGTCCACTGTCCAGCTGCTGCACTTTAATAAAAAAATAACTGCCAGAAGCATCAAGGACTGGCCAGGTCTGGGTGGACACCCAGTAAAGGAGATGTTATCACATGAGGTGAACATGATGCAGGACTCTCAGAAATAAATCAGAATTCCCAGTGGCAGGCAAAGCAAACCTTGCAGCAGCACAAATGAGCTGCATTATTGAGTTTTGAGCAGGATGTAATTAACACATGGAAGTCACCATTGAGAAGAATTTGCGGGGCTGAGAAGCAGATTTTTATAGATCAGTGCTCTGTGATTTGTTCTCTGAAGCATCTGGTCCTCACCATTGTCTGAGGCAGGATTTTAGTGATGCCTCAGTCTGCCTTACAACAGCCTTAGCACAATTAATAATTTACCATGGAATTCCTGAACAGAGCTCACATTGCACACCCTGCATTATTTACAGGGCTAGCAGCAGGGACAAGGTGTTGGAGCAGATTTGCAGGTGCCACAGGGTCATCCACTGCTAGGAATCAGTCAATGGCACTCCCAGCTGTCTGCTGAGGGAGGAGGTGCTGTGAGCTCTCTGCCCACCAGCACAGGTGAGAAATTGGTGGACTGGGGTCAGCTCTACCCTGGCTTGAGATCTTGCAACCAAAACTGTCATTTTATTCTGAGTTATTCTCAAATTAAAGAAACTGTTCCATTAATCCTGCAAGGGAATGTGACCTCATGGGGGAAGTCACTAAAACATGCTGGGACTTTCTACTGTGGTTAAGGGTTGGAATGGGCTCCCTGGGGAAGTGGTGGAGCCACCACCCCTGGAAGTGTTCAAAAAAATGAGCAGAAGAGGCACTTCATGAGATGGTTTTGTGGCCATAGGGTGGATGAATCAAAGGCTGGACTTGATGTGTTTGGAGAACTTTTCCAACCCAAATAATTCTGTGGTTCTGCAGCTCTAGTCTTCACTGGGGTTTCTAGAAATGGCAGCAGGGGGTTTGGAATCTTTCTTAGAAATAAAATACTCTTCATAAATGAGGGTGAATGCCAGCGAGGTGAACAAAATTTCAGCCGAACAGCCTTGCTGCTGGAATCTAGTGAGAGGTTACTGGAAAAGAGAGAGGTTGTTAATGCCACTTTTTTATTGGACAGTAGTGACACCTGTTATTTATCACATGTAGGCATTTTTCCAGACACAGTGTCTAACAAGGCATTGCACATTAAGAAAACACAGAGTGTTTGTTTGTTCTCATAGTGGGCTGGGGTTTATTTAGGCACTGGAGCTACCCAGAAAAGACAAAGACTGTTCTGTGCCGAGCAAGAAAATTGGATATAAATCATGTTGTGCATGGGTGTTAATTTTAAAATACCAAATTCTACACTAAAATCCCCCTCAAAACCAAGCTGCACTTCTCTGTAGACATCTGCAGGTGAGTGATTTGAGACAAGGGCTGTATTTGTGTTCTGTGAGTTCAATTCATGCCACAGTGGGGCCCTCAGCTCCCAGCCTGATCATCTAGGTGCTGTTGCAATATAAAAGTAATAATGATGATAATAAAATTAACATCTCTAGTTAGCTGTGACAAGCTGAGCAGGGGTTTTTTTTTCACCTCCAGCTGGTAGGAAATTGCAGTACATATTTCTCTCCAGACGTAGGCTGGTACTTAGGCTCTCCATTACTCAGGGAAATATCCCTGCTTTTCCTTGCTCACTTTCTCTGTTCATCTGCTTCAGTGACCCTACTGATACAGACCTTGTGAAGAGAGAGCTGGCAGTGACAGACACAGGGGGAGACACACGGGCTGGCTTTAATGAGCAATGCCCACATTAGCAGCACTGCTCCTCCAGGCTCCCACAAACAGGTATCCAGGCTGAGCCTGCCACTGCCACTGGAGCTGCTCACGTGGCTCTGCTTTTTCTGCCTGTGTTACTGAGTAAATTTTTTATTTCTTTTAATTCTGGATCTTGCATTGAAGTACAGTACAAATTCTCTAAGTTTCTTTCTCTGATGGAAATGTTTGCTGCACTAGGTGCTCTGGCTCTGCTGCTCCTGGAGCTTTTTTATCACAGACAAGGTAACTCCTGGCTGCCACTGCTGCCGTGTGCTCATTTGAAAAGACAGGTATCCCTGCCTGCAAAATTAAAATTCAAATCTTTGACATTTCAGGAGCTGCTGTATATAGAAACGTGAGGAATGTGTTTTTAGCATGCAGACAAGAGGCCATGAGCTCTATAAAAACAAATCCACAGAGGGGCAAATTGAATCTCCTGAGAGCTGAAGATGGGCTGTGCCAACAGAGGAGAGCAATTTATGAGTGAAAGAATAAAAGACATGGAACAAGTATAAAATGATCATTTCTGTTAAACTGATTCTAAGAATTGGCAATTAATGGACTCAGCAAATGGACATGACTTGGGAGCCAGCAGTTCATGTGTATTTTATTGAACACCTTCCTCCATCCCTTCATATCAATACCTATGGCTTTCTGTGACTTGATGCCCCAGACTTTGAGAGAAAAAA
Organism: Petroica traversi; assembly: GCA_025920805.1. Classification (NCBI taxonomy): domain Eukaryota; kingdom Metazoa; phylum Chordata; class Aves; order Passeriformes; family Petroicidae; genus Petroica; species Petroica traversi. The sequence goes on along the minus strand of JAHLSL010000085.1, from coordinate 2,957,327 downwards.
AGAAAACTTTAAATTATTTTGAAATTACACTGCCCCATTTTATTGGTTGATTTCCAGATCAGGTAGTGTAAGAAATTTTAAATATTCTTCAGGTTTTTATGTCCCACTAATTCTTTATGGGCCATTTTCTTCCCCTCTTTCAGTCGTTTATTTTCCAAGTTGAAGAGATTTCACACAGCTCATCTCAAGAAAGCCACGCTGTAGCTCTGATGAATCCTATTGTCCATCTTTGGGTTTTTTCTAGTTCAACCATATCCTTTCTTCCAGTGACATAATCTACATTTTGTAGTGTTTTGTAGCATTGAAGGGGAAGGAAATTTAGATTATTCCCTTCTGAGTTTAATTTTGTCTTCCATTTCTTGTGTCCTTCTATTTGTACATTCCTTCCTTATGATCCTTTGCAATTATTTTTTTAAAATATTGTTCATTGTTTATATTGTTTATATATTTTATTTTGTGCCCATCATCTGAAAACCCTGTCAGCTCCTCCTTGCCAGGTCATTTCTGAACTTCCATGAAGATTTTCTGATAATTTTCTTGTTTTCAGGCATCAGCTTGGTGTGATTATGTACACATTAGGACCAAGCTGTTCATAAAAGTAAGGAATTCTATGGAAAGAGCCCTTGAGATGGTAATTCTAAATAAAACAGAGCAACTCCTGCAGCCAGAAAATTTATAGAGGGAAATAATTTGATTAAATTGATGGCAAAGCAATCAATAAAATAATCGTCCATTTAGTGGAAGTTATAAACAGAAAGAGAGAAATTATTTCTTAAGAATTCTCAAAGTTTTCACCTCATACAGAGTAGACACAGTACAGAAAATGTCAAAATGGAAAATGAAGTAACAGAAAAATAAAGTGAAGAAAATAAGGTGAAAGTAAGAGTGCAGAGCTACAATATATTTTTTGTACCCTAAACTCTGTAAAGAATACAATATTTATCATTTGTGATGCCCAAAGCAAGTTAAGAGCAGAAGAAAGCAATAGTAGGGTTTACATCAATGAGTTTCCCAGACATATCAGGAATGTAAGAAGAAAATCAGTAAATTCTTCATATGTACATCAGTTTTTTATGTGATATTTTTCAGGCCCAACGTGTAGCTATGTAAATCAATATGAAAACGAATGCAGAGTCTAAGAATTAAAAGCACTGAAATTCAGAAAAAAAACCCAAACTATTTTTAAGTTGTTAACTTCAATTCTCTAAAGACTGGAATAAAATTAAGGGAATATAAGGTCAATCACTCAGTTCTGTCCAAGATATAATTAAAAACTACCCTACTGCTAACAAAACTATTTTGTTTTCCTTTCACCATCCTCAGGGAAAAAAAAAAACAAAACAAAACAAAAAAAAAAAAACCCACAATAATTTTCTTGTCTCCCGGTATTTAAGGATTTTTTTTCTGCCTTTCAAAATAAGGATAATTGGAATATGGTTGTTTTGAAATCAGTAATAACTTTTAAAATATTTTGAGTATATACTAAAATATATATTTTTTGTCTGTTATATTTAGTGTCTTCAGGGTAAGTAGTAAAGATAAACCAATACCTAATATTCTCAGAGCCATTATAATGTGAGCCTCCTGTTTTCCGTGATACCTGGGATCCCAGGCAGGCTGCTCTGGGGGCACTCACCGAGTTTGATCACTTTTAGCAGAGCTGGTTGATTAAAACAATGTGTCAGGGAGGGATTAACGAGGAGATTGTTGCCAATGGTGTGGAGGCAGTAAATTCCAGCAGGGATAACAAGGACCTGGGGACAACACTGTGTTTGTAGGCAGAGCAGGGCAGATGTCTGCAGCCCAATGCACTCGCAAATCTCCCTCAGTCTGCAATAAATAGTTAATATGGGATTGCTTTGCCTCTGGCCTCTCAGCTCCAGCTGAGCGCTCCCAAACTACCTGAGTTGCTTGCAAGCTTTTTGTTTTTTGGGGTTTTTTTCTTTCTCCAGCTCACTCACACCCTCCCCTGAACTCTGTGTGCGCAGGATCACAGCTTTTAACGGCTTGCAAAGGCAGTGCTGCCCTCATGCTGTGCCACCAGAGCCTCCCCCTTTCTCCTCCAGACATCCTGGACCATCCACCTGGGAGCTCCTGTCACTGAGGATTTTTTAATAGCACCGTGTGAGTTGTTTTTTCCTGCTTCTCACTTAGCTGAGAGGTGTTAATTTGTAAATAATCATTAAAAAAATTAAACAGTGAAAGCAAGAGGGAGAAGCCACTGCCAGCTAGAAAGATGGAGCGGAGCTTGTGCATTGATCTGCTGAGTGATCAATGAGCAGCTCCAGCTCCAGTCAGGAGTTTCTCACTGGGCTCTCTCCACTTTATCTCCCCATCCACCCCTCCCAGGCCCAAATTCATCAATATTGCATTATCTGGGGAGGTGCAGGTAGAAATGTGGAGTTTTCAGTCCTGAGGTGAGGTCACTGAGACCCTTCCTGCTTGGAACCTCAGGTGTGATGGTGAACTCTGTCACTTTGCAACAAAATCTCAGAGCTTTTCACTCCAGTGTTTAATTCTTTTTTAATTCTTTGGGGTCTTGCAGAATTTTGCTGAAATCTCCTCAGCTCAATTCCCATAACTAATGCAAACACTGGTTGCAAAGCCCAAACTGTAGGGATTTTGGAGATTTGGGGTGGTTCTTACTTGGTAAACTCTACTTGACACAGTATAAAAATTGTCACATTGAATCTCATAAATAAAACAGGCAACACCGCAGTTTGTAACCCCAAATATTTTCATTATTCCATAATAAATGGTTTCTCTGTAGGGAATATTCCATTACAACCCCTGTGCAGGCAGCCTGAGATTGAAGTATGGGTCCATCAGTAGGAGTTTGTGAGGATTTTTCTCACTCTGTTTACACTCTCTGGCAGAATAATTTGACTCTGATATGCTGCAAAACTTGAACCTTGTAGAATTTAAAAATATATATTATAATATTTAAAATTACTCCATTTTGCCCTGAATCTACAATTCATTTCTTTGAAGTCCTAGTGGTTTAAAGAACACAAGGCCTTTACAACTAAGAATATTGGTATTACACATGACTAGAAAAATAATAGAGATACAGGATAATATAATAACATATTATATATCATTAATATAATAGAATCTAATATAATATAATACAATATAATACAATATAATATATGTATAATTAATATAATACAGTGATCTGGTAACTGTAATGGTTTTGATACATCTTTTTTGAATAGGAAATAATAACACCTGAATATGACTTGAATATTGCTGTTTAAATATTTTAAATATTTATTTTCTAAGGGAATAATAATTCAAGAAAAAATTCAGGTTATTTTCTCTGAAAGTTTGGAATTAATTTAGAATGCAGTGATGTGAAAATTTGCAAGTGGTTTCCTTCAGATTGGGTCATCCCATGTTTTTAAATTCTATCAAGGCAAGCTTCCTGTAGGAATAAGGATTTAACAATACTCTAGGTTTGTACAATGCATACTTTTACATTCTGGCTTTAACAGCATTGCGGAAATTAATTTGAAATTAAACTTGCCCTCTTTATGGTAGGGACAAAAAGTTTCACGTGAAGTTGGAGTTCTGTATAGGGTTCAAGAACTTCACTTCTGATTTGGGTTGTAAAATGAGATGTAAAATCAGGTGTGATTCAAGTGGTTTGAGGCTTCCTTTCCAAATCCCTGGTGCTGAGCAGGTTCACCCCAGAAGTGTGGCAAGGGCTTTGCACCTGACAGAAATATCAGCATCTGAGGCCAGGGGAGTGTCTGAGAACCTGGGGCCAGAGAGGGCTGAGCAAACCTCGCACAAGCACGTGAGACAGACCTGGAACTCCAGGAGAAACCTTCATAGCAAAGGCATTCAGTATTTACTGTGCATTGGAAATAATATCATTTATCCATAGGAGAATCATCTAAAGAAGCACAGAATGGTTGGAAAAGACTTCCAAGGCCATCAAGGCCAGGCTGGGACTGATCCCCACCTTGTTCCCAGCCCAGAGCTCTGAGTGCCACCTTCAGGTCTTCCTTGGACACCTCCCAGGCTGGGGACAAAGAAAGTTGTAGAATAAATGTAGGAAATTGTTCAAGTCACAGACATAATAACAAGTTCTCCTGACCTCAGTGGCACTGCCTAAGTATTTGCATTTAATACCATCTGTAGTTTTCCTTTGTTTGTCTTTACTTTCTTTAATATTTTGGCTGAAACATTACAGAGGGCTATACCATGCATGGGTAAAGCCAGGCTGTTGTTTTATTCCAGTAAATACACCTCTTGTGCTCTTTGGGGAATGCTGGTTTTAAAGAACAGCCTCACCTATGAGAAAGGAAGCATTGAGCCAGGATCCATAAGAGCTGAGTTTCATTTCCATTTGTACCCCAGATTTCTCAAGTCTTTGATGAAAATCACTGCATCTCTCCAACTCAGCCTCACCAGTAATGAAATTGTGATTCTGGTGTTTGTATTCTTTGGAGTGCTTGGAAAGCTGCTGATGAAATGAACCATGAAGAGATGCATGTTAGTGTCACCATTCTGCTCCTGCTGAGAAATACTCCCCAATGTTTGCATCCCCACTTTTACACCCAGACTGAACAGGCTGAGGATTGGTTCTGGTGGCTTGGATTTTCTTGTCCTTTACGAGATGTTCTCTGTGCATCAGAGCATTTCCTGCCTTGTGGCAAACACCAGGAAAGATTTCCTCCCTGGCAGGGTGGGCAGGCCCTGGCACAGGGTGCCCAGATTTGCTGTGGCTGCCCCTGGATCCCTGGCAGTGCCCAAGGCCAGGTTGGACATTGGGACTTGGAGCAGCCTGGGACAGTGGGAGGTGTCCATGCCATGGCAGTGCTGGCACTGGATGGGCTTTGAGGTCCCTCCCAGCCCAAAGCATCCCATGAGTCCATGAAATCCATCTGAAGTCTGCCTTTGGCTCTTGAAGTGAGTGAAGATTTGGTTGGGATTGCACTGTCCTCTGTCCTGTAATCCAGGAATTTTGCTGTCTCCCTCATGCTTAGGATTGCTGACAGTCTCACCCTCTCTGTGTATTTTATATCCTGTTTGGTTCAATTCTAGCAATATCTGAAATGACTAGGATATGCAAAGCAGGGCCAGAGACACCTCAGCTGTTATATCAATATTCATTTCCTAGTTTATTTTAGTTTTCCTGTTACCAACACTGAAAGAAAGAGTGAAGAGGTTGTACACAAACACTCATAAATGCAATGGCGGGCGTTTATTTGTCCAATTTATTTATTTGATCATTTCTTTCCAACACAGAGCTCTTTAACAAATCAGACTACAGCACCTATAGTATCAGAAAAAAAAAAAAAAAAGTGTTTCTAGGCACTAGAGAAAGAATCTCGAGGCCTTTAAACAAGTTTTCAATTTTCAGGTGTAATCTTATCTTGAAATGAAAAAGAGAAAGCAAAGAGCCCTTGCAATAGCTAGATGAGCTGGAAATGGAGGATTTAATGAAATAAAAGTGGTAATGCCGGGCCTGTGTTACATGCAATTTTAATAAAAGCCCATGTTGTGGAGAGCCCGAGGCTGCAGCTCAGCAAGAGTTCCAGGGATTTTCTATAAAGAATCCGTGTAGGTATCCAAGTTATCCAAGCCAGACAAGCCACAGAACTGATTGCTACCCCTGCTAAAAGCTCTTTGTATCCCACACGGTAGCTGGAAGGGGACATAATTACATTTGCATGTATTTTAAGGCCACCCTCTTTTTCTGAGGACACTTGCTATGTATTTATATTTTCATGGAACATAAAGTCCCACCAATATTTCACACAAGTGAAAGGACAGAACAAGAAAAGAAATGCCAGACATTTAAAGAACATTCTCTTTATATAATCAATTTACACTCCAACTGTGTGCCCACACTTTTGCATGCAGCTACAGCTTTGTCTGCTTGACATCAGAAACTTTAGCTGCTGACTTTTCTTTGGAAATTTTACTGCTTGTGGAAAAAAACCCAAAATGTTGCAAAGCCAAAATGGGCCTTCCTCATTAAAGACCACTTTTTACTGGAGAATTAAAAAAATGTTCCCAATTCTTCAACATAATTGTTCAACATCCAACTTTTAAGTTTATTTCTCTTTATAAATATGCCCCAATGTCCAACCTGGCCTTGGGCACTGCCAGGGATCCAGGGGCAGCCACAGCAAATCTGGGCACCCTGTGCCAGGGCCTGCCCACCCTGCCAGGGAACAATTCCTGCCCAATAGCCCATCTAACCCTGCCCTCTGGCACTGGCAGCCATTCCCTGGCTCCTGGCAATTCCTGCAGCCCTTGGCAATTGTCTCTCTCCATCTTTCCTGCAGCTCCTTCAGGCCCTGCAAGGCCCCCCTGAGCTCAGCCCAAAGCTTCTCCTCTCCAGGCTGAGCAATGCCAGCTGTGCCAGCCTTTCCTCCCAGCAGAGCTGCTCCAGCCCTCTGCTCATCCTGGAGCCTCCTCTGGGCTCTCTGCAGCAGCTCCAGCTCCTTGCTGTGCTGGGCCCCAGGGCTGGGCCAGCTCTGCCCCTGGGCTCTCACCTGGGCAGAGTGTGGCTGCTGATTCCTGTGAGCTGCAGGAAACTCTTGCCAAGAACAGGTAAAATGTGGACATGATTTTTGATCCAGTATCTGTGACCATACTCTCATCCTTTTCAACCCTCCAAATTTAACCCTACAGTCTTAGAATTACAGAACCATGGAATCATGTGGTTGTAAAATACCCTCAATGGGGCCAAGTCCAACCATGCTAAGGTATAGTTGAGATCACCTTCATCTAGACTAAAAAAATGAGTCCTTTGGCACTGAGGCAGGGGAAATGATGCCTTTCATGTACTTCTGGGTTTATCTCCACACTTTTCTTTTGCTAGATGTCTTTTAATAAGAGCTACTTTCCAAAGAAAATCGGTTTACATGAATTAAGTTTTTAAGTACCTGATTCAGAAGTTTTGCTTGACACTTTGATATATGTTCATACGTGTTAAAAGTCTATGAGGAATTTGCAGCAGATAAATAAGGGTTAATTTGGTTGCAGTCACTCATTAAATTATAGTCTCTAAAATAAAGGTAATAAAGTTCTGTTGCCACAGTAATCTGATGGGAATATTGAGGTGACAGTGATGTATTTATTGCCTCTGTTTAGGCCTTTGTGTCAAACCTCATGCATTGATTAGTTTTTAGGTTGAGTTATTTGGGCTTATTTAGTGACTCATCCAAGACTTCCACTTTATACTCTGCCACTCCTTTGAGCAGAAAGATGAAGTAAAACCCAGAAGACTGAAAACACTGTGGTAGCAGATGGACTTATCAACATCCCTTTGCCTTTTCTCATTTGAACTCTGGCAACAACCATCTAAACTGAGGCTAATTAAACACAATATTTCCTCATAATTATATGATAAAGATTTCCAGTGCCAGAGAATGTGCAGCTTTGTATGGTAATTTCTTGGTTGGGAGAGTAATTTATTCTCAAGGCTAATTGATGATGAACAGATTATTAAAGTTGGATTGCATGACACTTCTTTCTGCATTCTCTCTCATTTTGATTAAGATCAGAGTCACTCCAAGCAGGATGAGGCAGCATTGTGGAAGGGTGGTGAGCACTGCGGCCCTTTTCTTTCACCACTGATTGATAACTCTGATGAAATTCAATAAACATTTTAGAGTGTGTCATAAAGACGTTCTGTGTGGAGCAGGAGCCACGTGCTGCAGCTCCATTAAGGTTCTAGTTTCAAAAGCAGTCAACAGAAATTAACTTTAATTATAGGTTCTAAGTGTTTCAAAAGTAAAACTAATCGAAGTTACCATTTATATTCTTTACAAAATTCTTTTAATATTTTTGGTGACTTGACCTTTATTTTATGACAAGATATCTGAAAGGTTGATTTGTATGAGTCATAGCCGTAATTGTTATACCGAATTTTAAAAAAAGTCAATGGATTTTCAGAACTATTTTGTTAAAATAAAAAAAAAACTGCTTTAGAAAATCTTTATATTTCACTATGTAAAGTATTTTTTAGCAGGTTAGCCACTCTTTCAATCTATATTTTAAAATAAATTTTAAAAGAACTGTCGAGTCTTTGCTGCATATTCAACAAATGTATGCAACAAGCTGCAAACCCCATGTGTAATTATAGAGATGTATAGTGGAGATCTGTAATAACCACATGAACTGAGCACATTTACCTGAGTGTGAAACACAGACACATCCATTGTTGTTAAAAAAGTTATTAATGGGATTTCTGGCTGGCTGTACAAAATGTGCCTCATTATTTGAACCCTAAAGTTCCAACCCTCTTGTTTGGTGCCTCTGCATGGTGTAGGACTCCAGGTGTTTGATGGATGAAAGAGCTCTGATAAAGGAACTTGGTATTATTTATGCTGAGTTCTCCTCTTGAGAGCTTAAGCTTGGATTTTCAAAGGAACTCGAATTATTTTTTCTCCCACTGAAAGCTTAAGGATTTTCTTCTTATTTACACTAAATGACTGCAGACTGTCCCTGAGTAAAAAGGAACATTAATTTATATGTGAATCTTACCTGCCTGTTTTAGGCTCCTTTGAAAAGTCAGCCTAATGCAAGCAGCCTTCCTGACCCAAAGAGAATTCCCATTAAAGAAGGAAAGGCTGATGGAATAAACTCGGTCTATTCACACAGGACCAGATTCTGCCTCTCTAGGATTGTGATTTATAAACTTTCAGCTCTTACCTTTGAGGACTAAATTTCTTTTCTCATGTTCTTCTCAATGTAGTTAAGAGTTGAGCTCTTTTGTTGGTTGGGGTTGGAGAACAGAGGAAAGTCAATTTACCAGCATGGCTCTGATTGGGGTATTTCCAGAAGCCCTTTGTTTGTCAAAATGCTATAAAATAAAGAAAACATAGAGCAAACAAGTTATGGTCTGCTTTGCATTTTGTGAGTTGTAAAAAAAAAAAAAAAATTACAAAGGAAAGTAATTAGTTACAAATTTATTAACACAGACTAAAGGGATTCCCATTAGCAATAATAATCTTATTCATGTCATATTTCTAAAAGGTTTTAGCACGTGTTTCCATAAAGGATGTGTTTCTCACTGAGGAATGTAGACCATTCATTTCTTAAAGGACTTGCAGATCCTTTTGGGATGACCATGTGTGTGTGGGTATTTACTCTTGTTCGATTTCCAGGAGCCCAAATATTTAGAGAACTGCTATTAACTATTCATGCTTTGACTCTACTAGAGTTTGAACAAGGCCTAGTCTAGCAGCAGCGGCTTTCTTATTTTATAAATCATTTTGTGAAATAAATCACTTAAGGCTTGAGGTTTCTTTTACACTGAATTTTGTCCCTTAGGGAACTCTTTCATATGCACTTTACAAGTTCCTGAAAATAGGGAGATTATGCTCAGAATAAATAGCAGGCAGCTGTGAGCTATGAGTCTGTAATGCCATTGAAGGGATTGGGTGATTTCATAAATCAGTAAGCAAAGTTTGAATGTTCAAGACACCACTCAGACCCTCCAAATGGAAGGAGTAATCTGTAATTCAACTCAATTTTGATTTGGTGTAGCACATGGATCAGAGTAAATGATTGATACCCACAGGATGGAGCCCTGTGATCTTACAGCAGCTCCTGTTTCCTCTCCAGGCCAGGAGCACTGAACATTTCATTCCCAGTTTCCTCTTTTTCTTGCCCTTCTCTCTACAGTACTGCTCTGTCATTAACTTACTGCTTTTCCAGAATTTAAACCATTTTGATCTGAATTCCACTATCTTCATGTTTCAAATGTTTGAGAAAATACATTAAGGTACTGAACAGTAAATAAGTATGGAAAGAGTGAACAGTCTTTTAAAGCTTTTGAGTGAGTTGCTAAAGACTGATAATAAAAGGCCTAAAACACTGAATAGTGATTCCCATTACTTGCAATTCAGATAATTACTTGATCTGGTATTAGTAGTGCCTTGGCTATAATTGGTTATATTCTGTGAGGTATTTGCATAAAATTGGTTCATACTTGCAAAACAAAAATTGCTTTGAGCTGTGAGAAGTAACAGCAATGCTGCAACAGCATTGTCACTTCAGATGAGTGGACAGAGATGCTTTTTCTCCAGAGCTTTCCCAAATTCCTCTGAAGTTTAGTGTGTTCAACTGGAATTCTGAGATTAGAAAAGTTTTTTGGTTTTTGTTTGGTTGTTTTTTTGGTTTTGTTTTTTTTAATACAATGTCTTCATACTGTGCATCTTAGTTTATCCTTATGGATGTGGTCTGGAACACCCAGCTGCCTAACCAGGCCAAACATGCTCAGCTTCAAGCAGAATTCAGATTTTCAGAAAGGATCTTGGGAAGCTTATTTTTATAACTCTGAAATTTCAACATAATATTCACATTTGGGGTAACATCTGATCAGCAGGTACAGAATTTCTATCAGATGTGTGCAGCAAGGTTTCTCACACAAAACATGCACTCAAATCCACGTTTTTGTCAGTTGGGTTCTTGGAAAAAGACAATTGCCTGTTGAACCATTAGAGTAAAACCTGTTTTCTGACAGCTGTACAGGGAAATCGTGCTCTGCTCTTAAAGCTGTTATCAGTAGGACTGGCTGGAGATGTTCCAAGAGAATGGTTTTTTCATCTCAAATTGCTGATTCTTGGAGCACATGTGTTGATTTCTGACAAGCAGATGAGCAAAGGACTGAAATGGTGCTTGTCAGGGAGGTCTCAGTCAGCTGTCTGGTTGTTCTGCGATGTTAGTGGCTTTGGGAAAAGTCAGGAAACTACAGAGAATTCTCTTTAATTTTAGCTAACAGCCACCAGATAATCCTAGGAGCATCTTCTCAATGAAAACACTTTTCTTTTTCATTGTTTCTAAAACAAAGTAATGTTGAATTTCATTTTGGCTGTATAGAGGAGATCGTCTTAATTAGGAGTGATTTTGTTTTTATACAGGCCAGCAAGAAATAAGCATCACAAAATAAAAATGCCTTTCCTTTGGAGCTTTTGTCATCAATATTTTCATGTCTAGAGCTACAATTTTGTGTGCCTAATTCTTTGAAAAAGATAAAATAATCTCCCTACTCCTCAAAGAGTAAAAAAATGATAAGGCAAATGTGTATAGGAAGGGGAGATCCAGTTCATAAATGATATTTTGCAATACTCTGATGGCTCAGCTGCAATGAAGTCATTGACAGCAAGGGTGAAATACCTTCAGTTGTGTGAGGGAAGAGTCAAAGTTCCAAACATCTGATGGGAAAGACCCAGCATGGCCAGCAGGTATGGGAGGGGATTCTGCCCCTCTGTTCTGCTCTCCTGAGACTCCACCTGGAATGCTGTGACAAATTCTGGTGTCCCCAACATAAGGAGCTGGAGCCCAGATGAGGCCCCGGAGGTGCTGAGGGCCCTGGAGCCCCTCCCCTGTGGAGCCAGGCTGGGAGAGCTGGGGCTGCTCAGCCTGGAGAGGAGAAGGTTGTGTGGAGACCCCACAGCTCCTTGCAGGGTCTGAGGGGCTGCAGGGAACCAGAGAGGGACAATTCCTCAGGGGCTGCAGGAATTGCCAGGAGCCAGGGAATGGCTGCCAGTGCCAGAGGGCAGGGTTAGATGGGCTATTGGGCAGGAATTGTTCCCTGGCAGGGTGGGCAGGCCCTGGCACAGGGTGCCCAGATTTGCTGGGGCTGCCCCTGGATCCCTGGCAGTGCCCAAGGCCAGGTTGGACATTGGGGCTTGGAGCAGCCTGGGACAGTGGGAGGTGTCCCTGCCATGGCAAGGGGCAGGACTGGATGATCCTTTATGATTCTGTGGTTCTGTGAAGGCCTGACTGAAGTGCTGCTCTCTTTATCTGTAACATGTTTATAGCACACCTGAATCTTTCCGCAGCAGGCAATGCAGCTCTCTGGGCACATGAATATTGTGGTCAGAGATCTTTGGTCAGATGAGCAAAACCTGCCGGGTGCTGATATTTGGGGGAAAAAATCAACATCAGGGAAGTCTGCTCATAATGAACAATAACAATGAACTGCAGTAACAGCAGGAATAAAATTCTGGAGTGTGCCAGTGAGGCAACTTGAATTACAGAATGAAAAGCCTGGAAACTGTAGGAGGACAGATTCACCCTGTGATTTATTTGAACCTTTAAACAAAGATCATGGAAAAAAATGGCAGTCCAAATTCAGAACTGTAACATTTAGAGCAGTTCAAAAACAGGAACTGGACAAGGCAGATTTATTCTGCTTTCAGCCATCAATTGCTTCTCTTTAAACACAGGAGATCTCTTTCTTCCTTCATACCAGTTACAATTAGTTTGCAATGGCACAATTTCACGTCATCTTTGATGACTGCTAAGGGAAGAACATAGAAAAATTAATAAAGGAATAGGAAAAACAACTATTAGAAAGAGACACCAAAATAAAGGACAAAGTAAAGGCTCAGCAAGAAATTAAACTATTATAAAATAATAATGCTTTGAGTACCCTTAGAATGGCTAGCCCTTTTTTTCTTAAAAGTACCTTTAATTCTAAGGTATTTTGCAAACACCAGTACTGCAGTTAGAGAAATAATAATAAAAAAAACGGTAATATTCAGCCATAGTCTTTGAAATGTAGTGATTCTATTTTTTCATGCCTTGACCGTGGTGTTCCAACTTGAAAGAATGTTGATTTTCAGGAGGGTTTTAGGTACTTGAATTCAGTTCCTAGTAAAGTACATCTATTGTTCCTGAATTTCAAAATAGTGGCTGTTCAGTAAATCTAAAGGCTTTCATCAGCACAAGGGTGAAATGCACTCTAAACCAAAAAACTACAAAAAAATTCTACAAGGTAATTTATACTGGACAGTGTTGCAGAAAAGCTGGACAAAGGGAATTGCGGGGGATGAATTTATTCTCTCACTCTGCTCTGGTCTGAGAGAGAAATTTGTACTTGCAAAAGTGAAACTTCACAGTCAGTTACTCTGCAGAGAATAAGAAATGTTAAGATAAAAGATAAAATCTTCCTCCTAAGCCAAAGTAGATCTGTACAGAGACTCTATTACATATTCTGTGCTTGTCCCAAATACAAAGTTCTTTTAGAAGGAAAGCTACAGCTTGGACTTTCAAAATTGGAGCAAGTACTCATGTGGGACTTGGGATATGGAGCAGGATCTCACTTGAGACATCAGTGGAAGGTCTGTGTTTGAAAAAGCTCGAACTACACAGACACAGATTTTAATTCTGGAGTCACATCTGAGTGATTGCAAAATCAGGGAAAGACAGTGTTGGCTGGGGAAGTGATTGCTTGGTGTTAAAGATTGACTTTTCACTTGTTGTTACACAAAACTGTCACTGGTTTGACGTGGGGTTCTACATTTTCATAGTGAAGCAAATTCTGTGTGCAGATGTTTGTTTGATTTTATGAAATTTTTAACATGGGCACTAAAATTCAAACAGTTGAATACATAAGCAGATTTTTTTAGTCCAATAATAATGTAGTGCTTGATATCATGAGTTTTTAAAGTAAAAACAAAAGTCTGGATACTGGGTTTATTAGTGACTTAATCTAATACATTAATAAATGCAAGATACTCCCTCTGCCTCTATGTACCCTAGATGTGTTCAATTCATGACTTGCACACATTAAAAGCTACACATGAATAGACCTTAAATTTGCTCATCTCAAAGTGAATCTTTTGTGTTATTTGTTCTTCTCAGTGATACGTCTATCTCAAAATGTATAAATCAAAGCATTTCAGGTTAATCTAGGGTTTAGTCTTCAGTACTTGAATGCCTGCAATATCTGAGTTATAGTGCACTGGTGTTAAAAAAGAAGAGCTATTAAATCAAAAGGAAGGGTTGTGAGAAATAAAATGTATTCCAATTGCTAAGAGTTAGTTAATTATATTTTTCTTTTATGTCTTGAATGCAAGTCCATCACTTTTGAGCATCCATCCCAAAATGGCCAAGGTAAATGGGAACTTAGATGAATCTTTTCCTTGAGTTTAATTTCCTTAGACAAAACCACATTTCCTGAACACAGTGAGAATGAGAGTGATTTTTTTTTAGTAGGTCAGTGATATTAGAAGGAAATGCAAATGCACATCTAAACTACATAACACAAATCCTGCTGTTTACTCTCTTGGGCATTTCTCTGTGTTTGGTGTAATATTTTTCTAACATTTTATGAAGTTTTCCAATTAAATATTAATGCAACTTCTTCAAAGAGAAACAAAGATTTATAACCCTAAGAGAAAGAGAGAGGATGGGAGAATTGATAGTGCAGTTGGGCAGGAGAATTCTGCAGGAGCTCTGAACACTCTTCTCATTTATTTGAGAAGCTAAAATATATTATATAAAACAAAATATGGATATGTATTAGATATGCTCTAATTGCATGTGGTGCATGATCACATGTTGTAAATGAGGACCTTTCCACTCCAGCAACAAAGCGTGTGCTGTATCACTGCCTCATTTTTAAGTACTTCCTCAATGTTCTTTTCAAACCATTACATTTAAATACATTAAACAATTAGGGGGAGAAAACCCAATTAAATTAAGATCACAAGTTAGGACAACTAATATATATAGATATATTTTTTTTTAATTTTAAAATTCAATTGAGCTGGTAATAAATAATTTACTTGAGCAGTGAGAAAGGGAAGTGCTAACCAGTGCTGCCTGTTGGCAAGAGCAGGGCTGTGTGTGCCTGATTCATCAGCGCTACACGCAGCTCCTCATGTATATGGAACAGACTGCAACGTTTGCCAGCTTTCTTGGGGGAATGAGCAATGTTTAAGATTCTGCATACTCCCAGATAATAGTCAAGGTTACCAGAAAGCACAAAGACATATTCTAAACCTGAGGTCAAATTCATGGGGAGGAAAAAAAAAAAAAAAAAGGAACAAAGAGCAGACCTATAATTTGCTAAGTCCGTTCGTATTCCATCACGAAGAGACGAAGGGCAGGATTCTGGGATTGTGTGACTCTGGACTTCTTCAGTGTTTTGGTTTTTCCGTCCACGTAAAGTATATCAGGCTAGGGAAATATGTCAGGACAACACAAAGGAATTAATCAGCAGGGCTAAGATGCCTAAGATGCGGCAGTGTGAAAAATGTGTCGTGGCTGTAGGTCGGATTGAGGCAATGCACAGGGAAGTCGTGGGAACTTTGCTAATGAGCTGCACTTCTGACTGTCTGCTAACATTTCTCCCTGTTTATCCTCGTTACCTATTTATGCCCTGTTCTCCTGTTCCTCAGCTCCCCAGTCACACAGGGATGAGCACAGAAGGAAAACTGTTCATTTACAGCCACATATTCCATTACGTCCTCAAGGTAACAGGAGAAGGCTGAACACTTGTCTGTCGTGTGTCTCTTCCATCATGATTTGTTTTCACTTCTTTCTTGTTGATCTGGGTAGGAATGATCAGTGAGAAGGTGCTGTTGGCTCCTTGAGATGCAAGTGCCACAAGACAGTGGTAGAACCTGAACTGATCTGACACAGGACCAGCAAATCCATTTTAATGGGCAATTACCTATGCCTGAATCAGCACATTCCCCACAGTATAAGAAAAGAAAATACTTAAAGTTAAATATTTCATAGATGCTTACGTTGAGATATATTCCAATAAATAGTGGCAGTCATCAGAATTGAGCATTTTCTGTTTGCAAAAATTTTAATATTAAATTATTTCCCCAAGTAAAAGCACAGGAGGAAAAGAATAGCTGATGGTATTACCTTCTTTCTAGCCCAACAGAAGAAGAAACCACCTGAAAAATAAAGTGGAAAACTGCTAATTAAAGTGGCAGGAGAGAATTACTGTATGCTCAGTTCAGGGACAGAGGAGGGGGGCATTTTTATACACTGAAACCATGCAGAAAGTTATCATGGAATGGAATGGAATGAATTTAAAGAACAGACCTAGACTTACACCCACAAGCAGAAAATATCACTATTTCTCCATCCGTTAATTTTTTCTGTGAAGTCTTTTAATGATGTTGGAAAAGCAAAACTTCTTAAAGACTCATTAAACACAAGTCCTGATGCAATAGCCAAGTGTTTGAGGCAGTTCTTCCCCGAGAGCAGAATGTGGGGAGGGAGCAGAGCTGGCGATCTGGCAGCCAGTGTAACAAGCAGCAGCTCCTGACACAGGAGAAAAAACATTCACTCTTCTGTCTTTGCTGAAAAATATCAGAGGAGCATCAGCCACACCACATGTTAGGGAGTCATGCTCAGATCCAGTCCCAGGCTTGGAATGGAGACAGGATTGTTTCCAGGGATGAGAAGATGGTTCACTTGTTAGTGTCTCTTTAATGCTTTGACCCTTACGGGCAAAGCCTATTATTGTAAAGTTTATTTTTGCTTCTGCAGAGAGGAAAAAAATTGGTTGAGCAGCATTGCTGACAGCAAGACTGTCATTTTAAAAATTAGGTTATAATGAATATGAGTTTCAGAAGAAGAGAGCAGAGTAGGTCCCATCTGCTTCCCTCTGGACTGCAGCGTGAAAGGGAACAGATGGACATGAGTTATGCCAGAATGGCTGGGAGAGGCTAGACAGCTCCACAGTCTTATTCTGTCTTATCCTCAGCCACTCCAGGATCCTGTCCCTATATCCAGCTTACAGTGCTCTGCTGCAGTGGGATATGGGAGAATGGTGCCTATGACTGAACGAGAATGTGCTACAAATATAATTCCACAACGTTCAGCTGCAGCTCAGGTGCCAGTTTGGTTGTTAGTTCTAGTTTTCCATCTTGTTCTGTCCTGGAGGCCTGCACACCTTTACATCCTGAATAGTCAGGAGAAAGCAACACCGTGTTGATTCAGCACAGCTGTGCAGAAGGGAAGGCTCTAGAATAAGGTTTTAGCCTCCAAAATCAATGTCATCGTGGTGTGTCCTCAGATCAGGTTGTGCTTTTATGCTTTGTAGTTGTAGGGTTCTTCTAATACAGGGGATTTATCACACCCAGTTTTGAATGGGGTGAAATTGGGGTGCAAAAGGCATCCTTAGATATTGTGTGTTGCATGCTGCAAAAAGCCCTATAATAGAAAGGTTGTGGCAAATGATCAATATCTGTGCCTGAGGCTTGGCCATGGAAATGTGGGCTGAGGAAGCAGAAACACTGGAACTGCCATAAAAACTTTCCTTAAATTTATATACACTCATTTTTACAGTTGATGGCTGCTAATTTATTTGAACTCACATTATTTAGCCTTTCTTAACAATGATTAGTGGTTGGTAGCTTTTTCCTGAACTGTCAGAGTTTTCCACAATGCTCACACCTTCCTTTTGAAGCCCATTCCTTTTGTCTAATATTTTTTTATAGTCCATAACATACAAAAGGCCACTCATGCAATCAATTCTTATTATTTTAACATATTTTTTAAAGCATCTCATAAATCTCTTGCATCTCCAGTGCTTTTCCTGGCTCTGTAGAGCACCAAGTGGTTAAAGTGCAGCTTTTAAGTCAGATTATTCAATAATCCAGCTACAGCACAAAGCTGGATTTTTACCTTGCTCTTAAGTGTTTGTACTCCAGTGAGTATTTCACTCCATACCTGTTCAAACAAGCTATTTAAACTGTTGGTACTGTTGATTACAGTGTGGGCAAACTCCTTGTTAACCACTCGAAGGCAACCCTGATGGGTTAGAGGCTATTCCAGTCTTCTAACTATGTTTTTGTCCCACCATGTTTGCTTTCCTCTTATCTTTATATTCAGAATTTTGTCGCAGGACTCTATGTGTGCATAGTAAAAGTCCATGTTAGAGTTTGCATGGTAAGAGCTGTAAAAGTGTCAGAAAACCCCCTCTCTATCTTTCATTTCTGCAAACGAAAAAGACTGTTGAGTTTTTTGACAGAACATATGGGTACTCACTGCATTGATTTCAATACCCAGCAGAAGAATTGTTTGAGGTATAATTTATTCTGTGAAAAAGGAGGGAAATTATCCTCAATGTTTCATGCAATGCTCTCTGGATTGTTTCACAATCCATATTTTCCTGGGTATCTCAGGGAAAGCAGAACTAGAGTTGGGAGAGAAAAATAATTTAACACTAAACAAATGGTCCACTTTCTATATTTCTGTATCTGGATATGCAAGAAGGTGTTTTCTGATAAGATTTCCATTGTGTCAGTGCATCTCGATATTTTGGAAAAAATGTAAATGGGAAACTATGTCCTTGGAACCAATGGGCAGCTCCAATCATTGATCAGAGTTTTTGCCTCTGGTCTTCTCTGTGTTGGGAAGTCAATGTTTTACACTTTGGCTGCCTCAAGGTCCACATATACTTCAGGGCTTCAATGAACTAGCAGTACACTAGTGTAGAAAAATAACCCATTTGGGTTTTTGCCATGAAAAATGGGAAGTCAGTCTTTGAACATTGACTAAAATCTCATTACTTTGGTGGCAAATGAGGCATGAAACATATTGTCAAAAATATAGAGCCCAAAACACAGTGGCATGAAATATTTTATCTTCATGGAGTGTACTACAAAAGGTTTGAACTCTAAATCAGACAGTGCACTTAAGCCCACAGCATCATCCATCAAGCACGCAGCCTTCGTTGCAAAATTTGTCCATGATGGCAGCTTTAATGAAGTTCTGTAATTTCTCTCAGCCTCAGAAAACTATTATTTCAGCTGGATGAAGGCATAAATCTACCAGCAACACTTCAACACTGGCCTTGCTCAAGGCTTAGACTATTGACTTTACAGTGAGAATTTCATGGCAATCCTTCATGTCCTGCTCATTCCTGTCTGGATGGCAGGTGTGGGATATCAGCCTGCTGTTCCCAGACACGGGGGATGACAAGGAAGTGCCGTTGCAAAAAGGACAGTGAAAAGTCGACTTTGGCAAGGCATTCTGGAATATTCCTGAAGCATTTGGGCAGGAGTTGGATCTGCTGGAGGGCAGGAAGGCTCTGCAGAGGGATCTGGACAGGTTGGATCCATGGGCTGAGGTCAACAGTGTAAGGGACAACAGGGACAAGTGCTGTGTCCTGCCCTGGGGTCACAAGAACCCCATGGAATGGTCCAGAGGGACTGGAAAGCTGCTGGTGGGAAAGGTCCTGGGGGTTCTGGTGACAGGGGCTGGACAAAGTCAAAAAGTGGGCGATGGCCAAGAAGGCAAATGGCACTGGGCCTGTCCCAGCCATGGTGTGGCCAGAAGGACGAGGGCCCCCTGTGCTGGCCCTGCTGAGGGACCTCCTGTGCTGGGGACAGTTCTGGGCCATCATGGCCAGAGAGCCGTGGAGGGGCTGGAGTGTGTCCAGGGCAGGGAATGGAGCTGGGAAGGGGCTGGAGCCCCAGGAGGGGCTGAGGGAGCTGGAAAGGGGCTGAGCCTGGAGCAAAGGAGGCTCAGGGGGGAACTTGTGGCTCTGCACAAGTCCCTGACAGGAGGGGGCTCAGGGAGGTCGGGCTCTGCTCCCAGGGAACAGGGACAGGAGGAGAGGGAATGGCCTCAGGCTGGGCCAGGGGAGGCTCAGGGTGGGCATCAGCAGGAATTTGCCCATGGAAAGGGTGCTCAGGCCTTGGCAGGGGCTGCCCAGGGAGCTTTGGAGTGCCCATCCCTGGAGGTGTCCCAGGAAGGGCTGGAGGTGGCACTCAGAGCTCTGGGTTGGGGACAAGGTGGGGACAGGGCACAGCTGGGATCCCATGAGCTGGGAGGGCTTTTCCAGTGTCAGTGATTTTGGGATTCTGGGATTTGCTCATTTTCCTTTGATCTGCACAGAGACCAGAATTCTGTCAGTACCTGGCTGAACCTACTTAACAGGATAGCTCTTTTTGTTCTATCAAATATTTAAGAGTTGTGGCTCTGGGAAAGAAGCATTTGTAGTCAGACAGTGAAATGGCCAAGGGATCAATATAAACAGTGGTAAAAAATTCATTATGTAAGGACAGTGCACTTTGAAGAAGATTGTTTTATCCAAAGCACCCTCATCTCTGTGGGTGAGCAGCCAGATTTACTTCAGCCATACATGGGTAATTCTCAGCTCAGCTCACAGAAAACCACACCATCACACAAACACAGCGTTGATTTGTTTTTTCACTGTGTTGGGACATGGGAAGCAGAAATCAATGTAAAATAGATGTGCTCTGGAGAGGGGAAAGGTGGCATTCTGAACGTGCTGGATGATAATGAATCTCCAATGCATAAAGACATTTCGCTGTCATGATAAGGAAATCACTTTGACTGTCTTTAAATACGTGTTGCTATTTCTCTGTGCTGTTGGTCCTTCTTACACTTGTCCTTAACCATCACACATTAAATTTTAAGGGGAAATGGTGTAAATATCAGGCAAAATGCTTACAGCCAGCACACATGGGATTTACCAAACTCACAAAATAAACTGCAGGTGAATGGAATAAGAATCTTTGATAGGAATAAAGGCTGCAATTTTCTATTTTTTTGAAAACTGAAAATTGTTTTATTGTAAAAAATTGCACAATTTGGCAACTCTATGCAATGCTTAAGTGAACCCAAAATTGTTCAATATTCAAAACCAACCAACAAACTCAAAAAAATGGGAAAATTTGTATGGTCTGTGAGAGGCTTCATGCCCCATAATTTAAGGAGTGCTTAACTAAAATATATCCATTTCCATTTTAAATAGGAACTGACCTGTAGGCTTTAAAAAATATTAAGAAAATCATCATAACCGCACCCAAAAAAGCACTCCTCATAATATATTATAGCTTTGTGGAGGAATTTGTTATGCTTTTAAGGCCTGGTGTTGTCAGAGTGCTGGATTTTTCCAATTCTTTTTACCTGAGTGAAGGCTCAGGATCATCATTTGGACTGTGACTGTTTAACAAAACTATTTTACATATTTCATATATTTTCTGTATTTGCCCAGAGAAGTTGTGGCTGCCCCTGGATCCCTGGCAGTGCCCAAGGCCAGGTTGGACCTTGGGGCTTGGAGCAGCCTGGGACAGTGGGAGGTGTCCCTGCCATGGCAGGGCTGGCACTGGGTGGGCTTTGAGGTCCTTCCAGCCTGAATAATTCTGTGTTCTGTAGTATTTTCATCACACTTTGTAAGCAGCAGCACTGTTGGCCTTGATTCCACTCATTTTCAGAACCAGTTGTGAAGAGCTGAGCCAAGTCCATCCCTTTCTATATTAGGAACAATTAGCCAATTGATTTGATTACTCCCACTGTTCTAAGCATTCTGTCCTCCCATGTCATTCAAGTAGGAAGCACAAACATTATTTTGAAATGTGACCTGGTGCAAATAATCTGGAATTGTTCCTTTGTCCACAGGAAGCAAATATTAGAATGATTTTTTTTTTTCATTCTAGCTAATTCAAACTTATGCAGGGAATAAAAAGCAATGATAAAATGAAAAAAAATATTAAAAATCACAAGACTTATTTTCTTCAATCTCAACAGAGGGTAAAAGTATTTGTCATTTTGGAAGGATAAATTTAACTTCTACGATAAATTCCTGCTATGATTGGTCAGTAACTGACACAAAAAAAAGATAAATCTGAACAAGTGATACCTGTTCTGTGCCACATGAAGGAAGAAAACAAAGATGGAAATCTGAATTAATATCATGCACTCAGAATACAAACCTTGCCTTTTGGTTTCCCGGAAGGTAATGGGAGGATCCAAAGGATTCAAGTGGCCTGATTTGATTCTTGAAAAGGCACGGTTGATTTAAGTTACTCTAAGCCCTGCTTTCCATGATTTATATGATCATACCTGGCCAAGGGAAGTTCACATGCATCAAAAAAAAACCCAACACTTTATGCTTGAAGCAGAGTCCCTCTTGGTGAACAAGTTCTAGTATGCCCTGGGAGGTTTTTTATGCCAGAGGTCTGCACCTGGTTCCACTTCATGCTTCTGAAATAAAAGCTCAGCTAAAAGTAAATATAAATGTTGTTCTTATGAATTAAAAACTGAAGGCCATATTTTATTACAGCTGTTCCAGAATTGCAGGTTGGTATTGATAGATTTGGTGCTGAGTCTCTGTAAGGAGAAGCCTTCTATATGCAATTTTCTCCAATCCACTGAAATTTTCCATGTCTGCTGATAGAATGGAGATGTAAAAATGGCCTGGGAGGGTTAAAAAGGCACAAACTGGAGTTTTTAACCCTCTGATCCAGTGCTTTGTGCTGGTACCTCTTACAGTCTGAAAGACTACAAGAATGAAAGTTCCTTTTCTGACTTTTGTAGTGATTGCACTGTCAGTGTTCCTGCCTCCCTTGAAAATTATTAATTAGTGCTGCAATAGCTGTAAACAAGTTTTGCATTGCTTCCTTCCCCCCCCCCCCCTTTCCCCTAGATTTTTCAAATTGGAAAAATAAAACACCTTATCACGTAGTGCAGTATTTGGAACTCCAAACAATTAATTATGAATGTACAAGATGACAGAATTTCATGGCACAAATAACCCAGCACAGGTCATAGATCAGCTCTTGACAAACAGGAACACCTTGTTAAGCCCTAATGCAGTGCCATTTAAATTAGAATTGTTAAGTGGACTTACTTAATACAGAAAGTATTTGAAACCAAGTCTATTTTTTCAGACTAAAACTTTATGAAAATTATATTTTTTTTTCCCTTCTGAGCCTTCTCAAATGATAATATAGGGTTTGTGAATATAAATATTGCACTTAATCATAGGCAGAGGCAAGGATCTGCCTAAGATACAAACTTTAACTCTACTTTTTAAATTTGCTATTATCTCCACCTAATTAATATAACCAGAAGGTTGTTGCCTAAATCAGTGCGTGACCCCAGTGCAGTCTTGCTAATATCCCTATATCCAATAGATCTCGTGCTGTAATTCCCCTGGAAAGAGTGGGGCACACCAGATAAATTAAATGAAAAGCACAGACATAGATTAAGAGTGATGTAAATTTCAAGCCTGCACTTTTAATTTCACTAAATATTATTTTCCATCTTCATGATCGTATTACATCGGAATGTGGAACTTCAATTTCCTCCGTTATTTCATTTAATAAAACCTTTGTCTCATCTGAGTTCTTGAGGAGATGTTAGCTTTAAATCACATTGACTTCACCCTCTCCAATTTACATATGCTGAAGAAATAAAAGTCTTTTCAAGAGTTGCCATGGGGCTTCAGAAGCCTCAAAGGAGTATTAAGACCTTGAGTTTAATGTGAACTGCCTCCAACACAAAACACAAATCTTCCCAACTGAATACTAATGGTTTAGTGTACAGTTGCATTTTCTGTGCAAGTTTGTAAAGTAAATAAACAATCCACATGTAGGGAAGAAATAACTAAATTATGGCTGAGCGTCTGAGTGGAGAAATGTGCCAGCTGGAAATAAAAACTGCTTGCTATAGACCTGCATTACATAAGAAATGTTATGTGGTTTGACAGATGTACAAAATAGAACACAGGATAGATTAAAAGGGGAATTCAGAGCTCCTCCACTTTTCCTCTCAGGACTGAATACCTGCAGAACTGCATTAGGAGTTTCTCAAAGTCACTGTGAATAGCCATATAAAGTGTTTTGCCTTAGATCTGTATAAACAGAAATGCTTCCACACTAGATTTGCTTAGTTTTGCTTGCATAAATATTTCATATTTATTTTGGTTTGTAGAAACCTGTCTCTTTCAAACGGACTTCAGCGTGTACAATAACTAACGGGGGAAATGTTTTCCTAATATGACCTCAATCTCATCTCTATAATGGGTTTCTCATTACAATAATTATATCCCATTAAAATGTCAGAACTGGTTTAAAAGCTATCTAAGAAGACATGTCTGAGCAAACTAGCAGGCAGAAACCTTGATGTTAATTTACTTGGCATCATTTAGGGGAAACAAAGAAGTGCAGTCCATGAAATGAGAATCCTTGTGTGACACCAAAGGCGGGCAGATTGACTCTGTACAGTGTTAGCACTTCAGCAATTGGTCAGTCATCAGTAATTAGGGAGCACTGCAGTCACACACAGAGAAGGTTTGTTTCAAGTGGCCAGCACAGCGAATGATGCCGAGGGAAGGCTGCCCATGACAAACCCAGCCCTGTTCACTGCCCAGGAGTGCCCTGCGAGCTGCCAGCCTCGGGTTCCTTGTTTGGGTGGGATTGCAGCCCCCCCCCCCGGCTGAGCCCTGCTCGCTGGGAATGGGAGTTGTTCCCTCTCACCCCTTGGGAAGGAAGAGGGGCTGAACTCTTCGGGCCAGGGTGCCACCACCTCTTCACACAAAGGATCTGCTTCTCCCACAGACCATCCCAGTTGTTCCAGCTCACTAAGCCCACCCTGGTCTGGCTCTTTATTCAGGGTGATTTCTAGTCCTTGGGTGTTCAGGAGCAAGGCAGTGTGACGGAGTTTCCTGCCCTTTGTTCCCCCGGTGTTTTGTGCGCAGTCAGACCCCGATGCAGCAGGAGACTCAGGAATGAATGGAAAGAAGCCCCATAAGCTGTGTTGGGAATGATGGGCACATGCTTTGTGTTCTCTTGAAATCTCACTTTTCTCTCCTGTGCTGCTTTCCTGCTCACTCAGGTGTTCTCTACTATAATGTCCTTCAGAGACAGAAAGCCCTGTATAAGTCAAAGCAAACTGCAATAACCAGGAAATTTCAGATCCATCTTTACACAGAAATACTTGTCAATACATGTCAAGACTATTAATTCTTGCCTGTATCTGATTAATTTAAAAATACAGTTTAACAGTGTTCATATGAATATTTTTGTAGCAAATTTATTTTTAAAAGGTAGGATGAAAACTGTACAATTTTCCATCAATACAATTCTGCATTTTATAAGGGAAAGAAAAAAAAAAACAGCAACAAAACACAAAGCAATGCTCTCACTGGGAACCCAGTCTCAGAGTTCTCAGAAAATATCACCCCTCCTGTGTGTGCACTATGCAAGTGGACTACTGGAAAGTAGTTTTAAAATAGATTGTACACAAGCTGACTTCCTAAGATTAATGGGTACTGGAGACAGAGCTCATACTTCTTATGCAAGCAAACCTACCATTGACTTAAAGTGCATTTCCCTGAATGAATGGCATGTTGAAACTCCTGGAAGGAAGCCATGCTACAAAGAATTGAATTGAATGGGGTCAGAAACAGTCCCAGAAAGCCCTTTTAAGCTTGGAAAGCACCCCACTGAATTCCTTGCCAAGTGCAGTGCTTGCTGTCACATATATAAAGAGTAGCCTGCACTCCTTCAGAGCTGGCTGCTCTGACTTTGCCAGGCTGCAGGGTGCAGGCAGTGCCACAGCATCCCACACCCATCCATCCTGCCCAGGCTGTCCCAGTGCCCTGGCCATGCTGGATGCTGCTGATCCCTACAAAATGTCTTGCTTGAACTTGACCATGGATTTCTTGGTCTTCCCTGACAATGTTTTCATCTTGACTCACATCTAATTCTCTTCTCTGTCATAGCCTCAGCATCACTCAGCAGCTCAGAGCAGGCGCATAAATGTATTTACTGTGATTATGTATTCCCTGGTACTGGAAATATTTTGCCGTCTTAGAATGCCAGATAAAGTTAATAGGGCGAGCCTCAATAAACAAGGCTAATTACCTTGGCAATTTAGATTAAGTCCTTGAAATGGATTGTCAGAAATGAGTTTATTTATGTTACCAGATTAAGGATCTGTTTTTCTCTCAGATGTCTCAGCTGCTGTGCAATAATCTCCCTCCTGATAAGCACAAAGAGCTGGACACATTTCTTGCTCATTCCTGTGCACACACTTAAATGGACTTTTAAATCACTCTCAATTCAGGACTTGAATTTGAGATTCTTAACTCAATGCTTCTTCTTAATTCTTCGGTTGTGTTTGTTAGTTTTGCTAATTAGCTTTAGCTCTGTTGTGGAACTGGTTTGCTTTTGACACCCCCAGAGCCAGCCAATAGATGGTGACAGCAGCACACTACTGGATTTAGCCTGTTACACATGGCTGAGAGCCTGGGCTGGCTCTTAATGACATCATTTCTTACACTGTGAGCCTTGCTGGTGTTAGCAGAACCCAAAAATATTAACTTTTAACATTCAAAGGTACTGGGGTAAGCCTGGAGTGGCTCAGAGTCTGTGGTGGTGCACACAAGCACAGCAGAGATTAAACCAGCCCAAGATTTCAGGTCTCAAAGTAATTATTTGAGAACAAACTCTACAGCACAAAAATACAGTGGTACAGTTTTTAAAGCAATCATTTTTCCAGTGCACAATTCTGAACCTGAAAAACTCAAATTGGCATTTAGCAGTTCACAAACTGCAAATATCAGAAGAGTCATTTAGGCATCGTGGTAGAAGGATCTTTTTGTGAATGTTTGGCCATCCACCCTCTGTGGGCTTTTGAATATAAACCTGCTGGGAAAATTAAAGTTTGATTCTGTGTTTCCATTGCATGATACTGCACAGGCAGGGTGGGAGTTAACAGCTGACCCCATCAGCTTCCCATTTCCCTTGGCCAGAATTAGAACTTTGTTTGAGAAATACAAAGTGATAAAACTGATAAGATAAAATCAATAATTTCTATTTAATGTAACAACCTTCTCCTATAGCTTTGTTAGGACAGGACAAAATCCAACCTCAGATGAAGTTACTGGGAACTTTGTAATGTATTTTAATGGGATACAGTATTAAATTCTTCATTAATATTTCACAGTAGGTCATTTTTCATTGTTGGAAATAATTTTTACAGTTATTTGCTAAGAAGAAGAATAATCTTTAAAAATTTCTTTCTATTTGAAGTGTTAAATTTTGGTTACCTCTCGAGAAAAAAAAATATTTTTTTAATACACCCTCAATTCAGTTTGGTTGGTTTTCTTTTATAATGTAAATTTTCATGAAAACAATGAAAAATATAAACCATTGTGATCTATTTATAATACTATGTGCTTTTTTTTTGAAAATATGGAGAATTTTAGAAATTCTGGTGATGTGTCAATACTTTGCAGAATTTTGTGTGCCCACAAAGAGCAAACATATTTCAAGCATTCTAGAAAATCAAAAGAAAAGACAGAAGTAGTCATTGGATCTACAGGATGAGCTGAAAAAAGTGTTCTCCTGGAGCTCCTCTTCTATGTCTGGTTATAGGATGAAAGTTCAGAGGTCTTCTAATACAGAAAGGAAGAACAAAATAAAGAAACGACATAAATACCAGTTAAGAATTTCAGCAGGTCAAAATCAATATTTAAACTGCTGTAAAATGAACCTGAACAGGCTGGTTGAGGACCTGAAGCCCATCCAGTGGCAGCCCTGCCATGGCAGGGACACCTCCCACTGTCCCAGGCTGCTCCAAGCCCCAGTGTCCAGGGGCAGCCACAGCAAATCTGGGCACCCTGTGCCAGGGCCTGCCCACCCTGCCAGGGAACAATTCCTGCCCAATAGCCCATCTAACCCTGCCCTCTGGCACTGGCAGCCATTCCCTGGCTCCTGGCAATTCCTGCAGCCCTTGGCAATTGTCTCTCTTCATCTTTCCTGCAACTCCTTCAGGCCCTGCAAGGCCCCCCTGAGCTCAGCCCAAAGCTTCTCCTCTCCAGGCTGAGCAATGCCAGCTGTGCCAGCCTTTCCTCCCAGCAGAGCTGCTCCAGCCCTCTGCTCATCCTGGAGCCTCCTCTGGGCTCTCTGCAGCAGCTCCAGCTCCTTGCTGTGCTGAGCCAGCTCTACACCTGGGGCAAGAGCTATAAATGCAAATTCAAAGTATTATAAATTAGCAGTGCTTGAAGGTACCTGTGAGAAGATGTCTCTCAGTGTTTCACAGTGTCACTGCTGCTGCCCAGGAAGTTTTTAGCCCCTCCAGAGGACAGCAATCCCTCTGGCCAGTGCAGTGTTAATGCAGCATTTACTGCTTGATGCAGTAAAATAGCAACAACTCCCAGGAAATCATTTAAAAGCCTGCAAGTTTTATTCCAAATAACTGCACAATTCCTAACAGAGTGATTTGGGGGCATGGAAGAAAAGGCAAATTCAGTGAACAGGGTTGGATGCTGGCTCTGGCCGTAATAAAATACCTGTTGAATGAGAGTTGACATCAATAGACTTCAAAATTGGACTATGTGTGTTAATTAATGGAAATGTCACAATATTCTATTGGTTAGGCTTTCAAAGATTCCCCAGATTAAATGCTGGGGACTTCTGAAAACTACCTGATTATTCCATTTTTAGTGTGATAGCAGGGAATTAATGCTAAAATATCACCCAGTGATAAGTAAGGCACTTTTTTACAAGCCTCTACCTGTACACAAATATATTCAGGTGCAGGTCCTGGAAATTGCACTTGAATACTCATGTGAGCAAATTCTGCACAGAGTTCACAAGACTGTGTTTAAAATGGACAGAAATACCATTCTGAATTTTTTAATGATTTTGTTTGACCTCTGAAACATTTGTGTTTGTTAACAATCTTACTTCAAATTCTTACTCAGAAGCAAGGTGGAAGGCAGGTGTTGCAGGACATAAATGGGGTTTCCTCACCTAAGTAGTTTAAAACTGATATGATAATCTACAAACATAGCATAATTCCCTTTAAAATTTAGAAAAAGGGAGACAAAAAGGGCTTGCTAGGCATATGTAAAATTATATTTTCAGGAGAAAAAGTTTGGATAAGACTGTAACTGAAGTCAAGGATACAGAAAACTCTAGAAACCTCCAAAGGTCAAATCGACTTTTACCAGACCAATATGTTTTATTGATAGCATCTCTTAGAGGTTTTTTTAAGTGTAAAATTGATCCTCAATCTCGATCTAAATATCTCAGAATGAACTTTTTTGGAGGAACTGAGGGAGGAAGGTTTTGAGACTCCACTAGGGATTGATGTGCTATAAATCATTATGTCTTAACCACATCTCAGGCAGTGCTTTCCTAACCTTTGAGAGCTGTGGTGGGGCTGGTTAAAGCTCCTGCTGCTCTCTGAGATTTTGGGAAACTCAGAGATGTGACCTTAAGAGCACTTTCAAGGCCCTATTCTGAATTGTGTCCATCCCAAGGGGATCTCTGGGTCAGGCTCTGCTCTGCAGCTTTGCTCAGATATTGACAGAATGATGCTCCTTATACCTTGAGTGGATCTTGGGCATCCTCTTTTTTTTTTTTGTTTGTTTGTTTGTTTGTTTGCAGACTGATCCATAAAGGATCTCTGAGCTGGCATTTCATCTCCTGCCACCTTTCCCTTTCCAGGGAATTTCACCATCTGACCAAGGATGTGCAAGGACGGCAGGGAGCGGAGAAGAAAATGTGGAAAGAGCCCACTGGCCTTTATGTAAGCCAATAATATAAATTTTTAGAACTTAAAAAATATATATTTCTACTCATCACTGGTTGCAGCAGAACTTTAAAAATATTCCCTATTATGAAAAAAAGTCTAAATCAGTCTTATGTCCCTTCCTTACAGCTGTGAAACAGCAGCTGTGCTATAAAGGAACTTTGCTGGATTACTGAGGGTGACCTAAGGGATGTAGAACAGCTCTGCAGAACCCACCCTGTTGGAGTTTCCTCGTCATCTTTCAATATTCCTGCTCTTTTCCACCCTTGAGCTCTGGCTGACATTTTATTTTTGCCCTTGACCTTAACTAACACCTTGAGCCTCTCCCCAAGCTGCATCCTCCAGAAGGAGCTGTGGGAGTACAGGGTGATGGGCTTTGTGGCAGGGAATGGATGGCTTCGGGTCTGACATCACAAATTTGAGTGTGGCACACAGTGCCTCATTAAATCCAAGGATTTAGGTATCCCTTTGTGTGGATCATGGGAGTTGCATATTTAGTGGACACAACCTTTGTTCTGTTATGAATATACATTTGTATTATTAAATTAACATTATAATACCATATTTATTGTGTAAATATCTATATCTCTATACCTGTATCTATATAGAGAGATAGAAAACCTTCCAGTGTAAATAAGATTGCATGATGAACAGCTGAAACTTATCCAGGCCTAGCCAAGACAAGTGTCTCTCCTACATATTTTAGCTTTGCTAATAAATCAATTAATATTTCTGCTGAAACACAGCCTGTGCATTCCAACCAAGGAAACAGCTCCCATTACCCTCTTTTATTTTTTAACAAAAAGCAATAGAGAAAAAATCATTTTCATTGCAAGGTATTCATCATGCACATTCTGGCTGTGCTCTGTGACAAGGCCAAGAGCAAACGGGACTGAGAGGACATGTCCCTGTTCACTCCACCCTGCACACCCTGGCTTTGGTTGATCTATGAGTGTTTTCACTGACTGCTGGAGCCCCCTGTATTTGGTTACAAGACCATATGCTTCACCCACTTGAGCTCTGCAGAAATACACCTGGCTTGCTCCTGGGATGACAAATTCCTTTGTACCTCATCATCATCTTTTTGTACCTCATTTGTTTCAATTAATGTGCAGAGAAGACAGATAGATTCATTTCTTCTCTTTAAATTCAGTAGCACCACTTCTCTGGGCAAGGGCTCAATTTTATTTCTAGTTCTTGGAACAGGAAACCAGAAGTGTTTCATCATAAACGTACCCTTGTATTTTGCAAATATGCAAAATCTTTGTTTAAAAAGAAAAAACGTCAACAGTATATCTCTATAGATTAACTTTGTTCTGAACAGCATATTAGAAATTGTGCTGGAGCATTAATTCTTTTGGCTTGCTTTTTAAATTAACCAGTTAATTTAGTATTGCAAGGAAGCACAGTCTATGGATAACAAGACTGTGGTGATTCCTTAACTGTAAATCTAGTTGGCTAGCAATAAATCTTTAATTTCTTACATGTTTATTTAATGTGGATTAATGTCTTATGTCTCATTGAGCTTCACAGTCTTTCTTGAAATAAATTCATCTGCAGAAAAGTAAGAAATCTACACATTAAACTAGTATATAATTTAGAGTAATAGACTCAAGAGTGTGTGTTTATAGGATAAGAGAGATAAATCAATGTGTTTTTAAATAGATTATTATGCATCAAGAGCCTGCTGAGACAGTGCAGCACATATAGAATAAAGAGAATATGATGTCTGCAGTGGTTATGTGGTCTGGTTAGCATTTTACAGTTTAGGGAGTCTATATGTTGAGCTAAAAATATCAATCTGCACAAAGGAGTAAAATGTTCTTCTGAGATTCAGTTTGTGCAGTGCAAAGGGACACCCATAAATTAACATTTTAAATGAGCACAGGCACTGGTTTAGCAGAAATCCAACACCAAGGCAGAGTGCACAAGGATGTACAGGTGAATAATTGTGCTTTCAACCACACAGGGTTATCGAAAGGGTTAAATAATCATGCTTGGTATTACTCTGCTTCCTTTAAACACCCAGTGATGTCCCCAGATGGGTTTTTACAACCTGGGTCACTACTGAAGGCAGGGACCTGTGGACAAGGGACAATCCCCTCAATCCAGGAATGGCTTCGCGGATCTGGTGCTGCTCCCAGTGCTCCTGACTCTCTGGATTCTCAGGCTCCCACATTTCCAGGGGTGCTTCACTGTGGAGAAATCTTGGTGCTTTCCTCGGGGAATAATTTTCAACCAGACCAGCAATCTACCAATCAAACCTGTGACATAACAACTGGTAGAATTTGGACTCTATTACACATCAGAAAAGAGAAAAAGAAGGATGCAGAGCCCAGATTTGAGATTTGCATCCAGCCCCTCTGCACAGGGCCCCTGGATTCAGAGGATTTCAGCACAGGCTGTGCAGCATCACTGCCAAAGCCCTCACTGGGGGTGTTTGCTTGTGCACATTTAGGATTTGCAGCCCTTGCCCTTTAAGGAATTAGAATTTCTGACTCTCAGTGAGTTCTGCATGCAGATGGGTCTCCACACCCTCTTGGTATAATTTTGGGAGTGCCATGTTCCCCCAGCTCTTCTGGCAGCAGATTTTAAGATGAAATGCAATACCTGCTACTACTGGGAGGCCTGCTCAGGAAAAACCCGATTTCTCTGAGGTGATAATCTCCTGAACCCAGGGAAAGACAAATATTGACTTCTTCTACAGCGAATTGCAAACACAGGCTTTAATAGTTATTTAATTATCCACTTTTCCATGTGGGGGATAATGTGCAATAAACTGAATCACTGTTACCAAATAACATGGTCATTTTCCAAGGCAATGTTGGAGCAGTCCCTCTTTAAGAAGCAATCCATCTTGTGCCTACTGCACTGCAAAGTTGAAGGTCAGTCAGTTTATTAACCCCAAATGGCTTTATAACCTATTAAACATAAACTATATCTGAATTATTAATTAATATTGCTGTGTTATAGTGTGCTCTGTCCTCTTATGTCTTTCCAGCATTTGTCATTCCTCCTCCTCCCAAACCCAGTGGGGCTCTTGGTGGCAGTTCACAAACCTTCATCCCAATGAATAATTAATGCTGCCTGCATTTGATTTGTTTTTAAAGAGTTGTCACTGGCAATGCAATCTGTTGTAAATGGAATTTCTTCCTTTCTTCCCTGACCCTGGGATGGGCTCCCTGGGTGATTGGCAGCTGTCATTCATCACCTGCTCAGTGCAGCTGGTACCAGCCCAGTTTCACAGAGTTGTTTCAATGGCCAATTAATGATAATCTTCATATTGCAAGCTGCTCTTTTATCAGTCCCTGGGTAAATGCTTCACCTGCTGAGTAATTTACCTGGCATTCTCAGGTGTAAGTGACAGTGGCATCAAAACATCATCTGAAGGAATTCTCAATTGTTTTATCAATTGTTACTGAAGCTGTGCATAAATTCTCCAGCAGAGGAAAACTGCAGTGATCAGTCAGTGATCCCATAAAACTGAAATGTGCTACAAGTGCCAGAGGATACTTGAGGAGCAATGAATCACTAAAAAGTGCAACTAAGAAAATTATAGTGTGTTTTGGTTACATTTTAGAGTGTTTAAGGTACAGAAAATTTCAGGCCACCTCTGGTGAGTGGAAAGGTGGTTTAGATGTGTTTTGTTTTTAATATATGTAGTTTTAATAGTCTTAATTTTATCCATTCCCCAAATATTCCAATATTAGCAAGTCCATTTTCTATAGCTCTGACCTGGTGAGATCCTGTGATAATGAAGTCTAGTACCTCAATACTGTTGTTTTACACCTTCACATTGCTTCATTTGTCACACAGTGCTGCTGATAAAAATATAATTGACAAAGGTTTTACCTTCAGGGCCAAGACTTTTAATATAAGTTAATTAGACCTGGTGAAAGTTGCATATTATTGTGTAGATTACTGCTGCTATTTATTGCTGAGGAAAGTGGTCTATCTTTCCTCAACATTTCATGCTAAGAAATTCCAATCCCTAAAATATTCCTTTTATGTTTGAGACATCTAAGGCAGAAATCTTCACCAAGCGCAGCTCTGATAGCAATCACTTCTTTACTTCTCTTCTTAAAAATGAACTTGCCAAAAGCCCAGTAGTTAAAATTGGCCTTGTTTAGAGTTGCTAGATTGGCTGAAAGTGCCTTTGGAAATTTTGGTAAAACAGAACTAAAAGATTAAAAAATAAATCTCCACCTTGTCCAAAGGTTCCTGATGTTTGCTCCAGCCCTGCTGAGCAGCCTGACAGCTTGGGCTGGGAGAAGGCTTGCTGAATTATGCAAACTCCAAACGGTTTTCTTGGTGTCTTGAGGTTCCTTGAGATCCCCAAGCTCATCACTCTCCTTTTGAAGACACATCCCTGTCCCTCAGGTCACAGGACAGAGGCACAGCCTTTCTCCTTGCTTTACACTGCACTTCATTTTCCTTAACCATTTCTAGGAAGTTAAGAAATAAATGAAAGAAATGCTTCTATTTTATAATTGCTCTTTACATACACACGTGGAGTCATCATAAATCCCTTTCTTGGTCTCGATTTGCAGAGGAAGCACTTCCAGGTTTCCTGAGGGAAGGGTTTGGCATTTGGCTTTGGAGTCCTTCACTCTGATCAGTGGTTTTCCTTTAATCTGGGTTCATTGTTTTATTTAGGATTTGATTGCTCCCTAGATTTGTTGTCTTCTATCAGCATTTATGCAACTCTTATTTATACTGAAAATAATATATTTGATATTATTTTTATTACTTCATTTATTTTCCTTTCTCTTTTTTTCTGCCTTTACTTCATTGGATCTGTGGCCAAAGTTCAACTTTTTTAATAGAAACATTGATTATTTTTGTCATCCAAATATCCATGAATTCCCAATCATTAATAACCTTTTTTTCTGTTCACATTTCTCCCTGTGGTCAGTTTTCCTGTAATTTTCCTCTGCTTTCTCCCAGTAGAGGTTTCTGCCATGCACTCATAGTTAGACTACCTGAAACTCCATTTGATTACTCCTCACTTCTTATTATCTGAGATTTTCAGTTTGGAATAATTGGACTCCCTGAAGATGTGTGTTCAATCCTGCCACATCCATAGCAGACCTTTTTCCTTCTGAGATTCATAAATTCCATTCTGAGGAGTTCACAGAGTCTGTTGCAGAGAGGGTTTGGCTGAAACTTTCAAGAATCAAATCCTGTCTGCTCTGTTTAATTACTGGAAGTAACAGAATCTTTTTGTAGGATTTGAGATTTATTCTTGTGGCTTGATTCTTTTCTCCTCAGAACTCTGGAGTTTGCTATCCAATTAGTCACTGCCTCCCCTTTCCAATAATTGCCTCATTTCAGCAGTGCTGGAAGAGCATTTCAGCATTTGTTTGGAAGAGAGCAGCTTGTTTGGGGCAGTTTGTAGTGAAGGTGGGAGATCATGTGAGGAGCTACAGAAGTAACTTTCTGCTGTGTTGTCCCTAATCGTGGAATCAGGGGATCACAGAGTGGACTGGGTGGGAAGGGATCTTAAAGCCCATCCAGTGCCACCCCTTCCATGGCAGGGACACCTCCCACTGTCCCAGGCTGCTCCAAGCCCCAATGTCCAACCTGGCCTTGGGCACTGCCAGGGATCCAGGGGCAGCCACAGCAAATCTGGGCACCCTGTGCCAGGGCCTGCCCACCCTGCCAGGGAACAATTCCTGCCCAATATCCCATCTAACCCTATTTTCTGTCACTGGGAACCCATTCCCCTATGACCTATAATGACAATTTTTAATAATTTATGCTTATTCACAGTATTATTTGTTTATAACTTGCACTAGAACTAGCAAATTAAAAGTAATTTTAGATCAGCCACTACCATTAAGTTCCTGTACTTGTCATATTTTCCTTGGATATCCCTGGTAGCAGAGAATGTTGGTAAGGCCCACCTGAGGTCAGGAATTAACCCTGCTTTCCCCTCTGTCACTACTGCAGTGGCATTTAAACTGTGCTTCCAAGAAGTCTCAATAAAGACAGCCCAAAAATATTGCATGACAGCTCAGTGCTTTAATGATACTAAAGCAATGCCACTGATTAGGTCCTTTGCTAATTATTTCTGCTACTTCTGCTGGTTATGTTTCAACAAAGCAGACACACTTATTTACAAGTACCGCTGCTTTTTAAAATGCCCCTCACAGCTTAATTCCTATAAGACAGAACAAAAGTTTTTAAAACATTTTATACACTTCCAGGAACACAATACAAATAATTTTGTAAGAATGTTGGAGGGCTTCACTAGAAATTTCCTTCCTCTTTTCCCATAACTTGCTTATACTTTATTCCTAATAATTACACCAAAGTTATGTAAGAAGCACTATGATGTGGTATTGCTTTGCAGAAGCTCAGTAACTGCTGGATTGAAGTTCTCTAAAGGATTTTCATCCTTAAGCCTGCAGCCTGATTTTACTTTAAAGTGCCCCATGTTGCCTTGACTTGGATTCAGACTGCATTTAGGTTTTTTTTTAGGAGGGGATTTGTCTGTCCTTTTAAGAGGAAGGAGCTGTGGTTATCTCCCCATTGGAGAGAGGTTAATCTGCAGCACAGCACGTATGTAATACCCAGAGAATTGTGGATGGAAGGCAAATGAGAAACTGTAAGAATAGAAGCAGAAGTCTGTGGGTCTGATTATCACAGAATCATGGAATATCCTGAGCTGGAAGGGACCCACAGGGATCACTGACCCAGCTCCTGTCTCTGCCCATAAACACCAAAAATCCCCCCTGGGCATCCCTGGCAGTGCTGTCCAAAAGCTCCTGGAGCTCTGGCAGCCTCGGGGCCGTGCCCATTCCCTGGGGAGCCTGGGCAGTGCCCAGCACCCTCTGGGGGAAGAACCTTTCCCTGATATCCAACCTAACCCTGCCCAGCTCCAGCCTTCCCTGGGAGCTGTCCCTGCCCAGGAGCAGAGCTCGGAGCTGTCCCTGGCCCAGGGCCCTCAGCTGGTCCTCGGGTGGCCCTCCAGGCCATTCACCATCTTCAGGGCCTCTCTTGGAAACTCTCTAATGGCTTCATGTCTTTTTTTTTTTTTCTCTCGTGGTGTCCAAGCTGCCCCAGGACTCAGGGCAAGGCACCAAATAGAAACATCCCCCTAACTTGTCTCAAAATGAGACAAAACAGAATCAGGAAATGCCTCCCCATCTCTCTGACACACACACATATTCTGTTGTCCTACTTTGCTGCTTTTCTCCTCACCCAGATATCAGCAGATATCTTTAACATGACGTGCAGCCCTCTGTTCTTAACCCAACCCAATATGCTCCTGTCATGCCTTTCAAATTTCTTTTCTAGCTTTGACCCAAAAATTCTCTCTCCCAGGAGAAAATGCTGCTCAGATGCTGCATCTCTCACATCCTAGATCTCAGCTGGAGCAGTTGGGATGGAAATGTCTCACCTGTTACAAGTGCTTCTCTCTCTGGTGCAGCAGAAGTGGAGAATAATAAACTGCTGGGAAGTAATCCAAGTGTTATGAACACTGGATAACAGCAAGGCTCAGAGGAGACCAAGGAATGTCCACTTCATTAAAAAACCCCAAAGCTGTCCAGATTGGCAGAACACCCTTTGGGTTTTTACCTGCAGGGTTTTGCTGTGCAAATATGTGTCTGAGAGGTTTATTACCATTTTTCCACTGAATTAGATCCTTCATCACGAATCATTCACAGCATGGTGTTTGTAATGGAACCAAACACCAAAACATAACAGAGCTTTTAGCTGTGCAGGAGGCACATGTGTCCCCTTCCCAGGGCTTGTTAGTCATGATCAGGAGCTGAGGAAATCTCCACTATCATCTTTCACTATTCTTCTCTTCTTTTCTGGATTTTGTAGCCCTTCCACAAGTTGTACAAGAGGGTGTTAATAAAATATCTTTGTCCTTGAATACTTAGTGGAGTTGGAAATTTTGTGGTCGACAGACAAAATCTCTGTCCAGCAGATGAGATCTTGGAAGGATTAAAAATATGATGAGAAAATACATGTCATTTTTGGGCAGCTCATAACTCTCTCCAAGCACTCCCTGTAAGTTAGAAAGTGCAGGAATTGAAATGCCATAATCGCAGAGGAGCAGGATTCTGTTCTCTTTCCATGATGGGTCTCATCATCCAGGAAAAGTCTGCACAGAAATGCAAAGAGGATACATACACAGATAATATCATTCATGGTCACTCTGAAATCAGAGCTGATGAAATCCTGAGCTTCCTCCACAAGGAAAGCTCACAGCAGAGCCTGGGAGGCTTCTCTGGAGATCACCAGGGCTATGGACAGGGAAGAAGGGATTTTGCTGTTCAAGAGTGAGCCTTTTTCATTAATACTCTGAAGCATTTATACTAAAACTAACTGAATCTGGTTATACACAACTGATTAACTTTCCAATATATAGTGTCACTTGATAGTGTAAATTCCATTGATATTAGTGGAAGATGAGAAACGATTGCAGAAAGCCTTGTATTCAATATAAAAATAATTCAAAGTACAAGCAGGAAGAGAAAAAATATTTTCACATGGAAATTGCATAAAATGCAATTAAATTAACACAGGAGATAGCAACCATAATATTTTTCCTTTACAATGTACATTTTTATATTTATACATATATAAACATGTAGATATTTCCTGATGTTTTATATACTGCACATACAACACCAATATTGATTTGGTTTCGTATTTTTAATTCATTAATCACAAGTTCCCTTGTAAAGATTTTACTTCCATCTTAGCTCCTAGATCAGATTTTCTACCAGTGAGGCAGTTTTAGCACTCCAGAGGCAAGGATTAGCACTCTGTACTAATTAGGAGCCTGTCTGGTTTTAGCACCCTTTGATTTTCCAGCTGGATTGATGAGGTCCCAGCCAGGGCTGTGTCAGCAAAGAGCAGCCTTTGCTCTGAGGCTGCAGGCACGATCTGTGTATTGTGCTCTTCTAACTGCTCTGGTGCATCTTTTGTGTTGACTTCCTCACCCAGGTACGGGTGGCAAAAATAGAAATGCTGAATACATCTGAATGAAGGGGCTGACAGTTTTCAAATTGAATTTTTGTTTGAATTTAGAATAGACACCATAATTTATGGGTTTTTTTAATGTTTTTGTATCAGAAGTTTCCTAAAGACAGGTGCTTATATTTCCAGGTGAGGGCAAATTTTGAAATGTGAACGTGCTTAGAAAAATTGAAATATTGAGTTTTTACCTATTCAACTCTTGGTTTCCCATCCCACAGACTATGATAATTTTGAGTCATTGATGTGAGACATCGATGCTTTCTTTTTCACTCAGGACTGCTTAATTTCCTTTTTGCTTCTGACATCTTGAAACCCATAGAATTCTGTGAAGCCTCCTGGTTTAGGGGAAGGACAGGGAGAAAAGGGCAGAGAAAGCACCTGAGTTATTTTTGAAAGTTAATGTCCTTTGGAACACCAGTGTCCTGTGAGCTCCTCCCTGAGTGTGAAACGGGGCTGGGGTTGGATCCTCAGCTCTTGCTGAGCTGCTGGAGGGTGACCCTCGGAGCTGGCAGTGCCTCTGAGCTCTGCCCAATTTCGTGGCTCAGTGGCAGCCACAGCGATGTCCTCAGGCTGGATTGCTGCTCTCAGCAGCTCCTCCTGCTGCAGCCAAGGGTCACCTTCCCTGCTGCTGTGCCTCCCTCAAGGGCTGCCTGCAGGGATAAGGAGTTTTTCCACCTTTCTATCCCTTCCTGAAAAGCGTGGTGGGGGAGAGGTGGACAGGAGAGCTGTTAGTCAAGCAAAGCCTTCCATGGTCTGTGAGTGGAGAGAAGTGAATGAAGTGATTGCCACAGCTTTCTCTGGGTTCAATGTTCTTGCAGCTTTTCCTGAGAGCCTCTGCCCAGTCACTGTTTGGGAAAGGAAGTTGGGATGGAAGGGCTGCTGGATTAACCCAGTAGGTTTATTTTTGGGGTCACTGGAGGCTTTTTATGATGGTTAAAACTTTTGTTGAATCAGGGCACTCACTGAGGAAAAAAAAAAAGAGTGAAAGTGTGTGAGAATTTGGCAAACATGAAAAACCCAAAGTATTTTAATTTATTTATTTTTAAAAAAGGGGTTTTCAGCAATCTCTGTCTTGAATGTATTAATACCAAGCCTTTTATCCTCATGTTCTACTCTGAGATAGGCATAAGCTACAAAACACCCACCTTGACCTGCACATTTGGGACTCTTCTTCTAAATAAAGCTTATCATGCCTTGGCTAAATTATCAAAAAATCTAAATCTGTCCATGCGAGAAGCTTTTTCCTCCCAGCTCTTTCCTAGCTGAGTACAATACACACTGAACTGTAGCAGTTTATCAAAGAGCAAACATGTCATATGGCCGAAAATGGATTGACAGACAGGAGCTGGGTTAATTTACTGTAACCTTCCTTAAAAAGTTGTGTTGAGGAAGCAAAAAGCCATTATCACACGGCTGACCTTTGCCAGGGAAATATTAATCTTCCCCCAACTCGGTTTGTTAGTACAAGTATATCAACCCAAGTGCTCCCAGAAATGTCAGCATCTAAAATAGGCAGCAACATGCTGCACATCAGAAACACTCCCAGCGAGGAGAGGCTCTTCCTGAGGACACAGAGGGAAACAGGGGTTGGAGTTGCATCCGTATGGAGGCAGATTTAATAGGCATCCATAGGGGTTCCTTGCTGGACCAGCGTATTCTTGCATAGCTGGGTAATTAAATAGTTCTTAAATAAAATAATTGCAGTAATTGGTTTCCCCCAAGACAGATGAGGTGTTTTAAAACTAACGAGTCAGAAAAAAGACTGACCAGGACCATCCCTTCCAGCGAAACCAATTAAAAAGGGAATT
The DNA here is from genome assembly GCA_025920805.1 of Petroica traversi. Lineage (NCBI taxonomy): Eukaryota > Metazoa > Chordata > Aves > Passeriformes > Petroicidae > Petroica > Petroica traversi. Next base: position 2,917,428 of record JAHLSL010000085.1, on the reverse strand, counting down.
AAGAGATTTGTTTTGAGCAGAAACCGCGTTGTTATGTTTGGTTTTTTTGTTTTTTCTTATTTTGGGTAGTGCCATGTGTGGGGTATCATAGAATCATAGAATCATGGAATGTTTTGGGGGGGGAAGGGACCTCAAAGCCCATCCAGTGCCAGCCCTGCCATGGCAGGGACACCTCCCACTGTCCCAGGCTGCTCCAAGCCCCAATGTCCAACCTGGCCTTGGGCACTGCCAGGGATCCAGGGGCAGCCACAGCAAATCTGGGCACCCTGTGCCAGGGCCTGCCCACCCTGCCAGGGAACAATTCCTGCCCAATAGCCCATCTAACCCTGCCCTCTGGCACTGGCAGCCAGTCCCTGGCTCCTGGCAATTTCTGCAGTCCCTGAGGAATTGTCCCTCTCTGGTTCCCTGCAGCCCCTCAGACCCTGGAAGGAGCTGTGGAGTCTCCACACAACCTTCTCCTCTCCAGGCTGAGCAGCCCCAGCTCTCCCAGCCTGGCTCCACAGAGGAGGGGCTCCAGTGCCCTCAGCAACTTGGTGCCCCTCAAAGTCAAAGCTGATTTAATTGCTGAACAGAATATTTTCAGCTAAGATATAAATGGCAACCACTATGAAAGTGGAACTATCCGATGTCTGAGAAATAGTTAAGTCCCAGGATCATTACTTTTTTCTTACCAGGAAAAAAAAATCTACAGAATTGTAGATAGATTTTGATGCAAGTACAGTTAATTTGCTGTACTGTGGGTGTGCACAACTGAAGGTTTGGCTTCCCAGGCAGGCACACCACAGCACCTCCCATTGCTCAGCTGGAAAGCAGCCCTGGATGTACAATCTCTGCTCCCTGCTGATCACTGCCCTCTGGAGAATCTCCTGCACACCCAGTGCTGCCAACCACACAGGGTGGCATCCCAAAGAACACAGGCCTGCTTAAAAGTCATAAAATATACAGCTCTCAGGAACATCTTGACACCGAGGCCAATAGAGAGAGATCTTTTGATCCAGGATCAGCAGACCAGATTTAAAACCACATTAAACTTTTATTAGAACATATCCATATTGGAATGTATCAAATAGAATTCTCTACGAGCTGCTTCATAAAACCCAGAATATTTGAAAATGTCATGGCTTGTTACTATTTCAAAGTTAGGGGAAGCTGTTCTACAAGTGTCACTGTGCTGAACATTGTCATTGGGGGATTTGTGGTTTCAGTTTAGTTGGGTGGTTTTTTTTTTTAAGAATAGGGTTTTTTTGGAGTGTTTTATTTGTTGTTTCATTTGTTTTTCTTTTGGGATTATACTACTTTCCATTAGGAAACATGAGATGTGAGGGGGAGGAGGTTGTTCCTTCCCTCCAGAAGCTCCTGAGTGTGTTTTCTTTAGCAAAGTGACACAGATCCCACTGTGGATTTGGGAGTTGTGAGAAGCCAGGAGGCCACACAGGAGGTGAAATGTTTTCCTGAGGACCAGAGGAGAATGCGCAGGGTTTGCTTCTGTTCTTGGCCTTGAAGGGGAACAAAATGAAACTCACAAAGGAAAGACATTCAAACTCACCGTGGACAGAAGAGATTGGTGTGTGAAGCACTGGTATTCCTTTTGGCATCTCTGTTTGCTGTCATGCTTTTATCATAATAAAAAGCCAAAGATTGACTCCTTAAGTTGAAGACTGTGAAATCTGAGTCTTTTTTATTGTAGTAATGCCTGAAGGTCAAGATAGACCACAGAGACCTTCCCAGCCCAGGGTCACGGTCACCAGTGTATAAAATGTCAGGCTGGGCAATGGCCACAAAGGAAGTTTCTTAGGTAAATGATATCTGGTAAGTTAGAAGGAAAACAAGTTTGGTTTTTTTCCCCTGAAAACATATTTTAACTGATGCCTTTTTCCTGGTGTTAGGAAAATGAAACTAGACACGGTTAAAGGGGTTGGGGTCTTTACCTCAGTATTTTAATCAGGATCCTGTTTGATGCATCCACTTCACCCAGGTGACAGCGTGGCAAATGCACCCCCATCAATCACACACACCAGTTATAGACTTTACACATCAGCAGATCCAACAAGGGGGCCCAGTAATGAGGTTGGGGTGGGCTAACCCCTAGTTTACAGAATCCTCCTGTCAGGAGACCTTGGGTTCCTGAGATAGTGGGAATGTTTGGTGTCCCTGGCTCTGCAGCTCTGGGTTGTTCAGTCTCAGGGCCTGCAGAACACTTACAAAACACTGAGCACTAAACTGAGTAAAGGGCTACAGGTGTGCATACTGCTAACACTTGTGGATACAGAGATCTGTGTAAAAGATATATAAAAGACAAGACAAAAATCATTCCGGCATCATCACCAAAAGAGGGAACAGATCAGAATGTTAATTAGGACAAGAGGTCTATATGTGAAGTTGAAGAAATTGAAAATAGTTCCAGTGCTCCTCTGTCTGATTGCGTTTTTTCTTCCAAGCAGCTCTTTCTCCTTTGGGTCTCTCATTATTCTCATAGTTCTGAGATGGAACTAAATTGAATTTAAAGATGTCAACATTGGGGGAGAAGTGTTCTAAGTGTGAGTCAGTTCAAAGTTCTCCAGGTGACTGCTGAGTTTCATTTGTAAAATAACTGTGTATTCTTTTCTCATGCAGAATGGGAAGAGCAGAAATGCCTCTTGTGAAAGCTGTTCTTGGTGGAGGATGGAAAAACCTGCCCCAGAAAAGACTTTTATATAAAACTCCTACAGTCATGAATTTCCATAGGAACTTTCACCTGCCCAGTCCTTCCTTCTTACTCAGAAAAAAAATCCAAACAAATGAAATGAAAAACCTGCACTGGGATTTCAGCATTAAATTGGCAGTGGATACAAATGTGGGTTTTTCTCTGTGTTTTTCTGTGCTTAATAAAGAGGGAGGTGTGTGCAGCTGTAAAGTCATGATTAGAACTTCAACTTTGTGATTTTACCTGGGCAGCCTTAATATAGCTTCCACGTGTTTTAATTTATTTTTGGAATAAAACAAGATGCTAAAAAACACAAATGAGCAGGTGGGAACAAGCTAATTTTGGTTTATAATTAAACCAAATAAACTTGCAAGAACTGTAAGGGCAGTTACAGTTTGGTTTTTTTGGGGGTTTTTTTGGTTTTTTTCATCAGAAAAGCAGATGAACCCTCACCTTTTGGTAGTCCAGCTGTGCTTGTACATGCATGTAGATACTGTAAAGCATTAAGAAAATCTATTTTATTCAGAGCTGTTTTATTCCTAGAGGTGATCATCACAGCCATGGATGGAGAACTGTGAGAATAACTAAAGGTGCATTTAATTTATCAGAGTGTGGCACACAATGGGAAATACTGCAGCTGCCTGCGTTTGTGCATTAGTGTAAAGAAGAGATAATTTAAAGAGTTAAATTCACCTAAACGTTTTGTGTCCTGTTTGTTCTAACATAATTATTATGTTAATTTTGGGATGCTTTGCACATTAAGCTGAGTACATCCTAAGAAACTAATGACCAGCGTGTCAGCTTTTTATTAAACAGGAAATAAACACGCTGCAGCAGCTAATTAGTTTGTTATTCATATCAAAGAAAATGAGACTGTTCCTCTGCTTTCTAATTGAATGTATTTGCACTATTTGACTAATTGCTATTTCTTGAATCAAGCAAGTGGGGGAAAGGGAGAGGCTGCAGCACCATTGGAAAGACCTGTGGTTGGAATATATTGTGAGAATATGCAGCGGTAAAATCACTAAATAATGAGGTATCAATACCTTGCAGATACTTGGAGATGTTGGCCAGCTCAGAAGCCTTTCCATGTACTTTGAGCTCTGCTCCTAAATCCTTCCTTGCTCCTGTTAATGGCGTTCCCAACCTGATGGGTGTGTCCTTTGTGATGAAGTTTTTGGGGACACACTTTGTCCTTGTCCCCTGCTGCTGCTTTGGGATCACCAATCAACCCCTCACACACCTGAGGAAGCTCTAAACTCCATTATCTTTTGAGTTTTGATATCGTTGCAGTCCAAAATCAATTTACTGTCCCTAGATAGTGAAAGCTGATAAAAAAGCACATTTACTTTTTGATGACATCATTATGCTGACAGACTGAATCGCTTCTTTGTGTCAGATATTGCACGAGAGTTGAGGAAGTTCCCAAAGCCAGGTGGGACGGAGCCTCGAGCAGTCTGGGATGGTGAAAGGTGTCCCTGCCCATGACAATGGGTGGATTAAATGGTCTTTAATGTCCCTTCCAACCCAAATCATTATGTGATTTTGTGATTCTCTAACTGGCAGCCTCCCCCTTGGCCAGAGGTGTGATCAATGCCACTTTTTGTTGGCAAAGGGCAATGCTGTACTCTTAAAGCTGCAATGGGTGATCAGAATCAGACACAGAGTGTCCAAGCTCATACATGGGTCACTGTCCTAAAGCTGAGGGGTGGGAGGGAGCTGATTTGGTTGGAAATCAGCTTAATTCTGTGCCAGCCTGTGATAATCTGGCACAATCCTGGACAACAAACAGCCCCTGGCTGCAGGGACCACCGCAGCCTGCAGCCCCCACAGCAATCCCAGACTCTGTCAGACTGTCACCTGCACCCTGCACTGCAAACAGGCTGAGGAGCAGTCAGCCAAACCCACAGCAGGGCAGAAAGACAAAAATCCTGCAAATGTCTGCTTTCTGAAGTCATGTAACTTAAGTTAAGTCATGTTTCTTAAGTCCTTCCTGAGAGGAAGGAATGTGGGACCGAACAACAAAACTGCTGAAGAAGTTGGAGGGAGCAGTGTTTTGTAATACAAAGAAAGAAGTAAATAAGAGAAGGAAAAGGCTGTAAGTAACTGCAACAGACATGGGGTAAGATCAATACTGAAAACTGGATTTCATCCAAAATATTCCTGACCAAAACATATGAAAGCCCTTGCTCTGCCCAGAGCTCACTAAACCCTGAGAAGAATGATTTAACTATGAGCAGCATATTAGAATTATTTCTGAATTTCCAGCAAGAGCAATGGCTTGAGAATAATAAAGTCTAGGTCTGATATCTGATATTTCAACAGATCCAGCTACATGTCTAAAAAGGAATCCAGGCAATGTATATTTTCATAGTTCAACTAAATATTATTACCTAGGTGAACTGGTTCTCTGGTATTCAGAGTGCTGGGAACTTGGGCTGTATTTCTGTTCCACCCAGGCTCACAAATATTTATAACTGTAAATGTAGCAGCATTCATTCACCTGTCAGCTGAATTTAATCAACATCAAATGAACTTCTGAGCACCGTCTCTGTCTGAAAATTTTAGAGTATCAGATTTGTCATGATAAAGCATTTCTCTCTGTTTCTCAACAACAACAGAAAGACAGGAATTAAATAGAATTACTCCCACAGCTGACACAGGAGAATGTCTCTGAGGGTATTGAAGCAGAATTCTGAGAGACTGATGGCTGAGGAACTGAATGAAAGCAGCACTGAAGGCACTAAACACAGCTGGGTCTGTTGGTGAATATGGTTATTTCTACTCCATGGACACCAATGTTAAGAATTTAACTGCTACCTGATTAGTCTGGAAAAGTTTAATTTTAATAGCACATTATGCAGTTCTGGAATCACCAGTCTCCACCTGTGAGCAGCAGCATTCCCATCTCTGCCGTTGCCACGGCCACAAAAGGAACTTTGTCTTGGTCATTTTGTGCTCGTCCTTATTAACAAATAACTTGGCCTTGATAATCCCAAAGGTCTTTTATAACCCAGTTGATTCTGGGTTATAAAAATCAGGTGATCAAACAAACAAACAAACAAACAAACCGGCTCGTTGGTCCAATGATTTTTTTTGTTATTATTTTTATTGTATGTTTTTAGTATGTGATTATATTAATTAAAATCTCTGTTGAACACTATCATTGTTTAACAATGCATGAATCTAAATGGAATTTGGGCTGGTAACTCCTTGCTGGTTTTCTCTGCTTGGAGGGCCTCTGTTATCAAGACAAATGGCTCCATCCATCCATTCCCAGGTCTCAAAGCACAAGCTGGTGTCTGGAAATGCAGTTTAGTAAATACAAGGTTTTTCTGCCATCAGCCACTAGAAAAGGATCCCCAAAGGAACAGATGTTAACTAACATTTTCCAGTGGATCTTTGCAGCTCAGTGAGTTGGATGACAGAGACTGTCCTTTGGGGAGGGAGGGGGAGAAGACATGGAAAAAATTGTATTTAAAATAACCTTATTTATGATTATTCTGTTTCCATGGCCCACTGAAAGGCATCATGGACAGTAAACCAAGTATAATATTGCGTTGTCATAAAATCAAACTAATTAAAAAAGAATACTGAGGTTAAACCCTGACCCCTGTTGTGATTATGAGAATAACATGAGAGTGATACAATAAAAAATTGGTAATTTTTGCAGTCTCAGCCGTGTGAGGATCTGGAGCTGTGCCCTAAACCACAACCTCCTGCTGTTAATTCTTTCCTTCCTTTCATCACCAATCCCCACTGGGCTCATGGGCCAATTAGTGGGAGCAGTAATAGATATATGAATTTTTCACTATATTGGCTATTCCAAATTTAAAAAAAACAAACAGATTAAAAAACCCCAGTGTGGCAGAATGTGTGAGAGGTTCTGAACCAATTTTAGAGTTAATGTATAGAGATTAGATTGTGTAATAATTGCCCAGTGACAGTGCCTGGCAGCTCTCAAGGCTGGTGACTCCTCTATTTAGATTTGCCATCCTTTATGCTTGGATAGTGCTGAGGAATTTCTCAGAGGAATCATCAGGAATTTTTTCACTGACATTCACAGGCAGTCAATGGGGTCAATGTTATTTAGTGACAACTACTGGAATTTAATGCTTATCAGATGTATTCTTTAGTAAAACACTGTTTTTTTTCTGTGCCCTTCACCAGTTGGGATTCTTTATCCTTCTCTCTCTTTCTAATTTTTTTTTTAAGTATTCTGGTTTGAAATTGTTTCTTTTTCTTGTGTTATTTTCAGTGACTCACTACAGGTGTTTCACAGAGAATCATGAATAGCAGTCACTCACCTGCTTCCCAAGGTGAGAAAGGTGAGCTTGCAACACCCTCATTTTAGCATATGAATGCACCCTCATTTTAGCATATGAATGTATCAGGAACTCTCCAGTAGAACTGGGAAAAGAACATCACTGAAATCAAAGGAAAATGGAGTTTAAATATCCTGTTATATGGTATAATTTACAATATACAGCATAAGGCTCCTAGCTAGGATCCAACAGCTTCTCAATTTTTATGTTTCTCCCTCTTGTTCGCTGCTTTTTTACAAGTGCACAGACATTTACAGCTCTGACGCCAAGCACCTCTTAGAAAGATTTAACTGTTTTATTTTAGGCTTATTACTTATTTAAATCATTAACTAATGCTAGATGTAAATACTTCTATTATTGCTTTAGATTTTGCAGCGATATTTTGGGGTTTTTTTTCTGCACAAAATCTGAGTCCCAGCACATATGCAGACTCCACAGAGACACAATTTTGCTGAGGGGTGCCACCACCAGGCTGGGGACACAAAAGCAAAGTTTTTCCTCTTGTACTTTCAGCTCCTGAAATGCAGATAAAGTGAAAGATTTGTACTTGGGGCAGCTCTAGCCAAGATCCAGGAGCAGGAATCACATCCAGAAGTGCTTGAGCCCTGCAGAAATCTGTAACAGCTCTGCAGGACCTGCCTGTCCTGGGAAGGGATTGTCAAGCCTGGGACTGAAAACTGGAAATAAAAGCCCTAAAAGGTTTACAGGTGGAGTTTTCCTACAAGTTTTTGCTTATTTCCCTATGGTATCGCAGAGAGAGCCTGCCTTTCTGCGTGTGATGTGTTCACATCCACAGAATTATGAGCATCACTTTTACATTTCAGACCAATCCATTTTGTGACTCAGCAGGACCTGTCCAGACTGGGAGCCAGACTCATAAATCAATTGTTGTACACATATCATACAGAAGGTAAATAAATTGCTCCAAGAGAGAAAACTGGGAAAACAGAAGTTGTTATCTATTTATTTTAGTGGTTACATACTTGAAAAAGTAGAGGTGTTTGTGCCTTTTTAAATTGTATTCCTTGGGTTTTTCTTAATTTAAAATAACAATATAATCTAAAAGCTGTCAGGGTTTTTCCACATAACCTTAGTTTTCTCTCAGATATCATTAAAAGGGTCTTTTTAATGGTATTTAAATTTTTTTTAATATTTTCTTGCCAAACACAAAACATAGCACGTATGATCAGTGTAGGTATTGCAGTGAATAATTTTAAAATAACTCACTACCTTAAGCAGGACTTGGCCCCAGCCCTAATTTTAAGATGTGTGGCACTCAATAAATCATTCAAGAGTTTGGTATCTCCCAGAGCACATTCCAGTTTATTTCTCATGGCCACTGGTGGGAGACTGGCAAATGAAGAAGCCTTAGCTGCTGAGGTGATCATAAAGATTTATTTTTTCCTTTTTTTGCTTGAAAAATTCTGAATTCCTCTGCTGAATGTGTCACTTAAATTTTACAAATGACAGGACAAGAGGGAATGGATTCCCACCAAAAGGAAGTGGGTTTAGATGTGATATTTGGGAGAAATTCCTCCTCCCAGATTTGCTGTGGCTGCCCCTGGATCCCTGGCAGTGCCCAAGGCCAGCTTGGACACTGGGGCTTGGAGCAGCCTGGGACAGTGGGAGGTGTCCCTGTGGTGGAATTAAATGGTGGAATTAAATCCAAACCATTCCATGGTTTAACAATAAACCATTAAAAAAAATCACTCTGAGGGTAAATATAAAGGCAAAATTAATTAACAAAAAAAACCAAAACCAAACTGTTGGATGTCAGGCACAGGGTGGGATTTTGGTGTGTCCTGTACAGGGTCAGAAATTGGCCTCACTGGTCCAGTGCATGATTCTGTGATATTTCCAGTGGACAAAGCAGGAAGCAAAGACAGATTTTCAAACCTGTAAATAATTATAAGATAAATGTACTTATCTTAGCATCTATTATTCTTAAAACTTGAACTCAGCCTTGTAAAACAACTCTAAAATATCCTGAATATAATGCACAGGGTGCTGTAATTGCCATATTTAATTTTCCTTTCCTGGATTGGAGTTTGACTGGTTAGAAAAATCAAGCCTTTTTAAGTCCTAAATTTCCTTTAGGTCTCTTCTTGGATTTTAGGAGTGGGATGTAGATTGGGTGGAAGATACTTCTAAATTTTCATTGATCAGAAAAAAAGAATCAAAATAAAAACTCACTGTAGAGGAATAAAACATGCTTTAGGCTGCATCCTCACCTGGAGTAAATATCTGTGAGTAACAGCAGTAGGAAATCTGAGCTGTGAGAATATCTGCATCCTTCATCTCTGCTTAAGGTTAGCCTGCTACATTTCCTATTCTGTGATATGACAAAAATAAAACCTTTTATTATACTTTATTGAAATTTCTGGATGTCCTCATAAAAGCCTAAATGTTAGAGGAACAATATTAATAAGTCATCCAGTTCTCTTTGCGCTCACACATATTTCTTGGCAGTAAAAGAATATTACATTGCACCAGCTGTGCAGAACAAAATTTGGAGTCTTGTTCCAGGTCAGTTCAAATGTGTCTGTAGCAACATTTGAGTCTGGCATATGACGGGGGATCTTAAACCTTCTTATTAATTCTCTATAGACTTGTGGAGGGTCGCTGTGTTTGGGGTTTTTGTTTGTTTGTGGATTGTTTTTTGTTGGTTTCCTTTCTTTTTTTTTTTTAATTTTTAATCTGTGCCCTCCTCTAGGAAATGTAGGAAAACTTCAGGAATAAACTTGTGATTTACAGCTCTCTTGCAGCTGAAGTGCATGAAAAAACACAACGATCATATATTCCAATGAACTAATTTTATATAGCTAATTTTAATACCATAAAGCTTGCTTTCATATTCTTGCAAATACATAATACCGTTTAGATAAAAGTGGTAAGTTTGAAATTCTTCAAAAGGTGCAGTTTGAATTCTTTAGGGCTACTGCAGCTTTAAAAGCATGGGCATGATAATATTTTTTAAATTCCAGGTTTTTAAAGTCCGTTTTTGCCTCTTGCTGGACTCGCTATTGTTTTTTGAGAGGTTTCTTTGTGAGTTCTTATCTAATCTAGATGTTTGTCTGGTCTTACAGACATTTTTACTCTCTGGTATTCCTTAATCAGGTTTGCTTTTCAGACTTTCACACTGGATTTTCACCACACACAGTAAACACTTGATTTATAAGGTGCAGGTCCCTTTCATCAACCTTAAAATGAAACTTTAAGTGTTTATCCAGTAGGGGGTAGTCTCATCTTCGTGAAACCTGAGTAATTTTGAGGAGAATGTGCCCAAACTCTGTCCAAAATTCCTTGTTCAGCAAAGCAGGTATGAGCAGTCCCTCTCCTACCCAAAAATCTTCAGGCGAGTGTTTCAGCCCACTGGCACTGGGGTGGGTTTTCTGGGCTCCTTCTGAATCCAGAATGTTTCTTTTGCTGCATGAAGGGCTCATACCTAAAATCAATTCATTTGGTTAATGCACTGATTGATCTTCTAGATTGTAAGAATGCTGTTGGCATTTCATCTGTAATAATGTCTTGGTATTAAATACATTAAATTAATTATTTTAAATAATTTCTATTGGAAGCAGGTAAGAGTCAACCTCTCATAGGGTCTTAAACTTAGGATATTCATATCTTAACAATGGAATTTTCATGATGCAACAATCAATATTTTTTTCATATGCAAATGAATAGGAATATTTTTTCCTAATGTGTAGGAGTTGAGAACTTCTTATATTTCATTTTAATACTTTATTTATTTCTCTTGTCTTGATTTTAAATAGACCTAAACAGAAAACTACATTTATTTATTTAGATAAATTAGATCTTTTTGTGCTTTTTTACCCCACAGCAGCTTGTTTGTCGCGCCAAATTCTGATGATGTCCGTGTCCTTATTGTGATTTATGAGCTTTTTTTCATCTGATTTTCTTCCCTCCTCTCCTTGAGGAGGGTGAAGGAGTGGCTGGGTGTGTGTTTGGCTACTGGTCAAGGTCAACAAACTCAATCTGAATTGTTACCAATGGACTGTTGGTGATGCTTGTTGACACAAACACAAGCTGCCTCCTATTCCAGGCAGGCTGCAACCACAATATTTTTGGGATTTCTGGAACACTGAAAGGTGTTTAGGCATTTTATTAATGACAGACCTTTTAACATAACAAATATTGGGGTCCTTCAAGGAGTATTTCAGGACAGTTTTATCCTTATGGTAGATATGATACACCAAAAATATCTTCCTTAAATTCACTGCATTGAAAATATTTTTCTTAATTTTACCTTTCTGCACAGGACAGATTCTTGGCTGATGTTTGGTTTTGTCACCAGATCCCAGTGCAACCCTTGAGGGCTCTGAGGTTTTAGCAGGACTTAAATAAATTATTTCACATAAGTGGTTAAGTTCTGATTCAGCATCTGGATAACCTCGTATCAGTAGAACATGAACTCCTAAGTGGTTTACAGTAGAAAAGAAAAATTGAGATGATATTATTTTCTAAAATATCATATTTATCAAGTAAGGCTATTCAACTGGTAAGGGTTTTGCTCATTATATTTAATGGCAGTAACATTAATCACTTTATGTTACTTAGATCAGATATGTGCAGTGATGAGTGGAGATTTGAGTATAATCAAAATGAATTAACTGCTTTACTTAAAGACAAATATTTGCAGAGATAATGCCATGAACAATGAACAAAAAAAGCCTGTAAATAAAATATAAACAAAGAGGAAAATATTTTATTTTGACTGTTTGTTCAAAGCAGCTTTCTTGTACTTGTTTTTGAAAAATTTGTGATAAAATATATATAGGTGACTCTTAGAGAAAGGAGGATGAGTTAGGACACCTCTAAGTATTGGAATATTGCAATGTCTGTGCCCTTCCACCTCTTCCGTGTAGCTTGGAAAATGCTGGAATTGTTCTGATTTCTAATGTTTAATCCCAGGCTCCCACTCTGTGTGCTGAGGATGCCCTGAGTGCCTCTCCCAGCTGGAAAATCTGAGCCCTGCAAGAGGGGAACAGATCCCACAGACTCCTGAGCTGAGGATGCCTCTCCCAGCTGGAACAACCGGCAGGGACAGGACCTGATCCCACATCTCCATCTCGTTTTTCACGAAGCTGAGCTGGCACAGAGCCTGGCTCACAGGGTGAGCTCAGCACAGGTGAATTTTCACCTCTCCAGAGGAAAATGCTCCGTTCATCCAGGGATCGGGGAAAACAATCCCCAGGGAGCTCCCTGTCTCAGCAGGAGCTGCAGGAGCCGAGGGAGCCACACTGGTGTTTTGCTTTCCTCTACAGTACACCTCATTAGCAGATTTACCTGCTGGGATGGTGTTTAAATCGCTTCTGTGAGAGATCCAAACCGACTCCAGGTTGTGGTTCTGCTGTCTCAATCAGCAGTGTGTGTTTACTCTGTGTTTACTTCTGCTGTGCAGTGCTGATGTCCCCACACCTCCCGTTAGGATCCCCGGGCTCTGCACATTCCTGCCTGGTTGTTTTCCAGCTAAACCACTGTGACCTTTACTATGATCACCTCAGCATCAACACTGCTTAAACCATTTAAACATTCATTTATCCAGAAGCAGTTACTGCATTTTGATAATTTATAGGCATATTTCTAAGTTCTTGTATCTGTGAGCTGAGGAGGAAGGGAGTCAGGAATAGAACACACACACACACACGTGCCTCAGAAGCAGCTGAAGAAATGAATCTGTAGAGCACAAGTGAAGTTTTGTCTTGGGAGCTGGCAGAGCTTCTCAGAAAGTATGCAAGCAGTTATTGTAGAGTGTGTGTGCTCCTGACATCGGGGAGATTAAGGCAGTTATTCTTGTGAGTGCCACCAGCACAGCTCCAAGACATTGTTTCCTGCTCAGTTTTTGTGCCTAATGCAACAATGATGGCTGTAACATCTCCTCACTGAGGGCAAATAATGTGGTTCTCACAGGACATTTTCCTCAGGGCTTGGAAGACACAGGGTGGAAATGGACCTCAGCACAAATGAACTCCATGGCTGCTGATTTTCCTTCTCTTTGATACATTTGAAACTGACATTTTGTAATGAAATTCTATCAGATGTTATTCTATTCTGTTCTGTTCTGTTCTGGCAGGAAGGGTGGCAGAGAGGACATAAAGACAGATTGATGTGAGAACAGAGTTTCGACCATCCCCAGAGAGGAGCAGTGACCCAAATAAGAGAAGTTTTGACTGGGATTTCAGAGTATTTGCCTCTTATATAAACTGTTGGGAGGCAGAAAAAAAGGCAAAAATAAATCCAACTCTACAAAAGAGGTAGAAGCAGATAAATAGTTCTCATCTCAGATCCTCTGCAACATTTAAACAAAAATCTCAGCTTTTTATATTAAAAGATTGGAAAGGAGTCCTACCATTCCCATTTAGTCTGGGTATTTAAACCAGAGGGGAGGGAAGATTTTTAAAAAGCTCATCCCAAATGAGCACAGACTACACTTTGCACAGAAGTAAAGATACCAAATATTGTCATATAAATTTGTTTTTGCAAGATGGAGAATCCTTTCTGGCATTGCCAACCCTTGAAATATTTATTACATGCAGCAGAAACAGAGGAGTGCAAAATGTTCTCCTGCAGTTGTTCCCTTCTCTACCTTTTTCTTGTTCAGGGAGAGAATTGGTCACTAAGTACTCCAAACTCGCTGGTGGCCGTGCTGTGCCCATCCAAGGGACGGGACAAATGCAGATTAAATTGGATGCCAGACCAGGCTGGCACTGGGTGGCTGCAGTTGCTCCCAGCCCAGCTGTCTGCCTCTCTCTCCTGTTGAATGATCAATTCCCCCCTCAGCTGCCTGAGATTATTTCATGAACCAGCTCTTGAAGCAGCAGAGATTTCACCCTCTTACATTAAATGGAGGAGTCTCAAAATTCTCATTTAGATCTGAGGGGGCTGTTCTAGAGGGGAGTGAAGATTTTTTAAAAACTTCATCCCAAAGTAGGAGACAGGTGAGGAAACACAAGGGGTGTGCAAGGTTCATGAGGAGGAATAAGCAGCCAGCCATTATCCAAGTTCCAGTATTTGCTGTTTGAGGAAATAGGAGCTCTCTCTTTGCTGCCAGGTGAGGAAGAATTCAAACCCTCTCAGGTGTTCCAGAGATGCAGGGGCAGGAGGAAGGTTCCTCTAAGATAAGCTGTTCCCCCTAGGCCAGTCTGTGAAGGTGCTTTATTGTACAAGAGAAATTCAGGGGGTATTTCCCAGGTGTGCCTCTGGTACTCTACACAAAGAGATAAATTCATCTGTGCAAATGAGGAAGGGAGGTGTGATTTGCTCTCTTTCTTTCTTTGTGCTGAATCACTTCATTGGCAAACCTGTCTCCCTCCTTCCCTCCCCCCTCCAATCAGTGTAACCTATTCTTGTCAAGTCTTAGGTAAAATGTGGTGTTTTCTACATTTTTAAAATATATTTTCCTTTTAAGATTTTCATTGTTTATAATACCGTTAACTCCTACTTCACACTTTTATTTATTCATGAGGGTCAGCCTTTCATGAAAGCCTTTCACTTTTGACATAATTTTCTTAGTTTCTCAACTATTGAGGTGGCCATAGAAAATGGCCCTCAAATTTGAAAGAAATCCATGTTCATTGGTAAGGACTACCCAGCATTCTGTATCAGTAAATATTTATCGTTGTCCAAAAAAGATTCTGCTGGGGTAAAGCAGAGATTTTTATTCATGTGAGCATCCCCCAAGTGGAGAGTGAAGTGATTTGTTAAAGTCAAGTCAGCAAAAGGAACACCTGGACAACAACAATAATTAGATTTGTGGAGAAAACAAATATGAGATAGTTTTGGTCCCTCATACAGCCCTGCATCTGTGCCTCTTTCTTTTATTGAAGGCTTTGTGTGTTTCCTGGATGAGTTATTGCCCCTCTAATCGCCAGACCTTTGGTTGCCAATGATCTTGGTATCATTGTGCTGGGCTGCTGCTGGGTTTGGCTGGGGATCCTGGAGCTTTTTCCAGGAGGGCTCTGAATGGCTCCAATAGAAATCATAGAGCTTCTATTTTTCTCATTCTTTCCTCCTTCGTCGTTTCTCTTCCTTTTATTTCTTTCACATAAAGGTCTAACATATGCTGAGGAGACAGCAAAAGATGTACAAGATTGGCTTCTTTTTTCACCCATTGAAAAACCAGCCCTTGTACTGCCACTTATTATAAATTTCTATATCAGCCAACAAAGGTGGAATATATTTAAAACTGTTTTCTGCCTATGTCACATTTTTATTACATTTTTATTTTTATCCCGGTTACTTGTGTTGGTTTTTTTTTCATGACTATCTTTGGACCTGGATATAGGCCCGTAAACTGCTTTAATCTTTCCTTCAGGAGTCATTTAATCTTGGGGAATATGTTCTCTGACATCATTCATGACTTTTTAATGTTCTCGGTCAGCCCATGGAATAGCTTTGGCATTTAGAAGATCTTTAAGTTGTTAATTACTGTGTTTCCAGGTCCCTCCATGAGTGTAATCTTTCTGAAATATCACATACCATAAAAAAGGCAGAAAACTTATTTTCAAATTAGGACATTTAATACACCAGTAAATTTTGATGGCAGTGCTGTAAAAAGCCAAACTTTGCTGTGCAATAACTTCTTTCTCATGTGTCTTACTGAGCTGCTTATGATACATCTTCAAAGGAATAATGCAGATTTAAGCAGCCTGGAACGCTCCTTGAAAAAGGCTTCTTTCATCTGCTGATTCCTGACTATTTGTAACCATGTCCTGCACAAAAAAACTACCAGGCACTGAAAATATTAATGGTGCTGTGCTCTGCTCCTGGGTGTTCAAACACTGTCAGCATCTGGAGGATGCTGTTTGGTTTTGTTTGGGTTTGGTTTTTTTTTTCTGGTAAAGAAATATCTTTCTGATTTTGTTATTGTTGTTTTATACACTTATAGTATTAATTAGTGCACCAGGCAGGAGAAAAGAGCTCAAATACTGGAATGTATTTATAGCTGGAATCAAAAGTCAGATTAAGGAACATGCAGAGCTACAGATCTGCCTTTGTACAGCTGATACAGAACCCCAGAATGGTTTGGGTGGGAAAGGACATTAAAGATCATTTAATTCCACCCCCAGCCATGGCAGGGACACCTCCTACTGACACTCCCAGGCTGCTCCAAGCCCCAATGTCCAACCTGGCCTTGGGCACTGCCAGGGATCCAGGGGCAGCCACAGCAAATCTGGGCACCCTGTGCCAGGGCCTGCCCACCCTGCCAGGGAACAATTCCTGCCCAATCTCCCATCTAACCCTGCCCTGAATTTCCCCTCAGGCAGTGGGAATTCATCCCCCCCCTGTCCTGTCACTGCAGTCCCTGATGAATTGTCCCTCTCCATCTTCCCTGGAGCCCTTTGTGATACATAAAGAACTTCAGTCTTCCAACTGTTATCAGACTAATGCCTTCCTCTGGAAGGTGGAAATTATTGATCTGGATCAGCAGAAGATTTTGATTTTGTGGAATGGCAGTAATCTCATGTAACTGGAGCTGTTCATAAATTGGATGTCACCTGAGGGATGGGTGTCATTGGAATAGTCCTTGAGGCTGCCTTGGCAGGAAATTCTGTAGCATAACTTGTGTGAGCACCAGACACTTGCTGCAGGGGGAAATGGATCATGTGGAACAGGCCTGTTTCTCTTCTTTAAAGAGTCCAGCTCTAAAATCTCAGACTTTAAGGCAGTGGAGGAGAGCAGCAGGGCCATGGATGGTGCATGCCAACAGCTAAACTCAAGCTGTTGCTTTGGGGAGCTGATAGGACCCAGGTTTCTGTTTTACCTGTGAATGTGGAGCAACAGCAGACTCCACCTGGGGGCAGCAGGAGCAGGGGAGGAGCCCAGGTGGGCAAAACTGGGATTTCCCAGCAGTAACAAGCCCGACTGAGGCTTTATTGATCCCCCAGCAGAATGCCAGCTCCCTGAAGGGGCTCTGAGGGACTGGGAGGCAGGAGATGAACCAAGGGAAAGAGCAGGACAGGGATCTCCAGGAGGAAGAGCCACAGCTAATCCAGCAGAAGGACTTCTTTCTTTTTATTAGGACTGAACAACAAGTTATTTCCAATTTCCACCTCACTGAGGTGCTGAACTCCAACTCTGAAGGCAGAGGCTCAGCTGCATAAACCTGGCTTACCCAAGGAGCACAAAGGCACTGTAATTGCAACTCTTTAAATTTTCAGCACCATGATTTGTTTTACTTAGGGCTCTCCTTTGAGTACTTAAGCCCTGCATATACATTTTTAATTTCAATTGCTCCAGTGAATTGTATTATATACCTCCTAAAGATGTAATATAACAAAGTATCACAGTTCTGTGCATCAGCTACAGATGCACAAAATATAATTACACATTACCCAGCACTTTCTTTTCCTATGAAATTACTGAACTTGGAGAAAACAGCATTAGCAGCAATAGAAACAAATTTTATGAGGATTTATTTAACTTTTTCTCTGTGCATGTTTTAGTTCTTTCTATTGTTTGTTACTTAATTGCTATTAATCACTGATGCTCTAACACTGCATTTTAGGTTGAGATAAACAGAATTTACCTTATCCTTAGATCCAGTCTTGGTATTTGTATTCATGAAGTAATAATAAATAAAATGCAGATGCTTCTCGGGAGGACCATTGAGTGGGAGAGGGGTTAAATTTAACCAGAACTGTAAATTTTAAAAAGTCTTCCAAAATTAGTCCTTTTAATTACCATTGATCTCCACATCTGAAGTCAAATATGAGCTGGTTGTAATTGCAGAATATTGCTAGAGAACAAATGGGGCTGTATCAGTTCATCCAGGACCTGCACCCCCTCTCTGTTTCATTCCTTTGGGACAGAGAAGCACAACAAATTAAAGATGGACTCAGTCCAGTGAGTTGACTTTTTAAACAGTCAAACAACTCATGAGCTTCAAACAGAGCCATGAAACAAATGATCTGGGTGGTGGTGTAAAATCACTGAATATTCAGTCTGTTCAAAGGCTGCTCCAAGTGTGGGACAGAATCCAATCTTTCCCCTTCCTGCTTATCAATATCTGAAAAAAAAATCCTTGTTTGTGCTTAAAAAGTAATTATGTAGGTAAAAATTATTTTGTTGAGTGGTAATGTTTGCTGAAAATCAGCAGCAAAACAGGATGGGTGAGGTTTTCTGTAAAAAAACACTATAATTAATGAGAAGTAAATAATGGAGTTAAAGAGCAAAAGAGCAATATGTGAACTTCTGGAAAGTCACTGATTTAGTGTGTCGAGCTTTGAGTGAAGTAACTTCAGAACAATGAGAGAAACCATTCCTCAGCCCTGTGGGATTTGTTTGAGTGAGAACAATAAAGGGTCATCCAAATTTGAGTCATAATTTACTCCAGGGTAACATCCATGTACTTCCTGACAGGTAAATAAAATGCTGGAGAATTGAGAGAGTTAAATTCTGGAAAAAAACAAAACAAAACAACAAAAAAACCCAGCCATATCAGACATGGTAACTGCAAAATCAGCAGATACTTTTTATGTGTTTCATGCTAAAGAAAAATCAAATTTCCCCCCCCCCCTTGTCACAAGAAAAAAGAAACTAAAATTAAATGAGGTTTCTAATCTATAAATAATTTAATTGGTTATAATTACAGATTTTCATAGCACTATAAAAATCAGAGATTGTTCAGGTTATGTTTTTGTTTGACTTATGCTCTCTGATATTTAAAACCTTCAATTCCTGAAGTCAAGAATTCTGACCTGCTCTTCAGAATAGGACAGTGTGTTGTTATGAACAATTTAATTTGAATAGCCAGAGACCTAAAATTTAGTTTAAATGTAGCCACATGCAGCTTCAAATATAATATTTCTTTTTTTCTCCCAGTTCTGGTCAATAATGAATGAGTTTTTGAATTCAAATCAAGATACAGCGGAGCTCTTGTGATATATTATTGATAAAGCACACTTATTGTAACAACATTTTCCAAGGGAAAACACATTATTTGTTGGCTCTGTTAATGCAAACTTTAACATAAGTCTATATTAAGCTTATGAAAATAGTTATCAGTACATTGGAGCAAGGTTTGTAAGCAACATTTTAAATAATTAGATTAAAAAATGCAACTTATTACCTTAATGGATAAAATATTATTCTTTGAGTAGGTCTTCAATTCACTTTCCCATATGCTCAAAGAAAAAGTCCATGATTATAATGATGTATTTCAGCATATAACAACCAGTAACATTTAACAGAATTTTTAGGAAATGTTTTGGTTTTTTTCTTTCCTAATTGAAGCTGCATAGGGGAAATAAGAATTTCTAGCTAGCAAATGATAAAGGAGTTTCTTGTTCTACTCTTGCTATTTCCAGTAGTGCTGAAATCCAAAAGTGCTTTCAGAACTCCAGCAGAGGAATGTTCCTGTGGGAAATGTGTGCATTTTGTAAATATGTAAACCTTAATATTGTTTGGGAAATATCCCTTGCTAACATAGTCCTTCAAGTGCTCTGCTTGACCAGGTTTTACCAAAATTAAATGACTTTGGGAGCAGTTCTTACTACATTGACAGATTTGTGTTTTTTAATTTGCCTTGGCTTGGGTGCTGCTGACAACCTGAGCTCTTAACTAAGAGCATCACTCGGAATTGGAAGTTAATATATTGAGAGAAAATCAAGAATAAGGTGTGAGTATATTAATTGAATATACCTCTGCCTGGGAGGTTCAGTCAAGAGGAAAAATCTAAAGATGGATAAAGGGGCTGCACCAAGACACATTTGCTCTCCTTAAACAGTTTGAAAATAGGGAAGAAAGCCAGTAGGATCAATTCAGGAAAAAAAAAATTAATTTTGTTATAACAGATTGTGAGTATTGGCATTAACAATTCTGATTATCATAAATTTATGTAAATAAGTAGCACAAAGAAATGAAGAAAATAATATAACAAATCCTGTATTTGTGGTTGTAGGGTTAAGCAGGAAAATTTGTAGCTGATGGGAAGAATGGAAGAATGAACTTTTTACTTTTATTTTCTTTTATTTTCCCCTTAAATTAATTCCTTGGTTTTTTGTTTTGGTTTTTTTTTTTTTTTGTTTGTTTGGTTGGTTGGTTGGTTTTGGGTTTTTTTGGAGGGTTTTTTTGTCCAAAACCTTTTTAATATTTTTAATATTAAGTCTCATTGGGCAACATAAATTTTTCCTGCCTTGGTACAGAGTTACAGAGAATTTGCAGGGTGGGGGACCTGGAGCTCCATGGAGGGCTCCAATGCAGAGCTGGGATTCCTTTTGATTTCTTTCAACAGCCAGATTTTCCCTATGGTTTAAATTTTATATCTAAATGTAACTAGAAAATAAATATTTTTAAAAAAATATGCTGGGACTGCTCCATTAATCCAGTAATGTGATGCTGCTCTGCCAGAACTGTCCATGGAACTGGGAAAAGCACAGGATGTCACTAACTGGCCTTGAAATCTTTAAACACTGATCGTAATTGAAGTGTGCTCAGGAAGAGTTTGCCTAATTTTGAGTAGACTTTTTTTTTTTTTAAACAGTTATTTACACTGATAGTTGGTTTAATTCTTCATGTCTGCATGTGAGGAGCATTGCTAGCAGGAAGACGCAGTGCTTCCAGTATTAATCCAAGCACTAAACGTTTTTAAATGTCATGTTTAGAAGTCATGAAGCTGTCTTTGAGATACCCAGGTTGCCCTGATTTCCATCAGTCACTGGGTATATTTCCAGTTAGCTGGGACTGCAGCAGGAGTTGTATTTCCAACCCAAAGAGATAAACCTGCAGCCGTTAATATCAAATCATATCTCATTATATTTCCAGGGATAATAAGACACGGATGGCTGGCTGGTGCAGCCTGAGCAGTGTGTTAGCTTTCAGCATGCTTGGCAGGAGTTAAATGGGAATGAGCAGCATCAGAAGGGGAATTTTGCACTACTCTGGAAATCTTCTTGACGTGAAGGAAAAAGTTAATTCCCGCCCTGCCTCATTAATCAGATCTGCCTAGAGTTAAGGAAGTGTCACCTAAGCCTGTTTTCTCTGTGCTGTGTGCTGCTGCTGAAGATCCTGACATGCAAAACAGCAGTAATTGGATTTGTGCTCCGAGGCAGAGCAATGAGTTGGAATATGCTTTGTGAGTGACCTTTGTGGGAGTGCCCTGGGCACCTCCATGTGCTGCCTGTCACCACTAATGATGCCTGCAGATCCGGGCTGTGTCACCAGGCACTCACAGGGATTGCTTTGCCTGTGTTTGATATGCCACGGATCATGCACACAATCTCTGCACCGTGGCAGGGAAAAATATCCTGGAATTCGGGAATTATCCAGGGCCACCTCTCAGTGCTGGTCACTGCTGCGGTAGCTCCTGGAGGTCCTGACTAAAATCCACTTCTTAACTTGCTGTGCCAAGACTGAGATGAGGATCTCCCAGATGGGGGAATGAGCCACACTCTGGCCATTGCTCTGGCTGTATCCTGGGAGTTCTCTGGCTCCACAAGGAAAAGCTATCCAAGGACCTGGCTCCCTGGGAAAGCCCATGGTAACCCATAGTTAATCTCGCTGTTATTGTAAATAAGTTCAACAATGAAGAACTCTTCTTGATTGGGTTCATTCACCCAATGAACCTTGAGCAAAGCTGACATGGACCTCTAAACCCGGCTTTTGGTAAGCTCTGCTGTGACGACAGGATGGGAAACCATACTCAAATCCACGTGTGTAGTCCCAAATAAAGCAGAATAGGATCATCATAACCTTATGTAAAGCCTGTGAACAAAAACACTTAAACTCCTCAATTTAGCTCCTGCTTACCCTTCACTGAAAGCCCCAGGTGTTCCTGGGCTTGGACTTGCTCTTGTCAAGTTTTTTGTTACTATTCTTGAAAAATAAAAAAAAGTTTATCTAATCTTTCACTGAAGAAATTTCAATTTACTTTTTTTTTTTTTGTAAAATCTTACGAGGTCATTGATTTTTTTTCCATAGCAAATTGTGATAGCATTTTATAAGCATATGAATGAAACTCAGGAGTCAAAAGTGGGGTAGCAAATTCCAGGAAACTGGTACGCCAAAGAAATGGAGAACATTGATGGTACAAGGAGTTCTGATGAAATTTAGAAAGAAAAGAAGAAACCAGCTGCAGTATGTATCTTTTCCAATTCACAATAATTAAAATGGATGAGGATTAAATGACAATTAGTGCAGGGAAGGCTTGTCTGCTGTCAAGTTAAAAAAAAAAGAATGAATGGTCACTAATGTATATGGTTTATGTTCATGCATTTAGTGTCACGTTCTGAGCTCTCTGGAATTGACGTTCTAAAGAAGATCTCACTCTAAAATATGTGTGATGTGCCTGGTGTCATGTAGGAGGTCTGTGTTTACATCTAGTTTCCTTAGAAATCCAAATAAACATTTATACCATAGAATTCCTCTGGGATTCTTGCAGTTCAGGGAAAAAATAGCAATTTTTAACTGAATTTCATCACCGATACCATTATTCCTGGCAAAATCCGTAAATAGTGATCCCTAAAGGCAACACCTTCTCTTAATTTTCCTGGCTTCCCTTCTTTGAGAATCAAACATTGTTAAAGAAATGGAACATGCTACTGCTGGAGATATGGTTTGGCCAAATCCCTGTGGGATAAGGCAACTTTTTAGCAAATAGAGGAAGAATGAGACAGAAATTATTATGTACTGCTAAAAGCAATGCCTGGTAGTTTGGAAAAACAAAAGTTAGGGTTGTTAATAGTCAAGGGAGCATCTGTAATTTAGGCTTTGAACAGATGATAAACCAGAAAGAAGTTATTTGGAAGCAAACAAACAAATCTGGTAACAGAATATGTGGAAAGTATTTTAAACTGCTTATCACTCAGCTGTGCAGGATAGATGTCTAATCTCTCCCACTGCCACGGCTAAAGATTTAGAGGATTTTGCACAAACCTTTTCTGAGTCTTTAAAGATATCTAGTTTAGTGAATGGCAAAGGATTTGTGGCAGGAGAAAAATAAATCATTTCAGCCAATTTTCCCACATCAGGGTTATTGACGGACAGACATCAGGACAGGACTGCTGGGACAGATCTTGCTTGTCCCCTCACCCCAACCCCTTTATTCAAGGCCTCGGGAAGTTAGGAAAGACAAACTTGCCTGTGGGATAGAATCACAGAATGGTTTGTGTGGGAAGGGACCTTAAAGCTCACCCAGTGCCACCCATGCCATGGGCAGGGACACCTCCCACTGTCCCAGGCTGCTCCAAGCCCCAGTGTCCAACCTTGGGCACTGCCAGGGATCCAGGGGCAGCCACAGCAAAGCAAATTCAAGCTGGACACAGAACACCCTGGTCACCATGAGAGCTGCTTGGAGCAGGATCCAGACAGCTCAGGCAAATCTCCATCCATGGAGATTTCAAAACCTGTCTGGACAAGGCCCTGGATAACACAGCCCTGCTTTGAAGCTGCCTCTGCTTTGAGTGGGAGGGTGGACTGGATGATTTCTGGATGGAGTCTTCTTCCAGGATAAATTTTCCTCTGGTTCTAAGTGAGCAACATCAGCAACTCCGATTTGATTTCAAAACGGGTCTTTGCATTTAGAGGCTGCTGAGGTTTTGTTTGATCTCTCTCTCTCTCAGCAGACACACAACCAAGTTTATGGCAAATCTCTTCATTTAAATTATGAGTTGCATCTATCCTAGCATGGTTGATGCCGTTAAATCTAATTAGTGCAATTTTACTGGGGAGGTTTAAGAGACGATGGCAAATGAGATTTTTTTCTTCAAATGCCCTCTAGAAATCTCACATTTATTTCCATCATGGTGCAGGTTATAAAAAGCGACAGGTAGTGAAAAACAAATAAGCCTTGCATTTATTTTTCATTGCATCAGCTTATTCAGGCTAATGAACTCTTTAGGCTCGTTTGTAGGACAGTTTTGTTATCGTTGCCCACCTTTTGGAAATCTCCACATGAGCTTTTATCCAGGACCACTTTTTCTTTTCCCTTTGACTTTAAAACTGCCTTTGCCTCAGTCAGTGCTGTGTAGATGGTGGTTTGGCAGCTTCAGGCCTCCCTAGACTTTTCCCCATTTTTTCCAGAAATTTCAGCACTGATTTCTTTATTTACTTTGAAGATATTGGGGATCTCAGTCTGCTCTTAAATTCTTTTTTTTTTTTACCTCTCAATAGAGGGATTTTCTTCTTGTATGTCAGCTTTTAATACTGCTAAAATACTGTTCATAATCCCCCAAGGTTTCCTTATTACTATGTCATTGCCACTGTGTTTTGCTATGACAGAACTCCAGCAACCCCAGTAATGCTTTTTTGGGTAGTTTATTTTCTTTCTTACACTGACAGTCTTAAAATGTGGGATCAATAGGCCAGAAGGTGCAATGCCTAATGGATCCTCACACAAGTTATTCCATAATAAAAGAGTAATATTCCTTTTTTTTTTCAGTCACAGCTTACCTATCTCATTAATATTCTGCTACAATACTTGTAAATTATTCCAGTTCAGTTTTCAAATGCCAGTTATTTCTTGTAGTTAATTTTGAATAATTATATACAACTTAAATAACTTGGGGTAGAAAAAAAAGGAGACTTCTATTTATAAATCAGACCAGACACAATGGCCTAACAATACCACTGGTAAATTCTGACTTTGTCAGTCAATGTGCAGTGCTTACATTGCTGTTCAGAAATGTAACCATTCTGTTGATATTGCAAAAAATATAATATTTGTTTTCTGTCTCCACAATCTGAAGATGATCTTTCTCCTGCTGTGTCTGCATATTTTAGACACAGATTTTCCAAGAAAAGCAGAATAATACAGTTGCAAGGGAAGATCATTTGCTTAGTGCATTAAATAAATTTAAACCATACCTAAGTTCAGAACTTGTGACTGGAATGAAACTTAACTTACATCACTGTGATCTCTCTCAAAATAAATATTTAATAAGCAAAGCTAAGTTGAGCATTTCTAAATATACCTTTGGGCTTTTTATTTCCTCTGGGAAAAGAGAAAAAGTGTTTGGCAAGAGTTCTCAAGTGGATAACTAAGAAATGCCTTATTTTAGTGCCAAGGGCACCCTAAGGGGCTTGGCCAAAATGATTGAAAAAGATCCTGGGGATCGGTTCTTCCTGACCCCTGCTTGAAGGGGCAGTTTTCTCAGACTGGGAAGAAAATTAACAGTGATAATAACACTTTTGTTGTTTTGGACGTTGATTTAGGGGGTTTTAGTTACTCTTCATAAAATTTGAAACTTGCTGGAATCCATATAGTCCATGTGAATTTCAAATTGCCTGGGGCAGGGGTGGGGTATAACAAAAGAGGAATTATTGTAGGAGTTTGAATCATTTATTTTAAACTTTCTTTTTTTAATCAAAAGGAAATCCCCATTTTTTTTTTTCTTTTTAGGTTTCAAATTCTATTCCAGTAAAATGATGAGGGTGGATAGGAATTTGTAATGTGTCAATTCATAGAAATTATGGAAGTAAAAGGGATCTTAATTCCCTGGATGATGCCACTTGTGCAGGTCATTGCCTGCTGCCACCATCCATGGTCAAAGGTAGACTCTTTAGGGAAGCTTTACAACAAAAACCCTTTTAAAAAAATCACACTGTGGTCTACAATAAAATTATTTCTACTTCTTTCCTGAAAGTTTTTCATCCAGTGGATGCAGTATTTACAGATCAGTGGTAACAGAAAGCATTTTTGTGAGGCTTTTGAATAAAGGCGGAGGAAAAATAGTTGTGAAACACTTTCACTTATGAAAAATTGTTTTATTTAGGTTTCAAATTCTGCCCGTGTTACAGGAATTCTCTGAGACACCTGTGGAAGTGGATCTGTTAAAGCACTGGCAAATCAGGACAACACAGAATGTAGCTGCTTTTTTTTTTGGCAGGATACACCTTCATTTTCTATTGTTCTCTCCCTGATAGTAATAAACAGAGGGGAAAAAAAAACCATTTAGGAATGACAAGACTGCATGGAAATTAGGATTAATAGAGTTGATTTACATAATGTTAACATTTTAAAGCAAAAGTGGACTGTGTATTCCCTGCTAGAAAGCAGCCAAAAATAGAGGTCTTCCTACTGTACCCTTCTATATTAATTATGTGGCTACTCCGACATGAATTGCTTTCCCCAGTACTTAATATGTCAAGGAGTATTTATGTCTGAAACCCCTCATTGTGGTTTTGCACTTGAGAAGTCTCTATTTAAAAACAAACAAAAAAACCAACCAAACAAACAAATAAAAAACCCAACCAAACAAAAAATCCCCAAAAACTAAAAAAGAAAAAAAATCAGTATTATTAATTAAATTTGATTTACTGTGCTGTTCACACCACCCTTAATTCTTTCAGTGTAGATTCTTATTGCCTAGATTTAGATGGAAAGAGGAACTTGGAGTAGTTTGGATGTAAAAGGAGTTTTCTTGACCATACTCAGTGCCCTGGTGAGGGAGGAATTGTCCTGATGCTCCTCCCTTTTCTTTGGATTGGCTTGCACTTGGAGGAGATGTTCCTTGTCCACTGGGGAAAGCAGGAATACTCCAGGATTGAAGCAGTTTTCTTTTCCCCCTTTAGCTCCAAATTCACCCCCACTGTCCCCCCAAAAACTCATCCTGTGGCACAATGAAAATGCAGAAGTTCAAGGTTAAAAGAAGGAAGAAGTCCTCTGGTTTAAATTTTAATATTCATGTAGGAGAAGAACTAATGACACTGAAGACATCTATAATGCAGGGAGAAATTGGAAAAGCTTCCTTGCACGTGCCCATTAATGCTCTGCTTTATGACTGAGGAAGAAATTTGTCACAGAAACAGAGACAGAAACCTTCCCCACATTTTTCCTTGTTTCAAAGGCTCCTTCTCTCAATAAAGAATAATCACTGGTAATTTGTATAAGGTGAATCAACATGTTGAATGAATGAATGATCTTAGAATTATTCCAAATATTACAGAATTAATATTGTCTGATTTACTTTTTTTTTAACATATCTATTCCGAGTTGTCCAAAGAATTTATTTGACTGATTTAAAAATTCATTTGTGTTGGATTTATATAGACTTCTGAGCAGGTGAGGACACAGGCCAAGAATGTTTGCACGAACAGCAATTTTAGATAAAAACTGAGAGCAGAAGTGGAATATGAATTTTAAGTTGCAGCAAGCAGAGGGGAAAATTAGATATCCTCAGCAGAAACAAGATTCTAATTGATTTAGAGACAGAAATATAATATGAACAAATGCTTAATCAAATTAGCTCATATTTATAACTCCAGAAATGAAATAATAAAAAGGACTCTTTAAATAACACCAGCTTAAGGACCACAAATTTGCTGCAGAGAGAAGGCAGATTAAGAGACAGTAAATTAGAGAACACTGTGATCTAATCTTGTATTCCGCAAGTGTGGGGAAATTCACCACCTAAACTTCCTTTAATACTTACTCATGTGTGCATAGTTACAATAAGGCAGCAGGGAACAGCAAGCAAAAATATAAGTAGGATTGTTTGCCCTCCTTTAAGGTAATTAAGGATTACATTTTTTTATCATTCATACCTATATAAAACAGCGTAAGTGATGGAATGATTGATTTGAGTTGGCTCAAATCAAAAACAGGAAGGTGACCTGGGTAGGGTTTTTAATTATGCCTTTAATTTGGACTTGGAGGCAAGTTTCACAGGGTTTTAGCTTAGGGGTTCCCCTGTCAGAAAATAAAAGCAGTGAGCATGAACAGAATAAAAGAGGTCACTGTTCTTAAATGATCTCAACCCTCTCCTGCTGGTTACATCATTTTCCCAATCAATTTAAGAAAGACAGGACTAGTTCTAAGAATATTTTTGATAAGTATTCTAGTTACTTAATCCCAAAAAAAATATTTCCACAATATCTGCCTTATTATAAAATGAGAAGCCAGCTACTAAATTCAAATGACAATCTTTTTCTTTACTTTTAACTTTGTGATTGATAGTTATAGCAATGTTAACTTTGTTCAATAAAATGAAATTAAAAGTCTTCTCCTGGCCCCACATGAGGTGAGGCAATCAGGTTATTGTCACTGGTGAATTTGTTAATTTTCTATTAATTTTATTACATTTGTCTCATTTTCAAATTTGCCACAGACTTGAGCATCATCTAAATAATTTATTCATCCAAAGGCACAGAAAACTCCTTCTGTCCAAGCTCACACTGCCTAAATTCTTGCTGCTGGTCGCAGAGGATACAAAGAAAGAAACAATTCTGTGTTTTTTTAAGACTACTTGTTCTGTTAAATTTTATCTTAGAAGTTGGACTTGAAAGCAAAGCATTTCTACAATCCTAATTTTCATATATAAAATCTATAGGCTCTAATTGCCTCCACATACATGTATGATGATTAATATTGCTTTTATAAATAAGTATCAGTATATAAAGTGACAGATTCCTTTGGAGTGCATTAAGTTTATAAAGTTTCCAATTGTCATTACATTAACGGTCAAAATAACAGCTTCACATTCTGCTCTGCTCTCTTTGCCACCTTCAGCGAGAGCTGGAATTTTAGAGCCTCATACATTGAAAGAATTAGGAGAATACACCCCACACTGTGACCTTTTCAATATTCCATAAGTGCATTGCTGG
Source organism: Petroica traversi (assembly GCA_025920805.1). Lineage (NCBI taxonomy): Eukaryota > Metazoa > Chordata > Aves > Passeriformes > Petroicidae > Petroica > Petroica traversi. Next base: position 2,888,856 of record JAHLSL010000085.1, on the reverse strand, counting down.
AAATTTTACTTATCTTCCTTGTTTACTGCTCTTGTCTTTGTCTTGTTGTTAATCGTGTGGGGAAGGGTTGAAATGGGTGACCTTTCCAGGGATTTGTATTTCCATTGGCCAAAAGATCCATCAAACCTGCATGGTACAGTGTATTTAACAACACAGTGCTCCCTTTGCTTAAAACAGGTAATACAGAACATTTCTGTGGTTCTGTGAAAATGAAGGGCATGCACAGAACAGAATTTTGTTTCAAAAATGTTCCTGTTGATGATAAAAAGCAGAATATCTGTAATACATCATTTTCAGGAGGTCCAGCTTCCTGCATCACAGGTATTTATTGACATTCCTGAAATTTAAGTTGGGAGATTTTTGACTCCAAATCTCTTTTGAATTCATGTGTATTTTGCTGCCTGGCTAATACTTATGATAATGTCTCTCTTTTTGTTTTAATGTTGGAATGAGGATGGAGAACCATCCCCAGTGCACCTCTCTTACTCAGCACTACTGAGTGATATTTTCCATCCCAAGAACCGTCAGGGTTAGTGACTTGGAAGAATTCTATAAGTGCTAAAGGTCTGTTAGCCTGAAACCTGGGAAAGAAATGCATTTGATCTGCTTGTTCTCCTGGTACTGGGTATGTGGAACCTCAGCCCAGATTGGTGGGAGTTGTGCTTGTTCTTTTATTGTAATTTTTTAGTGTTAAAAGGCGTGGGAAGGGTATGAAGGGAAAAAAAAAAAAGAAAAAACAACCAAAAAAAACCCACCAAAAAACAAACCTTTCAGAAAATGAGTGAAAGGAGGACCTAAAGGACTTAATCTTGCAAGGAGCAGGGAGAGTTTAAGTCTTAGTTCTTGTGAGGGATGGCAAACTGAGCACACTTTCCTGAACCACCCCACATGGCTGCTGTGCTCAGCTGCTGGAACAAAGAATTCTGGTGAAGCAGCATGTGAGAATTCTGGTTTTCCTCTGGGTTTTTTTTTTGTCGTTGTCTTTGTCAACTAAAAGTTTAGCATTTGAAGTGTAATTTTTAAATATTTTGTACATGATTCATTACAATTAAAAATTTATTTTCTTTTAAGGAATCAGCTCAGATAATGGGGTAAAAATGTTTGCTAGCTATGAAGTATAGCAAGGAGAAATTAAAGGATTGAACAGAGCCTCCTTGGAGCCTGTTGTTCTTCAGCATTCCTGGAGCTGCCATCAAGGCAGGTGCCACGTGAGATGTCACCCATCCCTCCAGCCTGAGTTTCCAGGTTGTTCCAGGAATTCTTTATCTATTCCCTGAGCAGCATCTGCAGCCCATGTGTGTGTAAAGCCAAGAAAAAGGGCATTTAGGATGGGCAGTTGTTGTGGGAAGCCACAGAAATGAGAGATTTCCTTCTGTTCCCAACAATGGAAGTTATGTTTGAACTTGTGAAAGTCTTTCTTTCAGACTCGAGCCTGACTCGAGCAGTTCCTTTTGTTAGAACTTGGGTACTTTCATTTCCAGGCAGCACCTGAGATGCACATATGTGTGCACTACAAAAACTTCCCTATTTTAATACTGATTTTAGAGGACTATAATTTCCTGCATCTTCTTTGTGATATTTTGAGGGCTTAATTGCTATGTCATGGTAATGCTTATCAGAAAAGCACTGAAAAGCTTTAATTACTTTGTACTTTGGTTAGTTATGAATGCATGCAAAATTTAACTATTTCCCCAGAAGCAAATAAAGTCCACATTTATTATGTTACATAAAAGTTAGGGAATGATTTAGAATAATTAAGCTAAAGGCTGTCTTGCTTGGGATTTAACTCCTCTAAATGATGCATAAAATTAATCTCAGAAAAATATTTTATATTAAACTGCTCCATGAGAAAGAAGTGTTAGGATCTTCTCAGAAGGATTTTTTTATAGGAGATGCATTTTATGGTAGAGAGATGCAGATATATTATGTAAAACAACTGCATTATAGTGGGGCCTTAATTTCTCAAATTAAACTAATCAAACAAAATCATCATTAAAAGAATGTAAAATTCAGAAATGCAAAAGACAACTGAATTTAAAGCAGAAGAATTGAGTGTGATGGAAATATTAAGAAATGTGAATAGAAATTTGGGAAACTGGAGAAAGATGCAGGTAATAAGAGAAGGCAAGAGGAAAAATCCAAAAGAACCAAATTCTCAACATTAACTTTGATAATTCAGCAATCAAGTTTTACTATTGCAATGATATTTATTGTATGTTCTCTGCTCAAAGCAGCTTCAGCTCCTTCTGCCCACTGTTAGTGTTGTACCACTGATTGTCAGAGGATCAAACACTGCCAATTATTTTCCAAAAGTATTCATTGATAATTAACATTGAGAATGGCTCACATGGGTGACCTGAGGACAGGAATTATTCTGTATGTCAGAGCTATATTAGGAATAGCTTAATAGTTAAAGCCACGTGTTAAACACTTTGGGCAGTTTTATGGGCAAAACCATGGAAGTGGAGGAGTGAAGAACACAGGAAATGAAAGGCATTGAAGAGGTTTTAGGATTATGTGGGATGAATGAATGAATGAATGAATGAATGAATGAATGAATGAATCTTTGTGATTTCAGCATTTTATAAATAGAAATTATAATCATAGAATCATAGGATACTTTGGTTTGGAAGGACACCTCCCACTGTCCCAGGCTGCTCCAAGCCCCAGTGTCCAACCTGGCCTTGGGTACTGCCAGGGATCCAGGGGCAGCCACAGCAAATCTGGGCACCCTGTGCCAGGGCCTGCCCACCCTGCCAGGGAACAATTCCTGCCCAATAGCCCATCTAACCCTGCCCTCTGGCACTGGCAGCCATTCCCTGGCTCCTGGCAATTCCTGCAGCCCTTGGCAATTGTCTCTCTCCATCTTCCTTGTCTCTCCCTTCCTGAACTGAAGGGATTAAATATAAGGATATAACCCAGGACATCCCACGGCAGGGGCTTTCCAGGAGGGGGCTGAGAAGCTCCCGTGGCAAGGACAGACACACTGAAAACTCTCACTGTTGTTAATATTTTACAGAGCCCCTGGAGTGTGACTGTGCAGAGGAATAGGTTTGTATTCCAAGTTTTTCTAAAGACAGGTTTAGTTACCACTGCACTGAGAGGGATAAGGCTCTACGGAGTTTCAAAAAAAGCTGAAGATTTAACAAACCACATAAAGCAGAATGGACACAGCTCCAATGGAACAAGAGAGCCCTTGCCATCTCTTGTCCCCCTCAGAAAAAAAGTTCCTGGGAAACCCAGTTAAGCCAGTGAGGCTGCTGGAGCTTTATTAGAGATGACTTTGTGCTGGAGCACAGTTCCTCACTGCAGTGCCTCGTCAGCTTCCCCAGCTCCTTGTTCCAAAGGCAGAGTGGAGTGAGAGACAACACATATTCTGCCACCCTTAGAAAGGAAAACTTTCCAGTTGTCATTTCTACATAAAGAAAAATGATCCCCTGAGTCCCAAAACATTCCAGTGTAGGAAGAGGTTTTAGGAAAAATCAGAGTTTCAGAACTCTGCCTGAAATTTGGGCATTTTTCTCAGAAAGACTTTCTTGAATCTCACCATCACAGATTTTGAAGGCTTGGAAGAAATCATGCACTTTTAATTTTAAGCTTAAATGGCAAGTGGCCAACTCTGAAAATTTGCTCCATCAGGTGGTATGAAAATTAATTTCAGAAAGTTCCGAGAATTTCGTGGAGGAAGTCTTTAGTAACTCAGTGTGTGCTCTTTCTTACTTGATGTAACCAACAGTGCTGTGTGAAAAACAAGGAAATATTGCTGTACTCAGTCACTCTGATTGCATCCAAGCTTTATTACTATTTACAAAAAGGCAATATTAAATGATAACATTATTTAGTTCATGAAAGCTCCTCGAAGAAACCACAATTCTCTGTTGAAACATCTCTATATTGGCAGTGAGGAAACCTCTGCTTTCTCAGCTGGATGTCAGTAATTAATATCTTGCTGTCTAATTAGCTTCTTTCCCTCTCATTGGAATATTGATTTCTGAAACAAATGCCCGTGTTGCCAGCATGTGCTGTTTTCCAGCAGAACACAACATCTGGCTGCCCACCAATTAATATAATATAGGGAGAAACTCCGCTGAGTTGATTACGAACACCAGAAACTCTGTGAGGTACGAGCGTTAAAGAGATGTTGGTTTATCATTGGCTTCAACACACAAAGAGATCAAGGTTGCCCTCTCTGGAATTTATGTGGATATCAGTAGGACAATGGCTTATTTTAACATTAAAAAATATAGATATATATGTATTAAATGTATATTTTCTGAGAAATTGTGAAGCAAAAATATTCTCATCTGAGAAACTGGGTAGTATCTACAATCCAAAGGAAATTCTAACGAATACATAACACAACTAACATGTTTTAGAAGACCTTTTTCTTCTGGGGCAGATGTAACCCCAAAGCATCTTCAAAGACACCGGGGCACATTTGAGCAAAGGGAATGTGGAGTTCATGCAAATACTGCAGTTCTTCAGCCATTTCTGTCATTGTTTAAGTGTCATTTCTTGCCCTTTTCTGCACCTAGGCCTGCAGGCAGCTCTGTCTCAGGGGACACCTCTGTCCCTCTGTGTCCCCTCCTGAGAGAGCAGAGATGGGCAGGGCAGCACCAGCTCTGTGTGTGCCAATTACCTTTCTCAAATTCCCATCCAGTTTTTCCCCTTTTTATCCCAGATGCTGAATGGCAGTAGCTGGAAGATGACAAGCAAATTCATGGAAGTTATTCCCAGTTGCCATGAATGCAGGGAGGGCTCTGGAGGTTTTCAGGGGTTGTGAGAATTGCTCAGCTCAGGAGTAGGGAAATGGTAACAAGGCTGGGAACCTTTTTTATTAATTAAAAAATTATTAGGCCTCTTAAAAACCCTGAAATCCCTTGTTTCACTAATGCCAAGATCTTTTTATGTATTGAGATCCTGTCCTACATTAATTTCTGTCCAGTGTAAGGCAGCAATGGAAAAGCTCATTTTGAATTGAAGATGAAGGGTTGGTCTGTGAGAATCATGGAATGGTTTGGGTTGGGAGGGACCCTAAAGCCCATCCAGGGCCACCCCTACCATGGCAGGGACACCTCCTACTGACACTCCCAGGCTGCTCCAAGCCCCAATGTCCAACCTGGCCTTGGGCACTGCCAGGGATCCAGGGGCAGCCACAGCAAATCTGGGCACCCTGTGCCAGCGCCTGCCCACCCTCCCAGGGAACAATTCCTGCCCAATAGCCCATCTAACCCTATTTTCTGGCAGTGTGAACCCATTCCCTGTGTCCTGGCACTTCATGCCTCCACAAATCATCTGTCTCAGAAAGTTTCATCTTCAAGCCTGAGGAGCTGCTCTTGGATGACCCTTCCCGAGCTTCTGAGGGTGATGTGATGTGCAGGACACAAAAGTGCAGTGTAATAGAAGTTATTAAAGCTCTTTTTTCTTTCTTTTTTTTCTTTTTTTTTTTTTTTTCAGGAAAATTTCCTGGATCTCCCAATGCTGTTGTAAATATCACTTTACATAAGGGCATTAATGATCAAATATTAGATTACCCTTTTGTGATATTTTCTCAGCTTTAATTTTTATTTAATTGAAACTATTAGTAGGGCTGTAACATTTAGAAGAATGGCTGCTGTAAGGTCAGGTGCTGTTTATCCAAAAGTACATATTTGTCCAGCAAGCTAATATTTTTAAGACATAGTAATATTAGCCACCCTATATACATTTTCTCAGAGATCGTGCTGGGGCGGGGCTGTAAGCTCTTAAAAAAATATTGCAAAGAATTATTACAAAGAGTTTTTTAATAACCGAATTTGCAGGGCAATGATGTGGGCTGATATAATTTTGTAAGCTTTTCAGCTGAAAGACAAGTTTGAGTAACATTTAATATAAAGTTAGTACTTTTTCGGTAAATACTTTCTGCCTTGGTTTTCCTTTCCTCATCAAATGTAGCTACTGCCTGTCTTTGCTTTTTCTTCTCTGAATATAGATTTTTTTATTAGAGTGCTGAGTTAATTTCAAGGTATTTAAAGAACTCATTCTAAAAAGTATCTTTAATGATATAGAGTACAGTGATGTTAAAAAGTTTTATTCTAGTCCTTCACATGTAAATAAATAAATAGATAAATAAATAAATACATAGGAAATGTAAATTTTGAATTGCTTACCTTGAAATTTTCTATGGATTCTATACATGTCTTTTTTTTTTTCTTCTTTTTTTTTCCTATACACACAGGATCCAGGCACACTCTTTGTTCTATAAGGTAGTTATCCATCCTTAGCTTGGAAGGTCTGCCAGATCAGAAGAATTAATCAGAAATCCTGTTTTCCCAGCTAATTACCTGAAGCTCCTTGTTGAGGTCCTATAGAAAGTCAACTCTTCTGCCACACTGTGAACACTGAACAATATTTTTTTTTTCAGAAATACTTTTCTTCTAATATATCATAGCTGGGAAAGGATTTATTGGGTTATTTTGACTTTATCCTGACATTAGAGGATTATTCTCTGAAATTTATCATCCTGTATAGTCCATTAATCTTGCCACTTTTCCCTTTTTTTTTTTCTTTTTAATGTCAGATCTTTCAAATCCTGTTTATTTTCCTGTTGCTCATAAACCGTTTTCCTCAGAGGTTTATAGAGAGTACATTAGATGATATCAGGAAGGAAACTATTCCTTATGAATGGCTGTAGTGAGGTTCATGGAAATCTGAAAGATGCTCCCGGGATTCTTTCCATTGTTGGGAATAAGTGAATGGGAATTCTATTTTCCCTTTTTTCACTCTTTATGCTGCTACAGACACATTTATAACTTTAACTGCTGGCATTGGAGTAGAACAGCCCTGTCATTCCCAAAAAGCAGCAGACTTGGCACACCATATAAATTCAGTTAAAACACACGGAATTGACTTGACATTAAAAAGTTCCTTCAAACCCCTTTTTATTTCACTTTTCACCTCTTCAATTATTTAGGAAATCTTGCAGACACCACTTTGCTGGAGCTCCATGAGCTGTAACTTGTCTGCTTTTGGTACCTCCTCCTTGAGGGCTGTTTTGCTCTGGGATTTTAAATGATAAATGCAGCTTTTAGGAGGACTGTCTTACATATATTTTTTCCTCAATTCAAATAATTCCTAGCAGAATAAGATTGGCCTCTTGAGTAAATTCTTCCTACTTTCAGCAGTAGGTATTTCTGCTTCCTGCTAAAGGAGTTTTTCCCTTTGCTTTTAAGCAAGTCCCAATAATTTGAGCGGAATCAGCTCCTACAGGCACATTCTTGAAATATCATAATAATGTTCCCTCTGCCTCTCAATTCATTTATGCAAAATGAGAGAGAAGATCCTTTTTTTCTTCTTTATTCTGCTACTAGATTACTCATCCCAAGATAAGTGATTCAAGTCTGGGAAAAAACATGGAAACAACCATTGATTTATCTTATTTGTAATGCTTCTCTAAAACAATTAATTTCTCTTTTCAGTTGGAGTGCCCTGAATTGAAGCAGCTACTGAGATTTATGAGGAGCTCTGATGTTGTATTCAGAATTCTTTTCTGAAGGCTGATTTTCATGAGTGTAAAATTTTCTGGATTGTGTTCCTCCTTGTAAACCCCCCAAAATCTTGAACTTCAAGGTGTGCTTCCTCTTGATTTGTACTTGCTATGTTCTAAGTAATTGTTGGGGATGTGTGTGTTTATAATGCTGAAACTGAAGAAAATTGGCCAGAATTTCTTTTTTTTTTTTCCCAAATGGAGGTTTTAAATTTCTTTTTATCTCCAAGAGAAATTGATAAGCAGCAATAATGAGCAATATTCACTACAAATAATTTGAAATACCATGGATACAGTCAGGTTAATTAAGAGTAAGAGGAAATCAAGAGGAATTGTAATTTGGTTTTTGGGGAGTGCAGGAGAGAGGTGGGGAAATTCAGGACCTATAATTGACATCCTAAACAAGAAATCACTGAACACTGGGTTCAAAATTCTTTCTTGTGACCCTGCAGACCTTGGTAGATTGATGGAGGCTCTTGTATTCACTTAAAGGTCTTCTCACACTGTCCCAAAAGCCAGGCCCTACTGAAAGTTATTTTATACTGATTTTTTGAAAGTCTCTGATTGTTTTAGCTCAGTTAACTCTGCAGCCAGCAGTAAATTGGGTTTGGTTTTTTTTCCGTTCAATTTGCAGTGTGTCTGATGTAATTAGAAGCAAAACAGAGCTATGTAGATACATGTAAGCACTGTACAGGTGATTTTTTTAGCTTCATTAAACCATTTCCACCTCTGTGCTCTCACACGTGCTGCCCCAGCCCTCAGCACACCAGGCTGTGCCTCTGACCCTTCTGATTTATGGAAGTCTGAACTTCATTTTCTGTGCTCAGCTGCCTCTGCAGCTCAGGCAGCCCCACGGGAAGGAGGAGAGGCAGCAAAAAGGGGTTGTGATAAATGGTTCTTCAGGCATGTGCATGTTTAACTGAGAGAAAATGAGAGTGGCTGATATTGTCAGGTAATTTGCCTTAAATCTGCGTAATTACCTGAGAAATGAAGGGTGGCACCTGTAATGGGAATTTTCCAAAAGGTGAGATCTGAAGATCTGTGAACTCCTAAATGTGAATTTTCAACCAGAAAAATTAATACAAGGGTAGGAGTAGTGGGCACATGGGTAGGTATGAGATAACTTGAAAAAAAAAAAAAAGGTATAATCTGTAGAGAAAGTTTATTTGTATTTTCTGAACAGAAATGCAGCCAAAGTTTTAATGCAAATTGTGTTGATATTTCAAATAGCTTTACCTTTGCTAATAAACCCAACCATTTAAATGTTGGTTATTAATTGCCAAGTGAGCAACGCAGAAATTGCCAGGTACTGATTTGTTGAGTGTTGTTTTTGTGCAGAGTGGAATATGGGAGAATTCCAGCTGTTTTCACTGCTTTTTATTTATAACTTCAGTAATTTCCCAGCACTAATTTTCATTTATGTAATTTGGAAATTTCTAAGAATGTTCAGCAGTAAATCTGTTGCTAAAAGTAATGCCCAGTTGTGTAAGTCACTTTTCCAGGGACAGATTCTGAGCCTGTTAGTCTCTACAAACCTGTGGTACTTGTAACATGTTCCCTAATCATTACTGGCAATAAAGAAATTCAAATATGATTTGAATATTGGACTTGTCAACTGGGGGGAAAACAAGGACTAGTAATACCCAGATATGGCAAAATAACAGCAAGTTCCTTAACCTGCAGATTATTGGTTCATTTTTTCTTACCAATTTTTGTTCTGCACTCTGAGGTTTTTATCAATTTCTTTCTTTGCTCTGAGGTTTTTGTTCAGCTAACAGGGTAAATGGGTACAGTCCTCATGAAAGATAAAGAGCAGCCACACTCTCTTCCAGTGTCTGGTGGAGCCAAATTGCTCAGGGTATTGCTAAATCTACTATTTTTCTTGACCAGTCCTGATGTCTTCCTGTGGTTATCTAATTTATAAGAGCAGTGGTGAGAAGGCTGGATGGATTTACAGTGGACAGCAGTGTTCCACTTTTCTCAGAATCCCAGTATCATTCAGGTTGGAAAAGCCCTCCCAGCCCATGGAGTCCCAGATGTGCCCTGTCTCCACCTTGTCCCCAACCCAGAGCTCTGAGTGCCACCTCCAGCCCTTCCTGAGACACCTCCAGGGATGGGCACTCCAAAGCTCCCTGGGCAGCCCCTGCCAAGGCCTGAGCACCCTTTCCATGGGCAAATTCCTGCTGATGTCCACCCTGAGCCTCCCTTGGCCCAGCCTGAGGCCGTTCCCTCTCCTCCTGCCCCTGTTCCCTGGGAGCAGAGCCTGACCCCCCTGAGCCCCCTCCTGTCAGGGACTTGTGCAGAGCCACAAGGTCCCCCCTGAGCCTCCTTTGCTCCAGGCTCAGCCCCTTTCCAGCTCCCTCAGCCCCTCCTGGGGCTCCAGACCCTTCCCAGCTCCATTCCCTGCCCTGGACACGCTCCAGGCCCTCCAGTGCTCTCTGGACAGAGCCCTCAATGTCCCTCAGCAGGACCAGCACAGGGGACAGGCACTGCCCTGATCAGAGTGCCACTGGCCAAACTGGATGCCATTGGTTTGTTTGATTGTTTATTATTAATGTGGTTTTCTTACATAATAGATTATGTATCAGTTTATTATTTAATGTATTATGAAAAAGAACACCCTCATTTTCCTTTAATAAGATCTATGGCTGAGAAACAGGGAAGAAGGCAAGCTTTTCCCTTTACAGGAAGCCCATCCTTCATTTTCACCTTGTAGTCATGTTAAAAATGTTATTTTCTCATTTAGGGAACTGGATTCATCTCGCAGATACCTATGCAAGGCGCTGGGTCTGTTCTGTGGCTTTGCACAGAGTGAATTCTGGGGTGAACAGGGAGAGATCTCATTGCTCATCAGCTGCTGGCAGAAACTCCCTGCTTTTCCCTGCAGTCAGTGCTGAGTAATTTATGACAATTTATCCCTCTGGCAAGAGCAGGCTGCCTCACCTCAGGTATTTGCCCTCACATCCCAGGAAGGTGTTCTCAGGTCTGGGACACGTTGGGTTCCTGATGGAGCTCGAGAGCATCAGCAGCTGCTGCTTCTTGACCCTTTAAATCAGTTCTGCTTCCAGGCACATTGACGTGTATCCATTGATCTTCCCCTCAGCTTCCTGCTGCACTACACAAAACTCCTTTTGGAGCCCTTACAGGTACTTATTGATCATGTCTTTTCCTCCAAGCTGGGAAATTTAAGATGCTTTAGGCAAAAACAAAGTACAGTTTATGTGCTCAAGACTTATAAAATTCTATTAGTTTTTGGTTTACTGTGGGTGCTTTGTAATTCAGAGCACAGAGTAACCTTGTCCTTTCAAACAGAACTTTGCCAAATTAATTCTGTGTGATTGCAGTGATCCAAAAAGAGGGTTTTTTGTTTGTTTTAATTACCACAGTTCTTCACCTGTGGGAGTTAACACATGGATCTATACCTGGTGTGAGTGTCTCTGTTTGCTAAATGACAGGTTAACGTTATATTGATGTGCTTTATCTAATCAAGTTTCTGAGTATGATATACCATAAAGGCAAATTAGTGGAGAATTCTACAATAAAAATGTTGTCTGGATTCCGTAAATATTTATTTGGTTTTCATCTTCTATTGTATTCCTTATTTTCCCTTGTTCCTAGAAAAGTATTTTTTTTTCTCCATCTTTAACAACCAGAATATTAAATACAGTTCTGAAAATTATTGATAGAGATGTATAATTAAGTTCCTCTATAATGTAGAGTTACATTTTTATTTTGCTTTTCATTTATCCAAAACATGTCATAAAATGTGGAACATGCATATGCTTTCCAGCTTTTTATTCAAATTATAAAACTCTTCTGGAATTCTCCCAGAGGAAAAAAAAAAAAAAAAAGAGTAAAAATAAAGCATTATAAACCTTACAAGTGCATATATTTGATTTCTATACATGTACAACGTATGTGTGTATTAAGTCACAAGTTTACTTCAGCCTCACAGATGATCTGGGTTGGCAATGGGGAGTGATTCAGGAGGGGTTTTTATGGGAAGATGGAATGAGAGGTTTCTTGTGTGAGGTGATGGGATATGGGCACACAACAGGGCCAAACCCATGAGGTCTCAGTGCCCTCAGCAATTCCAAGTTTGTTTTCTCTCCTGGATTGGTGTTTAAATGCGTTGGCTCTCCCTGTGCTGATCCAATTTTGTTGCACACCTCGTGACCTTGAAGTGGTCCAGGTGCTGCCAGTGGGAGACAACATTCCCAGCAGGAGAGGTTCATCACACCCAGCCACGAGGGATGGCTTCTTATGCCCCTGAGGATGCACTGAGTTCCTCCAGGCTGGCCATGCCTCAGTTGTCCTTACAGCTTACATGTGGAAAATGAAAAAAAATGTTATATTGAACAAATCACACCTACACTTTTCCCTTTTTCTCTCCTCCTACACAGAACCTCTTGTTTTCTCAGGTTTTGGTTTTTTCCCTAGGTATTTTTAGTCAACATTCCGGCAGAGTGATTGTTCAGTAAATAACAGCGTTTGCCAGTTTATGCTGGCATTTTTTATGTGCACACACCCATAAAGATCCCTTGCTAGAATATCACCCATTTTCCAAATGTCCAGCAAGGTTGATTGATCAACCCTGATCAATCCATCTCGGTAAGGGTCTAAAATTTTAATCCAGTAGCTCATAATGTTCTCAGAATGAAACCAAGGAATAGAAAACAATGCTCGTGGTGTAAATCTTCAGAAGGCTTTTCAGCTTTTTAAACAACTTTTCCATGATCTCCTGCTGCATTCTGCTCAGCTTCCCAGCACTCAGACCCCTGCTGGAGGGAGTGTTCAGCCGTTTTAGACAGTGCAAAGTTCCATCAGCCAATTCTTAGGACTGGAATGTCTGATTATTTTCGTTCTTAGCTTTGGCTTCCCATAAATCCAACCTTGACCTCCTCCTTGTCACTCAGCCCAGAGCTCTGAATGCCACCCCAGGTGTTCCTTGGACACCTCCAGGGATGGGGACTCCAAACCTCCCTGAGAGCTTTCAATTCCCTGTTTAACAACCACTCAGTGCCAATAAATATTGGAAATAATGAAAACTGCATTTCAACTGCAAGAAAGAATGTCTGTTGTCTTCACAAACGTGCTTCTGTCCATACTTCACTCTTGTGGGGCAAACTGGGGTTTGCTCCTATTCTGTGCTACTTTAAATATGCTGCTGTTTTGCAGCCTTGAAGGTTAAGGATTCAGCCTCCCTTCACCTTCTGGGATGTTTTTTAAAGTTGCTGTTGGACTGAGATCTGCTATGCCAAGTTGAAGCCCGAAGCGAAATTTTACGTCTGAGTTAAAAATACACAGATAAATCCAACTGGAATTGTCTCACATATTATAATATGCAAAAAAGGAACTTTGCCGGAGAGAGACTCTTCTTAAGGTGAGCTTAAAGTCAGCCAGCTTTTACTTTTTATTTTTGTGCTCCTATCTACTCTTCCCTGAAGGAGCAGGAGTTATGCCTTAAGGTCAAACAGGTGCAGCACAGATCTATATTCTTTTATGTTTCCATTTATCTTTCTGCCTCTCTTCCATTGAAAGTTTCAGCTCTATTACTCAGATTTTTGGGGCTTTGCTATGGTTTTAGTTTAGGGAAGGTCTTGTAATGATTCTGTTATTTATGAGGAATGTAAAGGATACATGCTGATTGTGCATAAATATTTCCGAGTCTCTGACTCATTCAGGAAGAACATTTAATTTTTCCAGTGTGTTATTACTACCCTCAATTCATTTTGTAATTTTATGGATACATGGCACAAGTCATGACACCAAATTATTTTGAAACACTGTGGAGTGCTGTCTTTTTCCTTTTTTTATCTCTTTCTTTTAAAATTTTTGTTTCTTTTCCCCTCCCTCATTCAGCATTTGCAGACAGATGGTGTCCCCATTGCAATCATCAGCAGAGATATTCATGTTCCATTCAGCAATGAGTGTCCAGCCTTCTACATTGTGCTTGACATGTCCTGTAACAGGTACCGGACAAAGGTAAAAAGCATTCAAATTCAAGATTATTAATATATAAAAATATTTTAAATGCATAGAAATAAATGAAATATGTACGTTTATGTAAATAGCTGTCAGTAAAGCAGTGAGATTGTGATAAATCAGGGCTCCTAGAACTCTTAATTAACAGTTTCTGAGCTGATGGTCCAAAGCTGTTTATCAGCCTTTGCCCTAACTAGAGGTAGGTCTTGCACTGGGGCTGCTGGAGTCACCCTCAATAAAATAAAAATGTAATTATTTGTGAGTTATAATCCTTGTAAACAATGGAGCCACTGAATGTGCTTCCCTCAAGCGCAGCACCATCACACGCCTGATGGGGAGTTATGAACTAAGGAGTAAAGCTGCCTGGAAACAGAGATCTCCTCTTAAAGACATTCAATTTGCCCCTGGTTTAAGAACTGGAGGAAGAGACGACAGATCTCTGACCAGGCTGCTCTGCCTTGCAGCAGAAGGTGTGCACTGAGACATGAAATGATCTCAGCTGTGAATCTGAGTGCCTTGAAAAGTGTTGGCTTTCTATAAAACTGTTTTTCACTGGGTCGGAATGGGTTGGTCTGTTCAGAGCAGGTCAGCAGGGTTTCTGAAGAACTCTGGTGCTCCTCTCACAGAGCCAAGAGGGTGAATCGCTCATGGCTGACAGCAGGAGTAGGTGCAGCCCATGGGCTCTGCCTAAAATTAACTTTATAGAATCACAGAAGGGTTTGGGTTGGGAGGGACCCTAAAACCCATCCAGTGCCACCTCTGCCATGGCAGGGACACCTCCTGCCCCCTCCCACTGTCCCAGGCTGCTCCAAGCCCCAATGTCCAACCTGGCCTTGGGCACTGCCAGGGATCCAGGGGCAGCCACAGCAAATCTGGGCACCCTGTGCCAGGGCCTGCCCACCCTGCCAGGGAACAATTCCTGCCCAATATCCCATCTAAACACTCTCTGCTCGTTTGACATTGGCCTTGGAAAACCGTGAGTGAACTGGTGTCTGTGGCATCAAAATACCTACCGAACTGACTGCAGAAAATTATTTTGCTAATGAATTCACTTTTTGCAGTACTTCTCACGATTTCCTGTTAATTGAAGTCCATTATCTGATCAAAACCCATGCAGTTTTGGGGTCAAATAATTCTAATTAGCCAACGAGAAATGAGACTGGGGGAATAATGTGTTTTCATAACTGCTAATTCTAAAATGCCAGAGGACTTGATGGTTCGTGTGATTGGCAAGGGAGAAGGGGGGGAAAAAAAGAGAACATTTCTTTCTGACAGTATTTAAGATGTGGCTCAAAATAACCTTCTCACTGGTCCAAAGGCTCTTATTGTCATCAGGCCCTGCTTGATGGATTATCAGCACAAAAAGGCAACAGTTTCACTTCTTTCTCCTAAGTCAGCATTTGCATCCCAAAATGTGTGGCTGGAGGCACCTGGCACCGATTCTGTTTGTTTATTGAGGGCGATGGGGAGCAGAGCACTCTGAGCTGGCTCCCCTTTCAGCACGTGAGGGATTTGGGCACATCTGAGCAGGCTGGCACTGCTCCCTCCCACCTTAGGGCACTCAAATTGCACTTCTGTGCCTCTTCCCACCTAATGAATTCAAGATACTTCGGAGATGTGAACAAACCGTGCCCTGCAGCCTGCCCGGGAGAAAGAATGGATGGTGTTTATCTCCAACTCAAAAGATAAGGGAGAAGCAGCAGAGCAGTTCAGATTCTCCAGACTGCTGAGTGCCCGGCTTTCGTTTCATTAATTAAAGTTTGGCAGCTGAATATCACTGGTTTAATCACTGGGGGGGAAAAAAAATAAAAAAAAAAGAAAAAAAAAAGAAAAAAAAAGTTCCTGGGAGTTTTGTGAGGTTTTCTTCCACTTTCTTTATACAAACCCCTTCCATATTAGCTCAAAACTCGTGAAGCTGGAACTGTTTGTAAAAAATAGGAATAATCTAAACTAGCTTTGGACATAGAGAAATATTTCAGTTCAGCTATAGTGGGAATGGAGAAAAAAAGATAAAGTATAATTCAGAGCTAAGAATGCTGCATTCAGATCAATGCAAGCTTGCAATTAATAAGCCAAGATATTGGAGTATGTCCCATTTTCATGAACAGGAGCTGGCATGAGGCATTGCAAAGAAATCCATGTGCAAAAACAAACAGGAAAATAGGAGAGTTTGTCTATCGCTGTCAAAGCATAATTTGCATGTAAAGTATCTTTTGAATGTACAAATTGCTGCTACTCACACAAACCATAAAAGCCTATGCTTGCACTGTTTTAATAACTCAGAGTATTTCCTTTTGATAATTAATTAAAAACCAAAAATTCACAGGAAATTGGCCAAGTTGATCAGTGTAATCTTTCTGAAGGTCAATGAACCCTGTGAGTACTCAGGACACAGCACACCTTGAGTACCTCAGGCCTGAGAACACCCACCAAGAGTGAGGTCACCTTAAACACTTTCTCAGGTGCAAGGCCTGCTTTTTTATGTTGTTCTGCTTCATCAGATTGATATAAATTCAACACACCTCAAACAGCTCTGAAGAATGTAGACATTTTCAATCCAAAACTGGGAGACAGACTGGAGGGAAAACAGAATTTAAGAGTACAAAGGTGAGTGATGATGCTGGTGTTTAGTCATCGCATCTTCAAAATATTGCAGAAATATTTTCTTCATCATCTCTTCTGCACCCTGGTGAAGTAAAGAGTGTCTTCTCTCCTTGAAGGCTTTCTGTGCTGTTAGGAGGAGCTTTAAGCTAATGACTAGGACCAAATTAATTCTTTCACATCTTCTGCTCCTTCCCATAAGCTGCTTCCTTATAAAAAAACTTCGATTGTGTGCCATACATTTTTATGAACTCTGCCTTTTGCCAAATAGTGGGATGTTGATTAACGGAGTGAACTTAATCCATTAAGTTCAAAATGTACTGGAAACAGAAGGTGAAAAGGGCAGTTTTACACAAATTAATCCCTGAATGATTATTGATTATAAATGTTCTTCACTATTTGCTTTATTATTTTATATTCATAAGAAGTTTGTTATTCTTTCTGTTGTGAAAGGATAAATATTCATGTTCACAGATTTGCTAAACGTAACACAGCTTTCAGCTGCCCTAAGACAATGTTTTCACAGTCATTTCATTAGCTATGTAAATCTTTCATATTTAAAACTAATAATACTTATTTACATTACAAATGAGTCACTAATTTGATAACGCTGGATAACAAAAGTTACACTGTATGATAATCATGTTTATCTTATGTAAGCAAATACAGAACACGACCAGAAAAATCCAAATGCCTATTAAAATTCTTCCCTATATTTCCTGTACTGACTGGGAGTTCTCCCACTAAAAAAAAGGATCTTTGTGTCATTATAAAGATGGGATTTTTCTCTTATTATCATTAATTTTAATTATTTCAATAGTTTTCTGATGTCGTAGAGCTGGGATGTTCCTGCCTGTGATACATGAAGGAATTCTCTCTCTGACTGCTTCATGAATTCTGCTCCCTTTCTTGGAGTGAAAAGCAATAAAAAGCATTGTAGTCACCGAGGTATTTGGATATTACTGTGAACGAGGTCAGGTAGCAGTTTTATTTAAAATAAATAAATATAGCACTTTTAAAATAGCCACTGTTCAGAGGAGCCTTGGTGGGTTATGGCCTCAACAAGGACTTCCATGAGGTGATCTCAACTCAGACACCAATTCATCCACTAAAAAAAATAGTCTTACTGGTTTTAGGACAAGTGAATCCAGAAACCACACTGGTTTGTGAAACCTCTTCTTGATATAAATATGGGGTATCACAATAAAAATAATGGTATTTGACCCAGAATTTACACTTTAAAATAATGAGTTGCAGAGGATGAAATGCCTCAGTGTACTATTCACAGATGCTGTTTCCCCAGGCACCTTCCTGGCTTCTCAGGAGAAGATCTATTGGCTGAGTTGTGGCAAACTGGGCATTTTCAGCTCTCCTGATCTCACTTGCTGCTTCCCCAGCCCTGTCTGTGTCTGTGGCTTGCAGTGTGCCCCAGAGCACCCCTGGACCCCAGATAATTCACTGTCTTCTGCTCCTTGAAATTGTGGTGATTTCCATTTCTTTCCACTTTTCATCAGAGTGAATTTTCTTTTCATTATTCTGTGTTTTCTAAGCAAGAAGAGGATTCAGGATCAATCTGTGCCTGACTGAGCATAATTTAGAAATGGGAGACCTCTCCAACCCTCCAGTACCAGGGACCTTATTGGCTCTTGGCACAGATCCTCCTTTCCTTTCCTTTCCTTTCCTTTCCTTTCCTTTCCTTTCCTTTCCTTTCC